>CM035423.1:52236451-52526451 GCA_020310875.1 Ceratopteris richardii
TCTGTACAGCTATCGAGAAGGATTATCGCATAGAGATAGATGCTTGTTGTTCCTCTTGGCCACATATTAATATCTCAATATAGTCTCTCCCTCTCTCCATCATAGAAACTATCTCATGGCCTCTCACATGGGTCCCATTTGGCACTCATGTGAGAGCCCACTTGTGCTAGCTCATAAGAGTGGATTCTCATGCTGCTTATAGTTTCCACAATGTCACCTCAAAGGTAACCATATAACATTTCCTTCCCCTTAAGTCCATTTTTGTCCTCAAAAATGGTATTGAAAGGTTCTTATGAAAGAGAGCGACATACTGATGTAGATACTCCCACTAAACCCTACGTACTCCGTATACATGTTCATATCTTTGTGGTGTTTTCCCCTATCCTTCCCCTTGGGAAGACAACATAAAGTTGGGAAACCTTCTATAAAGTGTGCTAACCTGCTCCCATGTAGCATTATCCTTTGAACTATCTTTCCACTTTACTAGGCACTCTTTATAGTGGTGACTTCATGTCCATTTCTCTCGAGTGCATAGTATGTTCTTATGCTCATGTTCTATTGCCTCACTATCTTGAATGAGGTTGTCAGATTCAGCCAGCATCTTCTTTAACTAGTTAGCATGAAATACTAGGTGAATATGGCTATTCTCTAGAAGTTGGAGTTGCTAAGCCATCTCTCCTATTCTCTTTAGTATTGGGAATGGTCCACAATACCTATGAGATAATTTTGGACAAGGTCCCATCTTTATGGTTTTAGACCTAGAGGGAAATCTAAGATAGACTTGCTCTCATATCTTAAAGTTGATTTATCTACTTTGAGGATCAGCATAGGCTCTAGCCCTATCTTAAGCTCTCCTAATGTTGTCCTTAACAAGCCTAAGCATATC
The DNA here is from genome assembly GCA_020310875.1 of Ceratopteris richardii. NCBI lineage: Eukaryota > Viridiplantae > Streptophyta > Polypodiopsida > Polypodiales > Pteridaceae > Ceratopteris > Ceratopteris richardii. Next base: position 52,237,338 of record CM035423.1, read on the forward strand.
ATTCATCTCTTCCAAGAAGTCATCTATGGCTTAGACTTTCTCATGTCGTAATCCTATTGCATAAGGAGCTCTTGGATGAAACCCATACATAAGCATAAATGGACTATGTCCAGTGGAAGAGTGCTTGGCACTATTATATGCAAACTCCATACATAAGCATAAATGGACTATGTCCAGTGGAAGAGTGCTTGGCACTATTGTATGTAAACTCTATTACAGGTAGGTACTCTTCCCAATTATTTTGCCTTTTATTTACATATACTCAAAGCATATCTTCTATGATTTTTTTAACACTCTCTGTTTGCCCATCCGTCTGTGGATGCTTGGGCGTGCTCATGCTAAGTTTAGTATCCAACCTCTTAAAGACTTCTCTCCAAAAGTGGCTAGTAAATATCCTATCCCAATCTGAGAAAATGTATAATGGAAGAACATACAATTGGTATAGGTTCTCAACAAATAACCTAGCCAATTGAGGTGTCTTCACTGTACTACATTTTAGAATAAACCTAGCCATTTTGGTCAACATGTCCATGATTACCCATACTAAGTCATGCCCTCTCTGTGTCTTAGGTAATCCTACTATAAAATCCATGGAGATACTCTCCCACTTCCCATTGGTAATGTCCAATGGGTGGACTAAACCTCCTATCCTCAATCTCTCAGCTTTATTGACTTGGTATTTTGTGCATTTGACCACATACTCTAGGCTGTCATTATGAAGTTCAGACCAATAAAACTGCCTCTTAACAAGATCATAAGTCTTGTTAACTCCTCGGTGTCCCGCACTAGGTGTGTCATGACACTCATGGAGCATATTTTGCCTCATCTCAAAATCTCTAGGCACACACACATTGCCTTTGTACAACAAATATCCATCATGGATATTGTAGTTCTTCCACTTGAATCCTGCTTGAGTATCGATCAATACTCCATCCTCATTGGAAACTCATGTATCAAGATCCCCTTTCTATATGGTTTTCCAAATCTTGGTATATGAAGGATCAAGCCTACATTTCTCTCTAATAAACTCAAGTAGCACACTAGTAATTTGAGTAAAATTCAACCTATTGAGCATAGGCATCAGACTAAATGAGTTAGCCACCACATTAAACTTTCGATTCCTATATCTAAACTCATAGTCAAATTCTTGAAGGTATCTGCCCGGCTTGCCTTACGAGCTTTAAGATCTATTTGATTAGAGAGCTGCTCAATGCTCTCTTGATCAAACACTATCATAACCTTGGCACCATATAAATAATGATGCCACTTGTTCAAAGCATGGAAAATTGCATACCACTCCTTCTCATAGACAGAGTAATTCTTATGAGTCGGTTCTAGATTTTTGCTCTCAAAAGCCAATGGTCGATCATCCTTAACTAAAACCTCTTCTATAGTAGAATCATTCGCATCAATCTCAACCACAATATTTCTACCTTCAACGTTTTTCTTCTGTTCTTCTCCAAAATGAAGGATTTTTCCTTTCCCTTTAAGCTATTCCATCATCAGGAGAACAAATTTGGCATAGCTATTGACGATAGAAACCTTATAAACCTAGGAATATCTAAAGCTCTTCAAGGTTCCTAGGATGTGGCCATTCCATAATAGCCCATATTTTATTAAGATCCATCTAGATCCCTTCTAGGAAGACTATATGCCCAAGATATCTAACCTCTGTTTCGAGAAATTCACACTTTGATTTCTTAGCAAAGAGTGAATTTCCTGATAACAATTGGAATACTTTCCTCAATTGTTCCAAGTGTTTATGTTATGATCTAGTAGTAGAATCTGAATGTCGTCTAAAAAATCTACTACAAATTTCCCTAGATATGGATGTAGAACAATATTGATGAGCTTCATGAAAGTGGCAAGAGCATCGGTGAGACTGAAATGCATCATCAAAAACTCGTAGTGTCCATATCTAGTCCTAAAAGCAATTTTAGGGGCATCCTCTACCCTAATTCTAATCTGATGATATCATGACCTAAGGTCAAGCTTGATGAAGTACCTAACTTGTTGTAATTGATCAAACAGGTCTTCCAAGTCATGCATTGGAACCTATTTTTGATTGTTACCTTATTTAGTGCTCCATAATCTATTAAAGTCTAATAAAGACATCTTTCTTTTTTACTAGGATCATTGGTGATGCCCAAGATGAGTTACTAGGCCTAATGAAGCCTTTATCTAAATAGTATAGAAGTTGTCTTTCTACCTTCTAATGTTGAGATACACCAAGCCTATAAGGTGGCTTGAAAATAGGGTTAGTGTTAGTAACTACCTCAATGGCGTGGTAAATCCCCGCTCTCTCAAGTGGTAGACCTCTATAAACATCAGTGGGAAAATATCTATAAGTTAAAATATTTAACTACACACTCTTGCAAAAATTAATGATGGAAAGTTCTATCCTTATTTACATTACTATCATGAGAATATACATTAGATGAGGTTTTGATACAATGTTTAAAATCATAAATATACAATCAAAATATTTGTTGTACATGTTGAAAATGAAACAAACTACCAAACTCTAAAGATGAGATGAGAGGTGCACTAGATACATCTCTCTCTCTCATGCAAAATATACTTCCATTCTTCACAAATTCAATAGTGTTGTTTAGATAGTTGTGTTTAAGTGTGTCTCCTAACCCCCCAAAACCACTCTCTACCTAACACAAGGTCTATACCATATTCATAATTTGGAAGTCCACATGATCTGTGTATCCCTATAGCAAGACTTCTAAATTGGACACCGTAGTATCCCATATCCTCTTATCCTCAACCTGCATCATAGATACAACACATTTATGTGCACTAGGTTGTTGGGAATTTTTAGTTTTTTGAATAAAGTGTAAATTATGAAATCATGTCTGGTGGAGTCATCTATCATATCTCACCCTAGTCTTGTAAACACTACCATGAATTTTAACCAAACCATGTGGTTCAAACTATGATGACCACAATGATTGAGTCAAGCGACATGTATGCTCTTATCCCAATGCATCACTTCCAGTTCTTGCATCTAGTGATGCCATATATTGGAAGTGTCTGCACAAGGTGGTCCACCTTTTTACCCTTGTCTAGACCATACAAATATTTGATCCTCTTCCCCCTTGTGAAGTGGACAATTCCATTGTGCATGACTAGGAGACTGTTGATATATTTAGGTAGTGATGTGTGTGAACAGACTAAGACCACCGAGGTACTTTTTTCCCTCTTTAGGAGGTTTTTTTCCCTTGGCATGTATATATGCCTATCGCCCTAATGGGCTACTTATCTTTGTACATTCTCTAGTAATACATTCAGTATTGTGTGTTGTGCTCCAAGCTTCTTCTTCTTCCTTGTGTTGTTCGCGTGCTTTCGTAGACGTCTAACTCCAGCAATTGGTATTAGAGCAGGTCGTCAATATAATGTCTTGAAGTCTGCTATAGGTCTAGCGGAATTCGTTTGGGCAGTTCTATTCAACTTTTTGAGATACTGTCAATTTTTTGCATCAAGGTATTTTAGTCATCAGCCATGGCTGAAAGCAGTGATGTATTCCGTATGTTGACTGTTGAGGATAAGTTGGATGGTACCAACTACCCGTTATGGGCTTATATGATGCGACATGTGTTGGTTGCAAAAGGATTGTGGAACATTGTGCACGGTGTCAAAAAACGTCCTATCACACTTGCAACTATTATAACTGCAGGTACTGAAGCTAATGTAGAAGGTGTTGAAGATGATGATATTGTGCATATTCCTGTTCGTGTTGCGGTTTCTGTTGCATCTACTGCAGAGCGGATTCGCTGGGATGGCAGAGATGCCCAAGCACATGCATTGATAGCTTTGTATGTCAAACGTGCCATTATTCCTCACATTCGCTCTTGCAGAACATCTAAGGATGCTTGGGATACACTTACCACATTGTACCAAGCTAGAAATGAGGCTCGTGTTGCTTACCTCCGAAAACAGTTGGAGAGTGAGCACATGAATGAAGGTGATTCTATGGACAATTTCCTAACGAAGATAAAAGACCTGAAGCAACAGTTGATTTCTGCTGATGAGCTTATACCAGATAGCTCACTTATGTAGACCGTTCTGAATGGTCTTCTTGATTCATATCAGAGTTTTGCTTCTACTCTTCGGTTGATGATGAAAGGCAATCCAAATGCCTTATCATTTGAGGAGTTAGTCTCTGTTCTGTTGCAGGAAGATCAGTCCAGACATAACACGTCCATTATGTGAGTTGCAGATTAAGCTTTCCTGGCTAGTCAGAAGGGCAAAGGAACATGGAGCTCTTCGACTAGTAAGCAGAAATCTGCTAATTCTGCACATTTAAAGAAGGAAGATAAAGATGAGAAGAAATCAGAAAAGCAGAAATTGTTTTGTAAGTATTGTAAAGGGAATGATCATATCATAAAGATCTGTCCAAAACTAGATGCTAAAGAGGCAAAGAAGAAAGAGATTGTAATGGTTATTGCAGAGGCCTCTACACCAAAAACAGAGTCTACTAGTCTTGTGCATGAAGAAGAATGGGCATTTACTACTGTCTGTAGTTTTGACACATCTTCCCATGAGCAGTGCATGTCTACAGTAGACTCAGATGTTTGGTATTTTGACAATGGGGCGACCAAACATATTACCTCGCAGCGTAGTTTCTTCTCTTCACTCGAGCTTGCCCCTACAAGGAATACTGTTACATGTGCCAACAACTCCTCTTATCCTGTTATGGGATTTGGTAAGATCATTTTGACTACTGCTAATGGTAGTTCTTTCACTTTGCCAGATGCTTTATTTGTGTCAGGGATCAAGAAGAACCTGTTATCAATTTCTGCATTAGCCAAGATTTGCTTGGTTGTGAAATTTGTTGATGACATGTGTACAGTTCATGATATGTCAAATGGCCATGTGATTATTGCTTCTGGCATTTTATGTCGTGGGTTGTATCAGCTCATAGACTATGAAAGATCTGTAGATGATTTGGCATGTGCAGTAAATGATTCTCAGGCTATGTGATATGCAAAGCTTTGGCATGCATGCTTTGGTCATCTGAAATTTGCTAGTTTTCTATGCCTGCAGAAATTTGAAATGGTGTCCTCTTTGCCCAAACTTGAGGCACCTGGAAAACATGTTTGTGAAGGCTGTATTTTGGGCAAAATGCATCATTCGTCCTCTCCAAAAGATGGTTCAGTTCGGTTACTCAAAAATTGCAGCTTGTACATAGTGATGTCTGTGGTCCTATGCAGACACCTTCTTTTGGGAATTATCTTTACTTCGTGACTTTCATCGATGATTTTTCCAACCATGCATGGGTATATCCATTGAAGGCACAGTCCGAAGTGTTCATGTGCTTCAAATAGTTTTTGGTTTTGGCTGAAAATCTATCAACATGTAAAATGGGCACTCTCCGTTCTAATCGAGGGGGAGAATATATGTCTTCTGATTTTAATGCATTTCTGGCTGAACGTGGGATAAAACACCAGTGTACAGTGCCGTATACACCTCAACAGAATGGATTTTCTAAACAAAAGAACAGGTCACTCATGGAGATGGTGAGGTGTATGGTCAAGAGTCAGGCTTTACCACATAGTTTCTGGCTTGAGGTTGTCATGTGTGGAGCATATGTACTAAATAGGTGTCTGTTATCAAGATCTTCAGTGCACAAACATGTTGGAGATCTTTTAATCTCCAAATGTTCGATTTATCTTGACTTAAGAACTCCTCTATATCAATAATAAATCAAACTTTGCACAAACTTCAAATTATCATTCACATATATCAAGAAATACTTTCTTGTATGAAGTCTTCTTCATCTTCAAGAACTGCTTCAGAAATAGACCTCAATTTATTCATAATACTTCGGATTTAATCATTCAAATGATACTCACATATCCATGCTATCTTTGCGCAACTATATTGATCATTAGTTCTTCAAAAGAACCACTAGATTTTTAATTTGATCTTTTAGATCAAATCTGTGTCAAAAACTGTCTTCCGAAAATGGCGACTTTGACATGGTCAACTTCTTAAGTTGATTTCTCACAGCACAGATCCCGTTTTGCTAAATGCTTTTACCCATAGCTTCCTTATCTTCTAACTTAGATTTTGAGTGCTCACTTATAAAAAACTTTACACTGTGCACTGAGATCTATGCAAAATACTGACACGAAAAAGTGTGCGACTTTGAGAGATCATCTGCAGACTTTACATATACATGTTCCTATTGATCATACTCACAACAGAGGAAGAATTAGATCATGAAACTTTGAACATAGCTTTATTAGCTTCTAGATTAGATGTTTACAAAAGGATTTCTGATCCACTTGCTCAGACTGGGAGAAATCTACGAAATACTCATTGCTATTTTCTGAAGATGACTCTCTTCACATCTATCTCTATGACACTTGGCTTCTAATGACTCTCACACATATTTCTTTACATCATTGACTTATATACATATGATTCTAGACTTATCCTGTGTCTATTACATTACTCCTTATCATCCTAAAGATTATCTCTACTCAAATTACAAGAATTTCCAACAATAAAGTACATATGTATACAAGCTTCACTTCTGAGATTTCTCCACTTCCTCAAATGACTTCTTGAACTTCAATCTGATCATAGACTTGCTTCAAGCTCTTTGTAATCACCAATTTGTGATTGCTCTGTTCCAACAGCTCCCCCTCAATCACTAATTGTGATTATTCCATTCTTCTTCACTCCTGCCATCTCCTTGAATCTCTGTAGCTTAGGTCCATCCAAGCTTTTTGTTAACATATCTGCAACTTGTTCTTTTGTTGGAGTATACATCACTTCAGTCTCTTTATCAAGTACCTTTTCTCTCAAGAAGTGATATTGAATATCTATATGCTTAGTCATGGCATGAAAAACAGGGTTAGCCGCCAAATACAATGAACTTGGCACCAACTCCCATGTTTCATTTTTAAGTAGAGCATCATACTCTTCTTGCATTGCCTTCTCCCAATTTTGTCTACCTTTAGCTTCTTCATATGTGATTGGATCCTCTTCTGTCTTCACAATGTAAGCATAATCTTTTGTTGTTAGAAAAGATGTATCATAGCTATACCTGATAGGCTCTTTTCTTTCCCTTAAGGATCTTCTTACCTCTGCACTTCTTGAAGTTTCAGCCACATTTGATTCTGGATCAAATCTTGGCCCATCTTCAACATTGTCCTGCAATTTACTTTTATAATCAGCATCATCAATATCTTCTTCATACACACTTACTTTTGTCTTCCCTTTCCTTTGTATTTCTTCAACACCTGCATAATCATTTATTGACCCTGTATACCATGTGCTTTGCTCATCAAATGTAACATCTTTGGTAACAGATGTGTACAAAAGGATTTCTGATCCACATGATCACACTAAGAGAAATTTACTAAATACTCGTCACTATTTTCTGAAGATGACTCTCTTCACATCTATCTTTATGACACTTGGCTTCTAATGATTCTCACACATATTTCTTTACATCATTGACTTATATTCATATGATTCTAGACTTATCGAGCGTTTATTACATTACTCCTTATCATCCTAAAGATTATCTCTACTCAAATTACAAGAATTTTCAACAGTAATGTGCATATGTATACAAGCTTCACTTCTGAGATTTCTTCACTTCCTCAAATGACTTCTTGAACTTCAATCTGATCATAGACTTGCTTCAAGCTCTTTGTAATCACCAATTTGTGATTGCTTTGTTCCAACAGCTCCCCCTCAATCACTAATTGTGATTATTCCATTCTTCTTCACTCCCGCCATCTCCTTGAATCTCTGTAGCTTAGGTCCATCCAAGCTTTTTGTTAACATATCTCCAACTTGTTCTTTTGTTGGAGTATACATCACTTCAATCTCTTTATCAAGTACCTTTTCTCTCAAGAAGTGATATTGAATCTCTATATGCTTAGTCTTGGCAAAGATGTATCATAGCTATACATGATAGGCTCTTTTCTTTCCCTTAAGGATCTTCTTACCTTTGCACTTCATGAAGTTTCAGTCACATTTGATTCTGGATCAAATCTTGGCCCATCTTCAACATTGTGCTGCAATTTACTTTTATAATCAACATCATCAATATCTTCTTCATACACACTTACTTTTGTCTTCCCTTTCCTTTGTATTTCTTCAACACCTGCATAATCATTTATTGACCCTGTATACCATGTGCTTTGCTCATCAAATGTAACATCTTTGGTAACAAGAAATTGCTTTGTGGATGGACTCCACAATCTGTAACCCATCTGTCTATCATCATACCCAATTAACACATACTTCTTTGCTTTGGGTTCTAGCTTATGTCTCAATTGTGAAGGAACATAAGCATATGCTAAACATCCAAATACCTTACAATGATCAAGAGTAGGTTTCTTACCCCACCATGCTTCATAAGGAGTTCTTCCATCCAATGCTTTACAAGGTAACCTATTCACAAGGTATCTTGCAGTGTTAATAGCTTCTACCCATAAGTAATTTGGGCAATTCTTTTCCTTCATCATTGCTCTTGCAAATTCTACAAGAGTTCTATTTCTTCTTTTTGCAATTCCATTCTGTTGAGGAGAGTACCTACAAGTTACTTCTCTCTTTATACCTGCATTCCAAAAATAATCATCAAACTCTTTAGAAAAATACTCTCCCCCTCCATCTGATCTCAACCTCTTGAGCTTTTGTCCTGTAATCCTTTCTGCATAAGCATGATAATGCTTGAATGTCTTGAACACTTCTGATTTGTCCTTGATTACATATAAAGTAATCCATCTGGTTGCATCATCAACGAATAACACATAATATCTAGATCCATTTATACTATAGTCCCTTGAAGGACCCCACACATCTGTATGGATCAATTCAAGCATATTCGAGTATTTATATCCTAATTTATTGTATGAACTTTTGTGTGCTTTACCTAATTGACAAGCTTCACACTTGTACACCATATGTTGCCTTCAACTTTTGGCAAACCAAGCACCACATCATTCCTTGACATTTCCTTTATGGATCTCTCATTGAAATGACCTAGCCTTTTATGCCATAGGAACTTAGACATCTTTTGACTTCCATAAGTAAATAGAGCATGTCCCACATTACCTTGGACTTTGAGAGTAAACAACCTTCCTTCCTTTTTACCTGCAATAATATTTCTATATCCATGATTTGGATCTTGCACATAGACACCATCATTTGTGAATCTGACTTCATATCCCTTCTCCACAATTTGCCCTTCACTTATCAAATTTTTAGGAATAGTAGGAACATAAAATACCTTGCTCAAGAGTGTACTTCCATTCTTTGTCTTCACTGATCCAATGCTTTCCACCTTATGCTTGGTGTTGTCACCTGTTTGAACTGTATGTCCATTCACCTTTGCTTCCATATCAGTCATCAGTGATATATTGCCACTTAGATGATTGCTACATCCTGAGTCAATATAAAACACCCTTTGATCTTCTCCTACTGATTCATGAGTTGCATTCAAAATGAGAGTCATATCATCCTTGTGATCTGATGCATAATTATAATAATTGTTGTCGTAGGAATGAGATTGAAAGTTTCTTCCACCTCCTCTAGCATATGATGTCCTACCACCTCTTCCTCTGAAGTTGCCTCTTTGGTTTTTTCCTCCTCTACCTCTTTGATTAAAACTCTGATTATTATTTCCTCCATTTTGATTATTATACCAACAATCATTTGCCAAATGATTGATTCTGCCACAAATCCAACAAGCTTGAGTATTATCTTTGTTCTTACTCCTCTTCCTTTACCTCTAAAGTTCATCTTTCCTTTTGTAAAGTTAGCTTGACTTGAAGTTCCTTCATCATCAGTTGACTGCTTCCCTTGGCCATTCTTTTTCTTGTCGTTGGAGTACATAGCTTGGCTTGCACTCCTATCATTGTCTCCCTTAATGTCCTGCTCAAAAGTTAGCATATGTCCTAGCAATTGATTAAGATAAGGAGTAAAGTGATCAAGTGACAATTCTATGGACAATATGAAAGGCTTCCACTTCTCATCTCCTCTCAGACCTGTAAGTATTTGGCTTACCAACTTATCCTCTTCAATGTCTTCATCTACTGCTCCCAAGCTATCTGCAATATCCTTCATTCTTGCCACATAGTCAGAAATTGATTGTGAGCTCTTCTTCTTGAAAGTTGTGAATTCTGCCCATAATGAGGACTTCCTAGACTTGGTTGTGTTTTGGAAATGCTCTTTCCACACATCTGTTGCAGTTTCTAATCCTCTGATGTGAGGTAGAAGATAATCATTTACAACCATGTAAATGATGCTCCTAGCTTGAGCATCCTTTCTCATCCAATTCTTCAAACCTGCAAGTTATTCCCTAGTTGGAACACTAGGATCTTCAAATTCAGGCTTTTCTTCTTCTCTTGTAATGAATGCCATCAAATCTTTGCTCATGAGGTGTGCCTCCATCCTCATGGACCAAGCTGGATAGTTCTCCCTATCTAGCTTATCAATTTGCAAGCTTTCTCCCATCTTTGATCTTTTGTGTCTGCAATTACTATGATTTATGATGATAAAGTGTACCTTTGATATGAAGCTTTAATCTTTGTTGATCCTTTGAACTCGTACTTTGTACTTCTATAGGTTATCTTCAAGAATTTGTCCTTGTCCGCCTTCAATTAGAAGGAGCTTCAATACTTGCAATAGTCGGGACTTCCAATGCTCTTTACTTCACTTCTATTGCTCTTTCAACTCTGATACCACTGTTGGAGACCTTTTAATCTCCAAGTGTTCGATTTATCTTGACTTAAGAACTCCTCTATATCAAGAATAAATCAAACTTTACACAAAATTCAAATTATCTTTCACATATATCAAGAAATACTTCTCTGTATGAAGTTTTCTTCATCTTCAAGAATGTGCTTTAGAAATAGACCTCAATTTCTTCATAATACTTTGAATTTAATCATTCGAATGATACTCACATATCCATGCTATCTTTACGCAACTATATTGATCATTAGTTCTTCAAAAGAACCACTAGATTTTTAATTTGATCTTTTAGATCAAATCTGTGTCAAAAACTATCTTCCAGAAATGGCAACTTTGACATGGTCAACTTCTTAAGTTGATTTCTCATAGCACAGATCCTATTTTTCTAAATGCTTTTATCCATAGCTTTCTTATCTTCTAAGTTAGATTTTGAGTGCTCACTTATGAAAAACTTTGCACTGTGCACTGAGATCTAAGCAAAATACTGACACGAAAAAGTGCGCGACTCTGAGAGATCATCTACAAACTTTACATACACATGTTCCTATTGATCATACTCACAGCAGAAGAAGAATTAGATCATGAAACTTTGAACATAGCTTTATTAGCTTCTAGATTAGATGTGTACAAAAGGATTTCTGATCCACGTAATCAGACTGAGAGAAATCTACGAAATACTCGTCACTATTTTTTGAATATTACTCTCTTCACATCTATCTCTATGACACTTGGCTTCTAATGACTCTCACACATATTTCTTTACATCATTGACTCATATACATATGATTCTAGACTTATCCCGCATCTATTACATTACTCCTTATCATCCTAAAGATTATGTCTACTCAAATTACAATAATTTCCAATAGTAATGTACATATGTATACAAGCTTCACTTCTGAGATTTCTTCACTTCCTCAAATGACTTCTTGAACTTCAACCTGATCATAGACTTGCTTCAAGCTCTTTGTAATCACCAATTTTTGATTGCTTTGTTCCAACAGCACACACAGAGGTAGACACTAGATGAAATAGGAATCATAAATAGAGAGACAATCAATGTGATATTGGGTGCAATCTCCCCTTGTGTACTCTGATGGACGAGTCTATCAGAGTGCCCATATTTATAGGTTTATTTCTATTACATCTTGAAAATAGAAGTTACATGAGAGCCGTCGCTTTTAGAAGCCACTTTTAGGAAAAAGTAATTTATTTACAAAAGGCGTCGCTTTCTAAGCAAACCACTACTTTTACAACAAGTTAAACCTAAATATAACTTATTCTAGAAGTCATTGATTTAATCCTCGAATTTATTTATTTATACGCATCCACTTGTATCCATGCCCTCATGTTTCTTCACCTGCTAGATCAAACACAACCACATTAAAACCTTCTGGACATTTAAAACATTAAAAATCCATTTAACTTTCCATGATTCCATAATATACAACATGCCTCACAGTTGACAAGCAACTAACCTTGATTGATAACTAGAAAAACATACATGGATGATCAGTCGCATGTCCCATCACTGAACAATAGTAAGCATGAACCATGTAAAACACATGCATGGAATCAGAAACCTGAAAGTTTAATGTAATTGGGAATGATATGCAAAAATTAAATGATCATAGTGAGGTGATAAAGAAGTCTTATGTATCCATTGTGATTCCTCAAGTGAGTGATTTTTATATGTGATTGAATAGCCATGATATTGCTTACGAGTTCGTGTAGTGGTAACATCATAATCTATTAGTTTCTCAAGAATCAATATTTTCGCATCCTCTTCAAGTAAAGGAGGATCATCTAAAATAGGCGTGAGTGGTAAAGTACCTCGAAAAGATTTCAACAAACTTATATGGAAAGAATTATGTATACCCCAATGAGAAGGTATATCTAAACGAAAAGAATTTTCATTTATTTTCTCAATAATGTGAAAAGGTCCGTAATATCATGGGGCAAGTTTGACCTTGTGATGTTGAGAAATATTTTTTAAACGCCTTATAATGATTCGTAACCAAACTAAATCATTTTCATTAAATTGTTTGGCTATGCGCCTCTTATTAATACTACGCATGTAACGTTCTTGACTCTTCCTAATATGCTCATGCACTTTAGCAAGTGTAGAAATATGATCCTGTGCAAAAGAATCAACCATAGGAATGTTAGTTTGAGTGAGACTCATGGGAGTGGGAAGCTTTCTTCCATAAATAATTTCATATGGTGCACGACCAGTAGTAGTGTGCAGGGTGTTATTATATGCAAACTGAAGTAAAGGAAGTTTGACATCCCAATTAGTTGGATTGTCTAAAGAGTAACAACGCAATAAATCCAATATAGTACTATTTGTAGCTTCACTCTGACCATTACTTTCAGGATGAAATGAAGAACTAAAATCTATTTTGGATCCTAGATGTTGAAATAATGCTACTCGAAAATGGTTACAAAAACAAACATCTCGATCTAAGAGAATAAATTTAGGAAAACCATGATATGGAAAAATACATTTAATAAATAACTTAGCAGCTTGAGGTGCAGTTAAAGTCTTTTTAGAAGGAATAAAGTTGTTGGAATTAGACATCTGCAGAAGCACACAAACAACACAAGGAAGAAGAAGAAGAAGCTTGGAGCACAACACACAATACTAAATGTATTACTAGAGAATGTACAAATATAAGTAACCCATTAGGGCAATAGGCGTATATACAAGCCGGGGGAAAAAAAACCTCCTAAAGAGGGAAAAAAGTGCCCCAGTGGTCCTAGTGTGTTCACACACATCACTACCTAAATATATCAACAAATCCCCCCTGGGAGTGATGCAGTGAACAAGGAGCTTGCACTCATGTATAAGGAAGTGCCATGCTATGTGGAAATCACTCCACAAAAGGAAGTAAGCTCAAAGCTTTGCGGAAAAGCTTCAAACTTCTCCCTAGGTAGAGCCTTCATGAAAAGATCTGCAATGTTCTCCTGCATGGGCACATATGCCAAGCTGATCTCCCCAGTAGAGAACCTCTCCCTGACATAGTGATAATGCACCTCAATGTGCTTAGTGCGAGCATGGAACACAGGGTTCCTCGCAACTGCCAATGCACTCTGACTGTCAATGAAGATGGTGGTGGTAGAAGTCTGACCAACACCCAAATCAGCCATAAGGTGTCTGAGCCACACACACTCAACAGTATCTTTGAAAGCTACCCTATACTCAGCCTCACAACTGGAAGTGGCCACAGTAGGCTGCTTCTTGCTCAACCAAGATATACATGAGCTACCAAGCATGAAGCAAAAGCCACTAGTGGACACACAAGTGTCATAGCAACGAGCCCAATTAGAGTCAGAAAAAGCATGCAAATCTGGTGGTAGTGATCCCCCCTAGGGATAAAGCAACCCGAGTAGCCGAGTACCACTCAAATAGTGAAAGTTGCGCTTAAATACCTGCCAATGCTTGACTCCTCGGCAATGCATAAACCTCCTCATCTGTGAGACAACAAATTGAATATCTGGTCGAGTAATGCATAAGTAAATCAAGCATCCAACAACCTGCTGATAGACAATAGCATCAAATGCATCTCAAGCATCATGAAGACTCAATCATAAATCTATCTCCATTGGAGTGGCAATAGGCTTACACTCTTCAAGGACAAAACGCTGCAATAATGTGTCAATATATTTTGTTTGACACAAAGCCATTCCACCATCAACTTGCATAAACTGAATGCCCAAATAGTGATGCAAATGCCCCAAATCAAACATCTCAAATGAGGCATGCAGACTAGCCTTAAAATCGGCAATATGCTTCTCAATAGGACCAGTGAGCAGCATGTCATCAACATAGACAACAATGATCAAAAGCACATCATTAGCACGCTTAATATATAAGGTGCTTTCACTTAGACTGCTCTCAAAACCATGTGGAATCAGATAGGCATGTATCTTCTCATACCAAGCACGTGGTGCTTGCTTTAAACCATATAATGCCTTCTTTAACCTGCACACCTGATGCACACCTGATGTTCATGCCCTTTCTGCACAAAGCCACGGGGTTGAAAAACATACACTCCTTCATGCAAGTCACCATTTAGAAATGTTGTTTCAATGTCCAACTGATGTACATTCCAACCAGGATGAGCTACAAGTGCACAGATGCTCCGAACAGTAGTCAAACAACATGTAGGTGCAAAGGTCTCATCAAAATCAATGCCTCTTTCCTATGCATAACCCTTTGCAACAAGCCTATCCTTATACCTGTCAACTGTACCATCCAGTTTACGCTTCAGCTTGTATACCCACTTAGTGCCAATGGGCTTCTTGCACGGAGGTAAGTCACATAAAGACCAAGTACCATTCTTCATTATAGCATCATATTCAGATTGCATAGCAGCCATCCAAGTTTTTGAATTTTATGCTTCATCAAACGAAATAGGCTCATTCTCATCACAGAGACTAGATGCAGCCATAGCATAGCAATCTGATGCAAAAGATGCACTATGAGAGCGTGAACGAGTACGATATGATAGAGGTGCATCTAATTTGCTTTCACGCAAAGTCTGCACCAGCCATTTTGGCATAGTTTTTGCATGCTCAATATGAGCTCTCTCATCAACTAGTGCATCATGTAAATCTGCATCAGAAATGGAATGATCTACATAATCACACGAAACCTGCAAAGGTTGAGAAGTTGCCTCATTGGGACTAGCACTATGTCCACCTATAAAACGAGGCAGCAAAGTATCATACATGTCTTTTGAGCTAACAGATGTCTCCTTAGTACATGAAAGCAATGGCTGAATAGCATCTTTCGTAAAAACAACATCACGGCTAACCAGAATGTGTTTAGTTTGTGGATGATACAGGCAGTAGCCTTTACTTTCAGAACTCTACTTATCAAAAATACATTTAACTGCTTTATCATCCAATTTTCTGCGATGTTGTTCAGACATTAATGCATATGCCAAACAACCAAAAACACGCAGATGAGCAACATATGGCTTGGGGTCATGCCAAGCCTCATATGGAGTGATAGACTACAGCGCTTCAGTGGGACACCTCTTCAATACATATGTTGCACACATGATAGCCTCAAGGCAGAAACTATGTGGTAAAGCCTGACTCTTGAACATACACCTGGACATCTCCATGAGTGACCTGTTCTTTTGTTCAGCAACTCCATTCTGTTGAGGTGTATATGGCACTATACACTGGTGTTTTATTCCACGTTCAGCCAGAGAGGCATTAAAATTAGAAGACATATATTCTCCCCCTCGATCAGAAAGGAGGTGCCCATTTTGCATGCTGACAGATTTTTAGCCAAAAGCAAAAACTGTTTGAAGCACATGAACACTTCGGACTTTGCCTTCAATGGATATACCCATGCATGCCTGGAAAAATCATCGATGAAAGTCACGAAGTAAAGATACTTCCCAAAAGAAGGTGTCTGCATAGGACCACAAACATCACTATGTACAAGTTGCAATTTTTGAGTAGCCCGAATTGAACCATCTTTTGGAAAGGACGAACACTGCGTTTTGCCCAAAATACAACCTTCACAAACATGTTTTCCAGGTGCCTCAAGTTTGGGCAAAGAGGACACCATTTCAGATTTCTGCAGGCATAGCAAACTAGCAAAATTCAGATAACCAATTTCACAACCAAGCCAATCTTGGCTAATGCAAAAAATGATAACAAGTTCTTCTTGATCCCTGGCACAAATAAAGCATCTGACAAAGTGAAAGAACTACCATCAGCAGTAGTCAAAATGATCTTACCAACCCCCATAACAGGATAAGAGGAGTTGTTGGTGCATGTAACAGTATTCCCTGTAGGGGCAGGCTCGAGTGAAGAGAAAAAACTGCACTGCGAGGTAATATGTTTGGTCGCCCCACTGTCAAAATACCAAACATCTGAGTCTACTATAGACATGCACCGTCATGAGAAGATGGGTCAAAACTCCAGACAGTAGTAAATGCCCATTCTTCTTCTTGCACAAGATTAGCATACTCTGCTTTTGGTGTAGAGGCCTCTACGACAACCATTCCAGCCTCTTTCTTCTTTGCCTCTTTAGCAGTCAGTTTTGGACAATTCTTTATGATATGATCATTCCCTTTATAGTACTTACAAAACAATTTTTGCTTTTTTTATTTCTTCTCATCTTTATCTTCCTTCTTTGAATGTGCAAAATTAGCAGATTTCTGCTTACTAGTTGAAGAGCTCCATTTTTCTTTGCCCTTCTGACTAGCCAGGAAAGCTTGATTTGCAACTCGCATAATGGACCTATTCTACCTGGATTGATCTTCTTGCAACAGAACAGAGACTAACTCCTCAAATGATAAGGCATTTGGATTGCCTTTCATCATCAACCGAAGAGTAGAAGCAAAACTCTGATATGAATTCGGAAGACCATTCAAAACGGTCTGCACAAGTGAGCTATCTGGTATAACCTCATCAGCAGAAATCATTTGTTCCTTCAAGTCTTTGATCTTCGTTAGGAAACTATCCATAGAATCACCTTCATTCATGTGCTCACTCTCCAACTGTTTTCGGAGGTAAGAAACACGAGCCTCATTCCTAGCTTAGTACAATGTGGTAAGTGTATCCTAAGCATCCTTAGTTGTTATGCAAGAGTGAATATGAGGAATAATGCCACGTTTGACGGACAAAGCTATCAATGCATGTGCCTGGGCATCTCTGCCATCCCAACAAATCTGTTCTACAGTAGGTGCAGCATAAACTACGACACGAACAGGAATATGCAGAATATCACCATCTTCGACACCTTTTGCATCAGCTTCAGTACCTGTAGTTGTAACAATTGCAGGTGTGATAAGACTTTTTTCAACACCCTACACAATGTTCCACAGTCCTTTTGCAACCAACACTGTCGCATCATATAAGCCCATAACGGGTAGTTGGTACCATCCAACTTATCCTCAACAACCATCATACGGAATACATCACTGCTTTCAGCCATGGCCGGTGACTAAAATACCTTGATGCATAAAATTGATTGTATCTCAAAAAGTTAAACAGAACTACCCAGACGAATTCTGCTAGACATGTACCAGACTTCGAGATGCTTATACCGGCGAACAGAAACTGGTATATACCTTTGGCACAAAAAGACAAAATAGCCCGCACAAGCACTGTGATATTGTGTTCGAAGGCCGAAATGAGCTCAGATGGCGATTTCAGCACCACAAAGCGAAGCCGTTTTAATCTCGAAAACATGATGAGTATGCTCACCAAAATTCGTGCGATTTTTGACACTCCAAACGAAGGAGTGTCGATGGTGCCCTAGATGAAGCAACGACTTGCTCTGATACCAATTGTTGTAGTTAGACGTCTACAGAAGCACGCGAACAACACAAGGAAGAAGAAGAAGCTTGGAGCACAACACACAATACTGAATGTATTACTAGAGAATGTACAAAGATAAGTAGCCCATTCGGGCAATAGGTGTATATACAAGCCAGGGGAAAAAAACCTCCTAAAGAGGGAAAAAAGTGCCCCGGCGGTCCTAGTGTGTTCACACACATCACTACCTAAATATATCAACAAAAGTATGCATGTTTACTAAATCTATCAACAATTGTCCAAATCATATCATTGTGAGATGCAGTTGTCGGAAGACCAGTAATGAAATCCATAGAAATCTATTCCCATGGTCCATCAGGTATAGGAAGCGGCATTAATAATCCGAATGGTTTACCATGATGTTGTTTTACACGCTGACAAATAATATAGTGAGAACATATTGTGCAACATCTTTTTCCATGTTAGGCCAAAAGAAGGAATCTTTACATGAAGAAATAGTCCTTTGTATGCCCCTATGACCCATATATGGTGGTTCATGCATCTCTTTCATAACAAAATCTTTGAATGTTTGTGTAATGCATAACTTGTGCTGAAAATACAAAAATCCATTATGAAAATGTAATGATCCTCATGATGTGATGTGGAATTATTGAAAGCAATCCATGCTTGTGAAAAATACAGGTTCGATGCATAAGTGGGAATCATATCATTAAATGAATAAATTTGAATAGCAGAAATATTATTTATTGAAACAGTATTTGTTTGTGGGGATGGGAGACGACTTAATGCATCAGCTACAACATTAGCTTTTCCTGGTTGATATTGAATGAGAGGTTGGAAGTTTTGTAGAAATGAAGCCCATTTAATATGTTGAGGAAATATTTTTTGAAACCCCTCCTTAATAATACCTTATGTATAGGTATGTACCCCTATAGTATTTGCAATTTTCAAACCTTCATGGAAACCATAAATATATGTATTTAATGGAAAGAATAAGGCGACCCCACCCTAGTAAAGTAGCTACGCTTACCTGCAATGAATGGTAGAATCAAATCCCAAGTTAAATATGGAGTGGGACAAGTAGTTTCATAAATTCAAATACTAAAGCTTGACCCACTCTCCCTTTTGAAAGAGTCCAAAAAACTTTTCAAAGACTCAAGCCCCACCATAGACTTTTGAGTCCTACACAAAGATTCTTGACAAATGGGACACATGTGATTGACTTTTTGGGCCCAAAACCATGCATAAAATATTCCAAACGCCCAAACTCGGATTTGAGGCTCACTCCCACGAAATGGAGGTGCTATTTATAGTATTTTTATGATTTTTCATGAAAAAATCAAAGATATGACCATATGGGATAAGAAGAACACCTTAGAATGGCCAAAAATCTTCTATGATTTTGTCAATACTGTATTTTCCACCACACAAGTGTCACATCAAGAAGATTCTCCCAAATAATATCATTGTAAGGAATTGAACTCACAACCTCTTGGATAGGAATGTGATGGGCTAACCACTTGCCCCAAAAGCCATGGTTGAGGATTACTTCCTAATCCTCTCTCTTAGGGTGTAGTTCAACCATCTCCTACTAGGATTATGTTACATTCTTCCCCCCTTGGTCAATCATTGTCCTCAATGATCTGCTCTTGTATCCCTCTAGCCTCAGTGATCAGTCCCTTGAATTGATGTCCCTCAACCTCGCATAGTTTCTTGAACCTTGTTTGCAACCTTGGTCTCTTGAACCCTTGCTCTCAACCTTGGTGTCTTCAACCTTCTTGTTCGCAACCCTTGAGCCCTTGTTCTCAACCTCAGTCTTGAACCTTGTTCTCACCCATGCTTGGTATCTTGAACAAGGATTACGACCACCACGTGCTAGAGAGATGACTCTCCTCCCAACCAAATGCCTCTATATATAGCTCTCTCCAGGGGACTGCCTTCTTGGGCAGGTGGATACTAACCATCCAAGTGTCAACCATGTAACTACATGTGCACCAAGTGTCCCAGTTAACCCAAGTTAACTCAAGTGGATGCTTCTAGAAGGCTCTAGATCTCTTTGGGCAAAATACTCTCCCCATGTCTCCCATGGGGATTGAACAAAAGACCTCCTCCTTCACATCCTTGAGACTTAACCACTAAGCTAAGTGGATCACTTGTTCACAAGAGCACAATACCTCCTAGTAAGTCTAAAACTCGAGATCTTTGGTCATACACAAGGATGACCAAACGGTGTCCGATTTTAGATCTGTCTGAACCGGCCAGACCCTTGGATCATAGACTTACTTTATTACAATCATCTCCAAATATCTTCCCAAAAGGCCTATAAAAGGACCCCCTTGGGTGCCCTCAAAACAAGAACAGCTGTATGCAGGTACACGCTGTGGGTGTAGTGAGCACTCCAAACCTAGGAGGAGGAGTCTACCCTATGTCATTGTATTGAGAGAGCTATACAAGCTCCTAATTTGTAAGTCCCCCATGTCTTTGTAATATTTTCTATTTCAATCAAGTTCATTTCTCCAATTCCTTCCATTTCCACTACCCTGAACCCTTGCTTATTCTATCCAATACACCCTCTCTTCTTCTCTCATTTCCTACTCCTTCCATATTCCTTCCCTCTTCTCCATCATTCCCAAAACCCATTGAAGATTGTGGTATCACTTGGCTCCTCTTGTCATTGAGAATCTCTTTCTTGTGAGTGTTTTGCATTTTCTGTGTTGGTACTAAGAGGGCGGTGCGGACAACCCCTGCCTTAAGAGTACTTGTGTAATGTTTGTGTGTTGGTACTAAGAGGGCAAAGTGGATCACCGCTGCCTTAAGAGTACCTTTGTGTTGATTGTGTTTAAGTGTACTAAGAGGGCAGCGTGGATCACCCCCACCCTAAGAGTGCCATTGTATTTGTGTGACAAAGCGGCGCGGACCACCCCTGCTTTGGCAGTGCTGTGTGTGTTTTTCATGTGAGTGATTTTATAGGAGACTGGTGTCCCTCATCTTCAATTCCATTATTTGTTTATGAGTTGAGCATCGAGGAAGTGTTAGAGGCCATTTCCTTAATGCCCCTCTCATAACCTGGTGCCCCCATTAAGGATCTCAAGTTAATGAATTTTCAAAACCCCAATAACCAAAACCGTCGCATCCGTCCCAACGAACCTTATCAACCAAGACCCCTTCTCTCCATCCACATCACATACAGTAGGAAGATTTTGTTTTAGCAATGCATAGTGTATCACTTCGGAGCTGAACGTTTAGGAGAAATCCTTGCATCTCATGAGCCATTCATCTTCCCAATTCTAGAGTACACTTTGAGCTTCGATGTCTATATCTTTATTCTTTTTGTAAGAAATCCATCTTCAAGATCACAATGGCATCAATCTTCCCGCATTTCTATGGACGACTCAATGAAGATGCTGGGGAATTTCTTGACAACTTGGAGATGACATACCTTATCTCTGGAAGAGATCAAGAAATAGTCAAGCTTAGAGCCTTCCCACTGGTCCTGAAGGAGGAAGCTAGAATGTGGTACAACAATCTTTTGAATGAGGCAACAGGAAGTTGGGAAGCAGTGTGTGCAACATTCCTTGCGAGATATGGAAAAAGGGAGACACCTGAAGGATTGTGGCAATAATTGCTCTCATTAAGGCAAGTAAATCTTGAAGATTTCTCAAACTATGAGTCAAAATTTCAATGTATTTGGAATAATTGGGAAGCTAGTCTAGGAGCAAATGAAGTAGCTCCATAATTTCTAAAAAGGGATAGGTTTATCTCGAGACTATTCCCTTCTTTAAAACAAAAGGTGGAGTCATAATTTCCAGGGACCTTTGAAGAAGCTTTAGAAGTAGCAAGAGTGAAGTGCAGGAAATTGAAGTTTCAGTCTTCAAAGGTGGAAAAACTAGAGCATATGGATATTGTTCCCGTTGTACTGGCTACACAAGCAGAGAATGAAGGAACTTCGCAACAAGATATCTTACAGAAGCTCACGCAACAATTGGAACAATTAACACTCAACTTGGTACAGAGTCAACAAGAAAGACCACAGAGGGAACAGAATCGGGGACAACGACGGCAAGCGCAAGAGTTTGTATGTTACAATGCAATGAACGTGGTCATGGTATGTATAATTGCCCTCATCCTAGAAGAAATCCAAGAGATATGTATCCTGTTAGGAGGTCACCACAATATGCACAGGAACAACAACAACAACAAGCAAATATTCCACCTGTCCCAATGGATCACGGTGATCAAAGACAAGTGAATGTTTTGGAGTTGACCAACGAACAAGAGACCATGGATACGATGCCAATCAAGAGGACAAGGGTGCAAGACAAAGACTGATCTCAAGACGAAGATTCAAGCATGGGTACACAAATGAAGAAAGGCAAAGTTGCAGAAGGTGAAGCTAGTAAAAGAAAGAGAAGGCCAAGGAGGAAGATCATGATGGAAGACTTTCCTCTAGGTAAGGGTATCGAACCTTATGAATTGATTGAGGATATATCTACACAGAAACCAAATATCACTTGGCCACAATTACTCCAACTATCTTCAAAAACTAGGAGGGAATGGTCCAAGCTAGTAAGCACTAGGAGGGCTAAAAACTAGGAACTTAACCTTATAAGAGCCAATGCATGTGACGATGTGGTACCCACAATGGATGTGTATGTGAAAGGAAGAAGAGTTTTGAATGTGTATGTGGATGGCAGAGCACAGATGTGTGTGATGATAGAAAAACAATGCATATGTTAGGCTTGGATGTGAGAGGACCATCTGCGTATCAAGCTAAAATGGCAAATAATAGTGTTGTTAAATGTGTTAGTGTAATTGAAAATTTAAGAATCACAGTATGTGATATAGAGGTTGCTTTGGATATGTATGTGATTGCAACCAAGAGGGAGGGCTACCCCATCATATTAGGACATCCATGGTTAATGACAATGAAAGCAGATAAAAAATGGGGTTCTGGCCTTCTAGTTCTCAAACCAAATGATAGAACAAAGTCAGTTACGTATGATTTGAAGGACCAAAAGAAGGAAGATAACAGGTGTTGAGCCCATAAAATTCATGTTGGTCAAAGTCAACTGAAGTCAAAGTCAACTAGTCAAAGTCAACCAGGTCAAGGTCAAAGTCAACAAGTGCAAAGTCAAAGTGTGTAAGTGCAGGTGTCAAAGTGCACAGGTAGTGCACAATGAATTGTCCACAAAGGGTAAATTGGAGAAAGTGGGTTGCAGGTTGCAGAGGTATTTTCTCTAATTTCCCTAAGGTTCAAAGTGTGTTTTAAAGTGTTTTGGAAGGTTCAGGTGAACCCTCCCTTATGTGCAAAAGTGAAGACTTAAAAGGAAATGTGAAGGTATGTGAAGCGGCAGCGTACGCACAGGTGAAAGTATGGCCCCCCCATTAAAATTTTTGGTTTTAGACTAAAGTCACTATAGGACAAAAAAGAGTGAGTCGTTGGCTGCCACTTATGAAGACAATCTTGGGACATCAAAGTGAGCACCAAGATACCATTGCAGTTAGGAGCGTACGTGATCGACACACTCAAATCAAGGCAAGGGCTATTCTTGGACCAATCTTAGAGTAAGCAAGAAAGCATAGTCTAAGGAAGCAAGAGAGGGAAGTGCAACAGTCACCAGTGTGCGATGCAGAGAAGTGGAAGTGAAGGAGTGCATAGGGAGAGCCTAAGGGATTGTGCAGAGTGTGCTAAGCTAGTCCCCCCCAAGTATCTCAAGGTCCCATTGCAGTGGGCGTGTGCCGACAGAAGGTATTCACTCCTCCCCCTTTGTGGAAGCTTGGTGCAAGGTGTGCACAAGGATAAGCTTGAAGCAGGTGGAGGTCTGGTGCAGAGGAGGCCGGCGGCAAGAAAACTTGGGATATTGGGTATTTTGTAATTGGGCACTCTATGGGATTGTGCACAGAGGTATTGGCTTGTCTTGTACTTCAAATATTGTAATTGTCTTACTGTAATCAATCGACAGAAGCTTCGAGGTGTATTTTCTCTTCTTGTTTCTTCCCTTTTCTCCTACAAACCCTCAAACTCCTTCTTGTCTAAGAATCCACCAACAAAATTTGGCACGCCCGGTGGGACCTCCAAGGAGATTTGAGCTTCGGAGAAACCAAGTGCCAAGCATAGAAGAGATCAAGTGTCGACAGAACCACAGTGCTACTTCATCAAACAAAAGGTAAATATTCTTATCAAGTGTCTCATATTCAGTGGACTATGAGCTGCTCATGACCGCAACCCGGTCCCAAGTATTGAGGGTCACCTGCAAGCAGACAAGGAGGAAGGGTGTTAGAAGGTCCCCCAGTCCACTATCTTCCACATCATCAGTCAAGAGCATGGCGGGTCAGGTAGACTTGGAAACTTTACTCTCTAGATTAAATATAAAGTTTCCTTCTTTCAAAGGCCTAGCTCAAGAGGATCCAGATGAACACATTAGAAGGTTTTTGGCACTATGTAAGACCAGAGGCCTAATGGGTAGGGAGGATGCTTTTTTGATTCTCTTCCCTGCCACATTAGAGGGATTAACTGATAAGTGGTTCAACCAATTTGCTGAAAACCATTTTACCACTTGGGATGTGATGAAAGATGCTTTTAAAAATCAGTTCCAGCATGGCAACACTGTGGAGATTATCATAGAAGAGCTAGAAAATTTAAGATTAGGTCCAGGAGAAAAGTTCCCGGAGTTTGTGACTCGGGCCAAAGCACTAATGGCTAAATTGCCAGATCCACCCCACGATTTTTTTGTCAAGAAATGGTTGGCTAAACCCCTACCAGTGGTCACTCAATGCAAAATAAAGGAATTAGTGCTACCTACAGCCTCCATAGAGGAGTTCATCAGCACAGCCACACGCTTGGAGCATATAAGGTACCAGTATGGAGCAACCTCTTCCCAACCAACATATAGTACAGAAATGGAGGATCCAGTGATACAGCTAAAGAAAGAGTTGGAGGGCTTAAAGAGAAATAAGCCTTACAAAGAGGAAGAGAATGCTGTTGCTCAGTTGAGAAGAGAGATTGAAGCACTAAAGCTCCAAAAGGAGGAGGAGGCCCAGGCAGAGGAATTGGCTCAGCTGCGACAGGAGTTGCAAGAGCTCAAAGGAGGTGGCATCAAGAGTGGACTTTGGTGTTCCATGTGCAGCAAGCAAGGTCACATAGTAAGTGAATGTCCTCTGTTAAGTGTGACTTGTCAATTATGCAGGAAGGTTGGCCATGAGGCCCATGAATGCCAATCAAGAGGAATGCCTGCAACAACATACTAGACACAAGGAGGACCTCCAACACCAGCAAATGTGATGGCTGTTGCACCAAATCAAGGTAACAACTATAATCCTAGACAGAGGAATAACTTTGGAAATGGGCCTAGGAGGCCAATCATCTGTTTCAGATGTGGAGAATGTGGGCATTATCAAAGTAGGTGCACCCTACCAGAAAATGTCCCTCCCTGCAGGAACTGCCCTGATGCAAGAGACCATTATACAAATTGTTGTCCTAAGAATCAAGCCTCTTCCTCCGGGCCCCACATTCAAATGATTGCTGTGCACAAGGAAGAAGTGTGTGATCCAATCAATGAGCCATCTCCATCTACCAGGGTGGTGCAATTAGAAGAAATAGAATCTTTGACTGTGCAGACAAGAAGCAAGGGGAAGGCTCAAGTAGACATAGGACAAGAATCAAAGATTAAGGAAGGGAATCAAAATAGAGAAACATCTGAAGATAAAGTCACCACAGGTGCAGGTACAAGTAAAAAAGGAGATCTCATATGCACCAGTGATGCCATTGGGCATGCCTTCAACAGGGCTCATGAGGAGCTTGATAAGTCAACTGGAGTCCAAGCTCTCAAGGAATCAGAGGCTTAAAAACTACTCAAGTCCATGAAGAAGGAGGTTAGTATTTTTGAATTAATAAAGATGGATGGGAAATTCAGATCGGAGTTATTGCAGATAGTTGATGAGGCTTCCACTACAAGTTTGGTGGCAAAGACTACTATTTTGCATAAAGGAAAAATTGTAGGGGAAGCATCCCTTACAGATTATAAAAGGAAAGGATTGGACTCCATCCTTCAAGGCCTGCAAATTTCACTGTTACTTTGGCAGATCAGAGCAAAGTAAGGCCCTTGGGAGTGATCCCAAAAGTTCCACTTGAAGTACAAGGTAATCTATTCATTCTGGATTTTGTGGTTTTAAGATTGCCCCAGGTTGAAGGAGGATTTCCTCTCTTAATTGGATGACCATGGCTGAGGCATGCAAGTGTCATTCATGATTGGGGCAAGGACACTATGTGGGTACAAAAGAAAGGGCAAGAGCTGACACATATTTATTTAGAAGAGGGCCCAGATAATCAAGGAAACACTAGTATGATGCAAACAGTTGGCATTTGCATGGAAACAGAATCGAAGGATCAACCCCAAATAGATTTTGAGGAAGAAGAGGATATTCTAAATTGGCTCCAAGCAGGCAACTCTTCCTCTTGTTTTGGAATTTTTCTTAATAATTCTTGCACGACTGAAGGTTATGATGAAGATAAGGGAAAAGTCCAGGTTGATGGATTGGGAGAGCCCATCACAGACCACAGAAGGGGCAGGAAGACACCCCTCAAATACAACTTGGAGGAGGATATGACAACCACAGATAAAGAAGTTTCTAAAGCTAAAGGCAAGGTAAAAAATTCTAGTGAAGAATGGTCTTTCCCAATTCAAGAAATCCCTGCAGGATGGATGCAGGACAAGGAGGAACACATTGAAGTCCAAAATGCACCTGCTTACGAAGCAATGCGTGAAAAGCTAGTAGAAGAAGACAAGGAAGCAGATGAGCACGAAGATAATATGGTAGAGAGAAATCCTGTCCAAGAAATACAATTAGGCACTCACGACATTAATCGGCCAGTTTTGGTGGCCACTTGGTTGTGAAGCCACCCAGGGCTCCTTGAAAAGGTAAAATCATTCTTGACCCAGTATATAGATGTTTTTGCCTGGCATTATAAAGACTTAGAAGGAGTGCCTGCAACTTATGGAGAGCACAGAATCCCTCTGGTTGATGGAGCCAAACCCATAAGAGGGAAGAGTTATAGACTTAATCCAAAATATGATGAAGCTGTCTATGTGGAAATCTAGAAGATGGAGGATGCAGGAATCATCATTCCTGTAGAACACTCAGAGTGGCTCTCACCTATGGTTATAGTACCAAAGAAGAATACTAATAAAATCAGAATTTGTGTTGACTTTAGAGCACTCAACAAGGTGACCATTCCAGATGGTTTCCCAATGCCTTTTGCAGAACAGGTCATTGAAGAAGTGGCTGGGCATGCATTATATAACTTTATGGATGGATTCAGTGGCTATAACCAAATATCAATACATCCAGAGGATCGTGAAAAGACTGCTTTTATCACACCTTGGGGAACATATGTGTATGTAAAAATGCCATTTGGGCTCAAAAATGCTCCAGCCACCTTTAACAGAACGGGCAATCTCATTTTTGGCCCCCTATTGCTGGAATCACTTAGAATCTTCATGGATGACTTCTCTTCGTTTTCAGGATCTCACAAAGAAACTCCTCAAGATTGTTTGGACCACCACTTGAGGCAGCTGCAGAATGTTTTCAAAAGATGCAGGGAGACTAAGTTAAAGCTCAATCCAACAAATGTCATTTCCTTGTGACAGAAGGAACTCTCTTAGGACATGTGGTGTCGGCTAAAGGTATGGCCCCAGATCCTGACAAAATCATTTCTATATTAAAGTTGCCTAAACCTAAATCCCCTAAAGAGATTCAGAGTTTCTTGGGGCATACTGGATACCATAGAAGGTTTATAAAAATGTATGCAGAGATAGCCAGACCTCTCGCTAGACTTACAGGTAAGGAAGTACCTTTTAAATGGGAAGAAGAGGAGTGTTTTGTTTTGGACTCCAAGTTGTCCTCTCCAATCATGAAGTAACAAAGAATCAACAAATCATCTTTATTTTGTCAATCCTAGGAATATCCACAAGACCACAGCCCCTTCAAGATAATAGATTCAAGGAAATAAGAGATTGATGGCTGGATTGCTGAGAGAAATTGAAGATGAAGAGAAAATCTTGAGTTTACCATAACTAAGGCAAATCTCCATCATTTTCCATGTTCTTTGTGTCAAAACCATGCCATTTCATTAGCAGAATACAAATATGAACTCAAAACTGAAAAATATCACCTGTATCACAAAGACGAGACAATCGCGATTCTGTACCAACAGACGATTTTCACAATTTTGGAACTTCCTTCAGTCCTTTCCACTCATGTACAGCAATAGGTCTCTCTCTTCATACAACTTACTCAGTAATACACAAATATGACTCACAAATCTCCATGATTAAGCAAGAGACAAGCTCACACATCAAAAGAAATACACTCAACAGGAGAAAACACGATTTTGCAGAAACTCTTTCTTCTCTATTGATAGCTTGAGCAAATGACTAACCAACCTCTCCAAAATAGAGAAAATTGACTTATATACATTTTCAAGTGTCCTTTTTCACACTTGAAATTAGGTCTTTTTCTCTAATTTTCTAAAGAAATGCTATCTAAGAGTTTCTAAAAATTCTACAAAATTTACATGAGATCCTCAACCACATAAGGAAGACTCTTCCTTATTTTTACAATCATTGCATAAATATTTTACAAGTTTTTTTTTGACTTTTTACTAATTTTTTACATCAAAAATGCTCTTCAAAAATACACCTTCCAACATCCTTCCCCTCCTAAGCCTTTCGGCTCCTGACGAAAGATTTTCTTATGTGAGATCAGCTTTATTTCTTCTTCCTTTGATACACTTGTGACACCAAATCATGGCTCTTCCTTTCTGTGACATTCAAGTTATTGACCATTTCAAATAAGGCTTTCCTCCATTGCACTGCAGCTTCAGGCTTATCTATGACATCCTTCTTCAAATATTCAGTGTAAGCAACTTCATAGGCAGTAAGTCTTGCTTTTGTAACAACTGATAGGTTTCCAAAAATCTCTGACTCCCTCTCAAAAAATCCATAATCAAAAGCATCCTCAAAAATCTGTAAGTAATGGCTACCCAAAAATATAATTCTGCTGTAGTAGGCCATTAAGCAGATCCTGTCTGGTGTCTCACTCAAATCAAACAAAAGAGCATCGGTTGGTGAATTAAAACCTATGTAGTTCAAAATTCTGATATCTGTATCAGTGTAGGTCTCGATACAAGCTAGAATCAATCTCATTATTCTGACAAGTAATATACAGGCTGGATCATTAACATCCTTATATGTTGTTAAAACTGACTCAGCAGTATTCACCATGTAATTTTTTGTAGGCCAAGTGCCTGCCTTTGGACCTGCTATTTTTGGAAAATTCAGCCATTTTGCTGGAATCTGCCCTGTTTTCCTCCTTTCCCAAAAAACAGTCCATTCTCTTCTTCTGGCAACTGGACAATAGGCTGGGTTGATCTTTAAATTCAAAGGTGCCTCTTTCCAGATTTTCCTGCATTCCTTATTGGCATCCAACCACTTATTCCTCCATTTAGGATTTGCTCTTTCAAATAACTCCTTCGTGACATTAATATCTTCTTCATACTCAAGGTATTTGTTCGGAGATAGCCCTACTCTGGCCAATTGATAATTCTTTATACTCTCCAAAATCATACAGAAAGGTATTCCCAATCCATCTGCAGCCCAATGATGCTGATCTGGATTAATGCCTTTATTCAGAGCAAAATTAACTATTTGATCTTCATACTCATCATGCATTTTTCTGATAAATTCCATTCTTGACTCTCTATTGGTCAATAATTTCTGTACAAAATCTTCAGAATATTCTTCCTCTGTTTCTTTGGCTGCTGACTCCTTGTTCTCTTGTTCCCTGTCAAAATCCCCTGTTTCATATTCCCTGTTGTCTGTATCTTCTGCCTGTACTTGATCTTGAATTTCTTCTGGAACTTTTGATTTCTCCAACTGTTTCTGTAATTCTTCTATAGTCATCATTGAACTTTTGTTCTGAGCTGCCCATAACTCCTTTTCCTTCCTCCACTCATTTCTTTCTTCCTCCATCTTTGCTTGCCATTCACTTCTTTCCTTCTCTACCTCCAAATGTAATTGATGATATCCTCTCATTGATGTGGCAGCATGAGTGTTTGCCTGTTTCTCCATTTCTTTGGCCTCTTTTAATTCTGTTTGAAGTCTTTGAATTTCTTTATGCAGCTCTTCCTTTTCTTCCTCTGTCAATTGAACAGATTTACTTCCACCTTGTAGTTGACCTTCTTCTAACAACACTTTATTAATCTCTTCATGAGCTCTAGTCAGAATTTGATAAGATGTTTGTAAAGTTCTGTATCTTCCTCCAATGGTTTTTAATTCCATATCCATTTTGGCATTCTGTTCTGATAACTTTACACTCTTTTCTTCCAAATATTGGATCCTGTTCTGCTTCTGAACCTCAGCTTCTTCCAAAGCAATGATTCTATTGAGATATTCTTCATTTCTTTCCTTTATCAACCTTAATTGCTCTGTCATCTGCTCTTTTTCTTTCTTGTGTTCTTTGATAATTAAACTGCCTTTTTCAAATTCTGATTCAGCCACCATTCCTGATATGATCATATTTCTGCTAGATGGTCTGAATTGTTCAATGTTGCTCATAATCATTTGACAAGCTGATCTTATATTTTTGGGTATTCTTTCCAACCCTACTTCTATTTCTGTCTGTCTAACTTCAATTTGCTTATCTTCTTTATCCACATCATCTTCTTCTGCTGCTGTTTCATCTTCTATGTCCTGCATGTCTTGTTCTTCATCGTTGTGATCATAGTTCTCTGTATCCTGATTGTTATCTTCCTCCCCATAAACTAGTACTCTGTCATTTGCACTCTTCTGTTCTGAAAAATCTGAAGCTTCCTTCTCTTTTAATGGCTTCTTTTCTTCCATTACTTGTTGCTTCTCTGTGAAGAGCTGGTCTTCCTTAATTAGTATCTCCTTCTCTTGTGTTAGGGTTTCCTGACTATTATTTGAGTCCTTTTCAACAAGAATTTGTTGAACTTCCCTGAGTTGTTCTTCCTGTTCCTGCTTTTCCTGAACTTCAACTGATTCAATTTCTTTTGTACCAGCAACCTGGTCATTACTTTTCTCTTTTATGCATTCCTGATCTTGCTCCTCAATATCCATAAAATCTGCTTCCACCTCCTGTTCTTGATCATTCTTAGATGTAAATTCCTCACTGCTTTTTATATCCTGCAGCACATCCTTTATACTTTGAACAATTCCTTCCTCTATTACTTGTCCCAAGACCTCTTGAGCATTCTTTTCTGATTCTAACTCCTTGCTTTCCTGTTCTTTGGATGCATCCTTCTGCTGATTATTTGAGCTAAGTACACTGCCGAATACTTTCTTTGCTAGTTCCTCCAAACTTGCAGTCAATCTTGCATTTAATTTGAACTGTGTTTGTGATGGGTTGGTCCATATTGAATTTTTGTCAACATTCATTATTCCAGAACTATCTTCATTTCTCTTCTGGTCTTCCTCTTCTGTCATCCTTGCCTTTCCTTTTAACTGCCTCCTTTTTTCTTCAGCACTCATCTGTGGAACTATTTCCTCCTGTGTCTGCTTCTCTTGAGGTTTCTTACCTGAATCCTCAGGTGTTTTCACTTTTTCTACAGCCTGAACAGCTATATTGGGAGTGTTGGGTATTGACAGATTTAAACTTTTTAGCAAAAAACTCTCAATGTCGCTATCTGAATCAGATGAGAATCGTGAAGATCCTCCCACTTCTTGTTCTATAGGCTTTGACACTTCCATCACTGAGGTTAGCTTCTGTGTTTCTTCTGTAATTACTCGTTTCATTTCTTTCATCACATGTTCATCTGCCATTTTTCCTTTTCCTTTCTTTATCATCTTCTTCTTTTGAACAGGTTTCCTTGGCATCTTCTTTTTCACTATCACCGTAGTTCTGGTCTCTGGAGGTCCTTGCAACTCCTTGAAGTATGCCAGCAATTCTACCTCCTTCTTTACAAATATCTCTTCAGTTTCTGCTGCCATCATTTCTTCATGCAATGCTTCATAGTGCTCCACCTCTTCTTGGATCCAATCGGTAGCTTTACATGAAAAATCTTCCAACATTTTTTGATATTGTGCCTCGTATATGGCTCTTTTGCTGTTTCCTTGAGTGAGATAAGTGTAAAGTTGTTCTTTGCTTGTCTGCGGAGGATGAGGTTCACTGGAGGATTGCACCTTTTTTTGTGCTGCCACCTGTTCCTCTCTTGTTTCTTCTGCCTGTTCTAACTCTACTTTTCTGGGGTCCAACTTTCTTTTCTTTACTGGAATCACTTCCTCAGATATTACTTTTCTCTTCATTCCTGTTCCCCTCATGCGAGTTTGTCCTTCTGATTCTCTTCCAAGTGCTTTCCTAGGGGGACTTTTGATTCCTGACATCAAATTTCTGAAGTACTGTGCCTCAGGTGCTAACTTTAACTGTTCTTCCATTCCTAGAACATGATAAATGATTTTTGTCAAAAACTGGGCTCCATTCATGAATTTTTTCTGCTCCCAGTGCTTTGCTGCTTCCTTCAGCTGTTCATGGATGTAAGGTGAGACATCCATCACCCCAAATGGCTTGGTTCTATCTTTGTTATTGAACATTAATAGAGTTACTGACTTATGAGGCATGGTATACCTTGGTAATTTCGGAAAACAAAAGAACTGCAAGAACATTCTTATAGCATACTCTTCATTTTCTTTTCCCTTAAAGTCAGTGAACTTTACATACCCCGTGTAAGTCTCCTTATTTTTTTTAACAAAACTTTGGTCCAGTTTAGTGCCCATTGGATAGAACTGTAAGGCGGCTCTGATATGTTCTGCTTTGATGACTATCCCTGCCTCCTGATTGTCTTTATTCTTCACTTTACATCTGAAGTAGGCATCATTGCCTTTTCCCACTTCCTCCAAAGTTCCCATCACTTGTGCTACTCTTTCAAAGTCAATAAAGAAAATAGGTTCTTCTAAGAGCTTGTGCAATCCCACAGCTTTCCATCTTTTGAGGTTGACAGAAGTTTTCTGAAACCTGTAAAATTCTTGGCACAGCATGGTGTACTTATATCCTCCCACTGCTACTGTGAAGATATGCTGTCCTATCACTCCCAGAATTTCTTTAAGTTCTTTTGCTATTTTTTCAGCTTCTGGGATTTCTTGGTCTTCATCGGATTCTAAGTCCACTTGTTCTTCAGCTGCATCACTGTCCAAAAACCAGTGTCCTCTGGACAAAGTCACTGAATCAGCTTTGAAGTCATGGATTGCCAACTCCTTTGTATTCACCATCCTGTATTTATATTAACAGAAAAGAAAATACTCCACCCACATGAGTCACAAGATTTCATAAGAAAATACTATATTATTCTGGAATGTTACTGACATATAAAAAATATGAAAGACAAGTTCCCAGCAATTTTTGCTTTTTTTCAAGAGACTCAATTTTAAGTGAGCAACACAGGTGTAGCAAGACATCTATTGTGCTCTCTCCAATTGTCACTTCCTTGCTCAAAAAAAACAATTCCTGAATTAGAAGGATGATGCTAGAAAAGATGATTAATGAAGAAACTTGAAAAAGTAATGGTAAAAAAAGAAAAATGATCACAAAAAATTAAAAATCAATAAGACAAAACAACTTTTTTTCCATAATAAATTACTCTTTCCCTCCCTATATCTTGCTTTGTGTTTTTTTATTTTAGAAAGAAAATCAAGAAAATAAAATATATTTTTCTGGGGTTTTTTTTTTTTTTTTTTTTTTTTTTTTTTTTTTTTCCGTCTTCTTTCCTTCCCCTCCTAATTTTCTTTTCAGGGGAAAGAAAGAAATATTTTTTTGTCCTTTTCAAAATTCCAAAAATAGGTCCACGGTGGATTATTCCTCTTCCATTGACCTAATTCTGATTTTTTTACCCAGTAATATTTTACTCCATCTGTCCTTCTGTTATGGAAATAACCATGCTCTGTGGATGAACATTTTTTGACATTTTTTGGCTTCCATATCCATTTTGTTTTAATTTCCTGTTTTGGTGAGCCATAACTGTGCATGACCTGTTTCCATATTCTTTTTGTTCTGTTTTGTTGATATTGCAACTTTGGCAATAATAGTCTTCTCTGTATTGTCTCCTCATCAACCTTTACCTCTTCAGTCTTTTGCTGATCTTGAGTGTATGAAGCTTGATCACTTTGTATTGTCAAAATGTTCCTGTCCTTCATTGAGAAAGCAAATCCTTCGAGATGTGGGTCATGAACATCCATATGAACTACCTGCTCTTCATTACTCAGAAAGAACATTAAAAACTTTTTGTCCTTGATGGTCAAATTAAGCTTCATTTTTTCAAAATTTAAAATGACTTTACCGTGTTTGAGCCATGGCTGTCCTAAAATCAGCTTTTCAGTCATTAAATGGTCTGGCCACTCTTCACAATCTATCTCCATATATTCATTATTAAATTTAACTTTAATAGAAAGTGAAGATATGCTTTGAATTCTTTTCCCTCCCAGGGTTTTGATCAAAATTCTGCTTTCAGCTCTCTTAAGATTAAACTTATTGATCAAGGCTGAGCTAATTAGATTCACTTGAGCTCCCGAGTCTATCAAAACCCTTATGTTTTCATTCTGGTAATTCATCATAATCAAAGGCAAATGTTCTTTTTGCTTTAGAGTGTTTTCACATAAGCACACTTGTTTCAATTTTCTAATTCTCTCTTTGGCTTCCAGTTGAGCCTCCATTCTAATACTTTCTTCTTCTTTTTTCCTATTTTGGGCCTTTTGCAACCTTCTCCATTCCTCGGTAGTTAATGGGCACTCATACCTCTTTACTCTACATCCACTTATGAAATTTGGCATGATTTCCCCATCAATATTGGCTAACTGAATAGCTCCACTTTTGCTTATTTGATGTATGATATATGGCCCATGACCTTTTTTCTGAAACTTTTTCTGATGTTCCTTGATTGTGTAAGCTAAGACCAGGTCTCCTTCTTGTAGATCTTTGTCTTTTATGTGAACATCATGATAAGCTTTTTGTCTTTTCTTGTTTGTGTATATACTCATCACTGCTTGGAGTCTCGATGCTCCCAGTTTTTCTAAGTCTATGACTCTTTCAGATAATTCATGTCCTGTCCAATTGTATTGGCTACCCACCTTCAGTGTTGGAATAAGAAATTCCATGGGTAAAACTGCATTCTGGCCATACACCAAATTAAATGGTGTAGTCCCTAAAGCTGTTTTGTATGCCACTCTATAAGCCCAAAGAACATGATTCAATTGATAATCCCAGTCATTTCTGTTTGTGTTAACTAATTTGGACAATACATTGCACAGTACTTTATTAGTGCTTTCTGCTAACCCATTGGCTTGTGGGTGATATGGGGCTGACTTATTGTGACTAATCATGAAATAATTAGTCATGTTTTCTATGATCTGATTCAAAAAATGAGTCCCCCTATCACTTACCAATTCAATTGGTAGTCCAAATCTAGTGATAATGTTTTCATACAAAAATCTAGCAGTGGTGTGAGCATCATTTTTTTTTGTAGCTTTGGCCTCAGCCCATTTTGTCAAATAATCTGTAGCTACTAGTATGTATTCTGCATGAGATTGTCTGGCTGGAGGATGTATGGGTCCAATAAAGTCCAATCCCCATTTACTAAAAGCTCTGGCTGAAATTAAAGGAATTAATGGCATGTTATCTCTTTTGTTTGGTTGGCTTACCCTTTGACAGACATCACATCTTTTCACATAAGTTCTAGCATCAGGAAATAGGGTTGGCCACCAAAAGCCAGAATATAAGATGAGTTTGGCTGTTCTATCACTTGAGAAATGTCCTCCAGCTACTCCTGAGTGTGCCATTTCCAACATCTCCAAATACCTTTCTTCTGGAACACAGATTCTCAGATATCCATCCATTCCTCTCTTGTATAATTGCTCTCCTATGAGTTGATATTCTTCTGAGATCACTTGTAGATTTCTTGAATCAGCACCAGCTATTACTTGTTCCCCTTTCTCCTTTCTCTTCAACTTCTCAACAATATTTTCACTCCATTCAGGGTTTTTCTGAAACCAATATAGAGTTATTAATTCTGCTTTCTGCCATATTTGACATTTTTGACAATTATCAATATATCTCTCCACATCTTGAATCTTATTTGGCCAATGTACTCCCATCCTATTAAGGTTACTAAGAGTGACAATCGTAGAAGCATGAGTACATGGATTCCAGCAATGAGCTTTTCTTACATATTCATGTTGCTCTTCTTCTGGAGTACAATATTCCAGTATACCTGACTGATTGAGGTGATACAAATGTCCAGCTAACAACATGAAATTCCTGCTTTGTAACACCAGATGTGTGTTATTTGCTAATGACCTACAAGGTCCCATGGTTAGCAAGGGAATTAATGACATCGACCATTCAGGAACACTTTCCACCTTGAATAAGTATGTATCTGGCAAATCATCATCTATAGGTGAACTAGGTTCTTTTGACTGAATTCTTGATAAATGATCTGCTCTCAAGTGTGTTTTTCCTTGTCTAACCACCACCTCAAACTCAAATTCCATTAGTAAAAGAAACCATCTTACTATTCTTCCTGTATGACATGGTTTATTTACTAAATAGAGTAGAGCTTGGTGATCCACAAAGAATTTAAACTTGTTGGCCAATAGATAATGTCTGTATTTTTTGACAGCAAAGATCATTCCCAATCCCTCTCTCTCAGTAGTTGTGTAATTTTTTTCTGCACTGTTTAATTGTCTACTTGCATATGCTACTGGGAAATCTAATTTGCTTCCTTCTATAGGTTGTGCTAACACACATCCCAGAGCATAATTTGAAGCATCGACATGTACATGAAAGATTTTATCCCACTGAGGTGTTTTCAAGATTGGTGCTGTCACCAAACAAGTTTTTAATGTTTCAAATGCTTGGTCACATTCTTCAGTCCACTCAAACTTTGTGATGAGGGCATATAAGGGCTTGGCTATATCAGCAAATTTGTATACAAATTTTCTGTAGTACCCACAATGTCCCATAAAAGTTTGGAGTTCCTTCACATTTGTTGGTCTAGGAAGCTCTATTATGGCTTTTATTTTCTTTTCATCAGTAGAGATTCCATTTTTTGACACTATGTGACCCAACATTCTTCCTTGTCTGACATAGAATACACACTTTTCTGGGTTTAAGCATACTCTATATGTCCTGCACTTCCTGAATATTCTTTCCAAATCTTGTAAATGATCTTGTCTTTTTAAAGAAAAAGTGCATAAGTCATCTACATAGATTTCCATCACATTTCTCAGGAATTCTTTGAAAATATGACACATCAACCTTTGAAAAGTTGCTGGGGCATTGGTCAATCCAAAGGGCATAACCCTAAAAGCATAAACCCCCCATTCTGTAGAAAAGGCAGTCTTATGTTGGTCCTCTAAAGCTATTGGTACTTGATTGTATCCTGAGAAGCCATCTAGAAAACTATAGACTTCCTTTCCTGCAACTCTCTCAAGAAGATGATCTGTTATTGGCAGTGGATAACTATCCCTTATAGTTGCTGCATTTACTTTCTTCAAGTTAATGCATACCCTAAGTTTCCCATTCTTTTTTGGAACCACAACTATAGGTGATATCCATTCAGTGTACTCTATTTCATAAATGAAATTAGCAGCCAACAACTTGTCAATTTCTTCCTTTATTTTGGCAGAGTATTTGTCATTAAATGTATAATGTCTCTGTTTGCTTGGTTTTGCATCAGGTGTCATAGGGATCTTATGCTCACAAATTTTTGGATCAATTCCTTTCAGATCTTTATAACTGTAAGCAAATACATCCCTATATTTCTTTGCTAGGTTCCTTAATGCTTCTTCTTCTTGTGATGTCATGTCATCAGCTATTACTATTTGTCTCTCTTCTCCTTCTTCCTGTGTAATTACAATTTTCTTTGTTTGTTCTTCATTATCATATGCTTCCCCTTTCTTCTTCTCTCTTTTTGGTTTCATTCTCAGAAGTAGTCTATCTTCTACTTCATAAGTTTTAAAGTTTGCTGGTACATCAAAGTATTGATCTTTGTTTATCTCTTTCTCTTTCCTTTCTTTTTCCT
This sequence comes from Ceratopteris richardii, assembly GCA_020310875.1. Classification (NCBI taxonomy): domain Eukaryota; kingdom Viridiplantae; phylum Streptophyta; class Polypodiopsida; order Polypodiales; family Pteridaceae; genus Ceratopteris; species Ceratopteris richardii. Next base: position 52,275,460 of record CM035423.1, read on the forward strand.
GGTCTCTTTCTATTTCTTTGTGTTTATGTTCCTTGTATTTGCCTGAGATTTTATCTTTGATTGCATCCTCAGCTTTTACTGTTTCCAAATATTGTGATTTTCCTTGTGTTAATATCATTTCTTGATTTTGATCCTCTTCTCTTTGTGATACTCCTATCATGTGTATGCCAATGTGGAAGATGTCAAATCCTTCCTCATTTTGAAATTCCATTCCCACATATTCCTCACTGGCCAAATCCATGGTAGCTAAGATTTGATTCCATCCATAAGGCTCAAACTCTTCATCTTTGAATTGTTGAGGCACATAATTTTCATCCTGTATTTCTCTTTCTTCCACACAATCTTCTCTTCTTAACCTCCTTTTCCTATTCGTGATATTTCTTAATATGTTACACTTCCAAACTGCTGATTCCTCTTCCTGATCCTCCCTCTCTGATTCTTCACTTTCTGGTTGATTTTGATGTATTTTATACCATTCTCTAGGGGATATGTCACAATAGTGGCCATTTCTTAAGTTTACTCTTGTTATTCTCCCCTGGTTCTGAAGATATAAACAATCATTACCCCAATCTTGTACAATTTGCATTTGTCTCATGAAGGGTCTTCCTAGGATAATTTCATAAGATGTGGATTGTGGAAATTCTACTATAGCAAAAGTATGCTCTATTTCTATGCCACATATGTCCACAATCACTTTTTCCCAAATTCCTAGGGGCTTTTCTATATGTCCATCTGCAAGTTGTAATCTCATTTTAGTGGGTAATAATTCCTTTCTTCCCCATTTCTCCCAGGTTTGTTTAGTCATTATAGCCACTCCTGATCCACTATCCAAAATGGCTTTTGCTGAATGTTTTTCATATTGTAATTTTAAGGTTGAATTCCCTTCTTCTCCTTCACAATATCCTCCTATTTTGTCAATAGGAATATACCATAGTTCCTCTAATTCTTGTGTTGGTGAATGAAGGTTTCCAGATATTGTTTCTTCCTTGTTCATCTTGTTTTGTAGGTGAGGATTTTGTTTCAACAAATTTTCCCATGTTGTATGACATGTAATACTACAATGTTCATCTAAACTCATTTGGAATGTTATGTGTGGATTGCCTTCTTTATCATCTTCCTTGGTTTTTGTTTTTTCATGCTGATCAAATGTTCTCCGAGAGCTGTCTTCTTCCCCTAATCTGAGTTGTGTTTCCTGGATAATTTGTTTGCATTTTAGCATCCTTTCATGCTCTAAATCCGGTATGGGATAAGCCATTGCATGATCTGCGGGGCTTGGTCCCTCTTGAATCCTTCCTTTATAGGCTTTGATTAGGGTGTCTAGGCTCTGAGAATTTCCTAATTCAGACAGATTCTGGGTCTTTTGAGGAGAAGTCTGTTTTGAATTTGTTTGTTCCTGACTGTCTTCTTCCAGACTTTTGCCCACTTTCCTTTTCTTTTCCCATTTCCCTCTTTGTCTATTTTTCTTTCCTTTTGATGTGGAACCCTCATTTTGTTCTTTAATTGCTCCTTGTTGTTTGGCTTGTGCCCTTGTTATAACATTAAGTTCAATTTGATCATTGTCACTCAATTCCTCTTGTTCCATAATTTTGACTGTTTTTAAAGGTATGTTATTAGGTGTGTTCTGTTGTTTTTGGGGATTTTTTGGACAGTCCTTGATCAGATGTTCTCTACCACAATCCTTACAATATGCTCCCTCTATCCTGAATGTTGGAGGTTGTGGACAATCTCTAATGAAATGCTCTCCCCCGCACCTATAACATGTTATCTTCGGTCCCCCTTTGAATTGAGGTTTTTGATTGGACATGTAGTTGTTAGTAATGTACATGAATGTTGCTGTGTCCATTTCAATTTTTCCATTTCCCAGATCTAGGACTTTAAGCTCAGGTTCCCTTATTTCATAATCTTCCCATTCTTCCTGATGTCCCTCACTCCATTGATACTCTTCCTTATAAGGTGATCTGAATCTTGAATTTCCTTCATCAATGGGTGTATATTTGACTGGTACCACATTGGTTGGAATGGGAGGTTGTTGTCCCAATACTGGTCTTGGTTGCTCGTTATAACCCTTTGAACCATATAGTCTCTTTCCTTGACAGGTTGTTTGTTATAGAAGCAATCCTCCCTGGTATGGTTTGTCCATTTTCTCTCTAGTGTACAATACTTGAGTGTCTTCCTATCTTGTAAGTGTTGTGGTTTCTGATAAGGGCATTGTTGTGCCAGATGATTTTCTCCACAAATATAACATTTCTTGTTTGTGTTTATCCTAGAGTTTATCAGATTAGTTTTAGTGCTTACCTCTAGGGCTTTAGCAATAGCCTGAGCCAACTCTTCTGCTGGAGGAATTTTGTCTTCATAAGATCTGGGTTGATCAAATGCTAACAAATCTTGACCTCTGTTGTCCTCCAAATCTATTGCTTCCTTAACACAGGCTGCTAAATCAGGACATCTCCTATAGTACACTAGGGTCCTTAATTGGGCACTTCTCAATCCCTCAATGAATAAGGATACTTGTTTTGCCATGGAAGGTACTTCTTCTCTTGGGCATCTATCAATGTACTGCTTAAACCTTCTGGCTGCTTCCCTAACATTTTCCTCCTTTTGTTGTTTGAAGCTGTGTATCAATGTGGCTGTACTATGTTTGATTCCAGTCTTAGAGAATTCACCAATGAAAGCTTCTAAGAAAGATTCAATGTCTAGGTACATTTCTTTTCTCAAAGGAATGAACCATGATAAGGCTGGCCCTGTTAGGGTTAGACCAAATGCTTCAAATTGTACCTTGTAATCTTCTACTTCCTCTGCTCTAATCAGTTGTCTAAATTCTGCAGCATGAGCATGAGGATCTGAATACCCTTCATATTGGTTCTTCATGCATTTGGCTACTTGGTATGGTCTAAGCATCCTACCCTGAGGTTGCCAATGAGGTCTTCTTCTGAGTGGGAAGTCATTGTTTCCTTCTGGTTCTCTGTCAAAGGGATTTGGTGAAGCATGTGTCCTTCTCCCATGATTTTGCTCATTATTAGTGTAGTTTTCATTTGGTCTAGGTATGTCTGGTTGTCCCATGTTATGTTCCCAAGGTCCTTTGTCAGCACATTGCCCTAGATCATTTGAATTTTCTGGGTCTTGAGAGAAGATGTATACACATCCTTGCCTGTCTTCATATCTTCCATCTTTGAATTGGGCTACTGGAGTTATATTCAGGGGAATTTCTAAATTTCTCAGTCTAATGAGGGATTTATGCATTCCATCCTGGTATACATAGGTTCCAAACCTATTTGTATACATGTATTTAAGGATGTTTCTAAAATCCCCAGTTTCTATTGACTCATTTGTTTCATTTAGATTTTCCATGTTATTTTCTTGGCCCAAACTTCTTTCTGATCTTTTATTACTTCCTGGCTCTTTTTCCTTCCTTGTTAGGTCTTGTTTAGGAATTGGATCTATTTTATTTCCAGACCTTAGTATCATTCAACTAATTTTCTTTTTTTTTTTGACAAATTTCTAATACTCAAAAGAGTGTTTGTCACAGTTTCCTGACCAATATATTGGTTTTCCACAATTTTCTGTCCAAAATTGTGTGTGTTTTAATTTTCTTCCTATGTTTTGTGCTTTTCACAGCTTCTTAATGAATTTAGGGTTTTTTCACGATTTTCTACTGTCAGTAGTGTTTTTTTTTTTCACAAATTTCAGATGAAAATCGTGTTTTTCACGATTTTATCATGCAATTTGACTTTTTCACGATTTTCTGTTGGATTTAGGTTTTTTCACGATTTTGTGCCTACCTGTGAGTTTTTTTTACAATTTTCTGTTGAAAGTCGTGTTTTTCACGATTTTCTACTTACTTGTGAGTTTTTCACGATTTTCTGTTGAAAGTCGTGTTTTTCACGATTTTCTACTTACTTGTGAGTTTTTCACGATTTTCTGTTGAAAATCGAGTTTTTCACGATTTTCTGTTGAAAATCGAGTTCTTCACGATTTTCTGTTGAAATTCGAGTTTTTCACGATTTTCTGTTGAAAATCGTGTTCTTCACGATTTTCTGTTGAAAATCGTGTTTTTCACGATTTTGTGTCAAAATCGTGTTTTTTGCGATTTTGTTCACAGAATCGTGTTTTCCACGATTTTGTGTCAAAATCGTGTTTTTTGCGATTTTGTTCACAGAATCGTGTTTTCCACGATTTTGTGTCAAAATCGTGTTTTTTGCGATTTTGTTCACAGAATCGTGTTTTCCACGATTTTGTGTCAAAATCGTGTTTTTCACGATTTTGTTCACAGAATCGTGTTTTTCACGATTTTGTGTCAAAATCGTGTTTTTCACGATTTTGTTCACAGAATCGTGTTTTTCACGATTTTGTGTCAAAATCGTGTTTTTCACGATTTTGTCCACAGAATCGTGTTTTCCACGATTTTGTGTTAAAATCGTGTTTTTCACGATTTTGTTCACAGAATCGTGTTTTTCACGATTTTGTGTCAAAATCGTGTTTTTCACGATTTTGTTCCCAGACAATCGTGATTGCTCACAGATTGTTAAAAACACGATTTTCTTATGAAAATCGCGTTCTGGGAATCGCGATGTTGTTGGCACTTTTTCACAGAATCGCGATTTTGTCCAAAACTTGGCAGATTTTCAAGTTATGGCTTTTTTCAATATTTTTTCACTTATAGAATCGCTTTATCAAAATTTTAACATGCAATGAAGAAATTTTTTGAAAAACATTTTTTCTTACTGAAAACCAATAAAAAACAGGAAATCGCGATTTCGTGATTTTACTATTTTCCTACTTTTTTGTGTTATTTACTCACTTTTATGCAAAAAATATGTTCTCAAAATGCTACTAGACTTTTTACCTTGCTTGCCAAGTTGAAAAAATCTCCAAAGCTTGCTTGTAGCTGAAAGTCGCGATTTTGCTCGATTCTGCACACTCTCTCTCTCCCTCACTCTCACTCAAATGAATTTTTCTTTGAATTTCAGGTTTTTATAGTGTTCAGAAAATCGCGATTTTGTGTGATTTCTACTTTTCCTCACTCTTTCACTTGTTTAACTTCACTTACTCAATCTTAATGACTCCCTCTACACTTTCTTATGTCAAGTACCCAAATTTACCACATATTCCAAAAAAAAATTTTCTTTACAGAAAATCGCGATTTTGTGTAGAGAATCGTGTTTTTTCTGCAGATCTTTTTTTGTGCAAATTTTAAGTATTCTTTGTCCTTGCCTTCTCTCAATATCCTTCACAACTTCAATACATGAGTCACCTGAAATTTTTTTTTTTTTTTTTTTCAAAACAACACTTTTTTACAAAAAATCGCGATTCTGTTCAGAGAATCGTGTTTTCTAATTTTCTGGGTTTTTTGATAATTTTTTTATTTTTTAAGCTTTCTTTCTCTTTGTTTGGCTTCAATTTCTTCTTTTCTTTATAATTGACTTTACTCCTGAATTTTTGCACCAAAATCACAATCTTCCTCTGAAAATCGCGACTTTGTGCAGAAAATCGTGTTTTTCTCTATTTTTGATTTTATGCCACTTTGAGTAGCCTTTTCTTCTTGATTACCTTCAAAACCTTTCAACAACTTCAATTCAACCTTCACTTACAATGTTATTTCCAAATCAATTACTTTTTTCAGAAAGTCGCGATTCTGTGCAGAGAATCGTGTTTTTCAGTTTTCTGGTTTTTTGATCATTTTTTGCTTTCTTTTCCAGTTTTTCACAATCACTCCTAACCACAACACCTCACTTCAACTTCTTATCAAGAAAAGAAATTTGTTTGATTGTTTTTGATGAGTTTTGTGAATTTGTTTGGTATTTTTGCCCTAAAAATAAAGGTGAACACTTTACTTAGGGTTTCTGGTTTTGGAAATCAACTGATCCTATGGTTCTTGATTGGTTATGAGTTTCTATGTCCTTAGCTATCACTAAAGTACCAAAGAAAGGTTCTCCAATGAAAAAGTGTTATGAAAGGCAATCAATTTTTGTAAAGATAAACTCAATCATATGATTTTTTTCAAAATGCAGCACAACTCAAGATTTAATGCTCAGACTTGGTCAACAACTGAATCCCTCATTCCCACATCTAGCTACTTTAACTGTCCTTTCCTTAGTATCACCATGTTATCTTCCCAAGATCACCCATGGTGTCCAGTACTTGGGCAAAAAGAAATCTAGAAATGCAAGAATAGATTCAAGTTACCTCCATCTTCAGCTTCTTGGCTCAAATCCTCCACACACCTGCACTTTTACTTCACCAAAATGATGAGCAACTATCAATCTACAAAAATTTCAGCACTTCCACTTCTACAAGACATCCATTGCTTTCTTCTTCCCTAAAGACAAACAATGATATCTACCTATTCATGTGCACTTTTCCTTATTGATGAGCTTTACCTTGTTTACCATCATCAACTGAAGATCCAGCAAAGGTCCAACTTCAAAGAAGTTCTTGGAATGTTCCCCGGCAACGGCGCCAAAAAATGTTTTGTTTTGGACTCCAAGTTGTCCTCTCCAATCATGAAGTAACAAAGAATCAACAAATCATCTTTATTTTGTCAATCCTAGGAATATCCACAAGACCACAGCCCCTTCAAGATAATAGATTCAAGGAAATAAGAGATTGATGGCTGGATTGCTGAGAGAAATTGAAGGTGAAGAGAAAATCTTGAGTTTACCATAACTAAGGCAAATCTCCATCATTTTCCATGTTCTTTGTGTCAAAACCATGCCATTTCATTAGCAGAATACAAATATGAACTCAAAACTGAAAAATATCACCTGTATCACAAAGACGAGACAATCGCGATTCTGTACCAACAGACGATTTTCACAATTTTGGAACTTCCTTCAGTCCTTTCCACTCATGTACAGCAATAGGTCTCTCTCTTCATACAACTTACTCAGTAATACACAAATATGACTCACAAATCTCCATGATTAAGCAAGAGACAAGCTCACACATCAAAAGAAATACACTCAACAGGAGAAAACACGATTTTGCAGAAACTCTTTCTTCTCTATTGATAGCTTGAGCAAATGACTAACCAACCTCTCCAAAATAGAGAAAATTGACTTATATACATTTTCAAGTGTCCTTTTTCACACTTGAAATTAGGTCTTTTTCTCTAATTTTCTAAAGAAATGCTATCTAAGAGTTTCTAAAAATTCTACAAAATTTACATGAGATCCTCAACCACATAAGGAAGACTCTTCCTTATTTTTACAATCATTGCATAAATATTTTACAAGTTTTTTTTTGACTTTTTACTAATTTTTTACATAAAAAATGCTCTTCAAAAATACACCTTCCAACAAGGAGGAAAAAGCATATCAAACATTACGGTCAAGGTTAGTGTCTCCTCCTATTTTGGTCACACCTGAGAGGTCAAAAATCTTTCATATACATGTAGATGTCAGTGCCTATGCAGTGGGGGCAGTTTTGACCCAACCCAGTGAAGAATTTAAAGTGGACAGACCAATTCAATATGCCAGTAGAATCTTGACCAAGGCTGAAAGGAATTATAGTACTACAGAAAGGGAAGCCCTAGCAATGGTCTTTGCTATCCAAAAATTCCGTCATTACTTACTGGGAGTAAAATTTATTATTATAACAGATCACCAACCACTAAAATACCTACTCAATAAACCACAAGCCACTGGTAGAATATGGAGGTGGTTATTGTTGTTCCAAGAGTTTGATTTTTCTGTAGTCCATAAACCAGGTAAAGAAAATGTTATGGCGGATCACCTATCCAGAATCAATATGATGAATCAAACTAGTGGAATCAATGATGACTTTCCAGATGCTCATCTGTTTGCTGTACAAGCTCAAGGTTGGTATTATGACATCAAAAATTTCATTAAAACTGGGTTGTATCCAGAAAAGGCTAGTGCTGTACAAAAGAAGAGACTGCTAATCAAGAGTAGACCATATACCTTCATTGAAGATAAATTGTATAGACAGGGCAAGGATGACAGGTTCAGGAAGTGTTTGGACGAAGAAGAAGTGAGGGAAGGCCTTCACTCTGCACATGAAGGAACAGGTGGTGGGCACCTTCCAGGGCATATTATGAGTCAGAGGATACTGGATGCTGGTCTATGGTGGCCTACACTATTTAGGGATGCAGATGAATGGGGGAAGGCATGTGATATTTGCCACAGGTGTGGACCTAAGCCAACAAAGCAGAGGCATAACCTTGGTTGTTTCCACTTCCTGGCAACCATTTGAGAAGTGGGGGCTAGATTTTGTAGGGCCCATCTACCCTCCCGCAATTCCAAAAAGAGAAAAATATCTCTTGATAGCTACAGATTATGCTACAAAGTGGGCTGAAGCTATTGCCTCCCCCGATTGCACTGCACAAACTGTTGCCGATTTCATTTATAGTAGCATCATTTGCAGGTTTGGATGCCCACTTGAAATTTGTACAGATCAAGGTACACATTTTGTCAATAAGGTCCTGCAGGAAATTTTCAACAGGTATAGAATTCTACATAGGACCTCTTCTGCTTACTATCCAAGAGCCAATGGACAGGCTGAGTCGACAAATAAGGTTTTAATCTCAACGTTAAGAAAGGAGTGTATGTTGCAACCCACTTCATGGGGCATTGCTTATCAAGGTACACTGTGGGCATACAGGTTAGCCTACAAAGAGGCCACAGGATATTCTCCATTCCAGCTAGTTTATGGCATATTGCCCATTGAGCCCTTTGAATTTTTACATGGTTCACCTAAGATAGCATTCATGCAGGGCAAGAAGGATTGTGAGGTCTCTCAGAGGCTCGAAGCACTACATAAAGTGGAGGAGATTCGTCTACTAGCAACGAAACAATTGATAGAGACTCAGATGAAGAGGAAGGAGGCACACGATCGACATCTGTGGAACAACAACATTGAAGCACGCATGTTAGTTCTTCTCCATAGACCTCATCTTCATACACAACTGAGAGGAAAATGGCTTCCACATTGGGAAGGACCTTATAGAGTCAAAACAATGCTAAATTGGGGTGCTGTGGAGTTAGAGACGCTGAAGGGAGAGGCCTTGCCACTGGTCAACATATCAAGGCTCAAGGCCTATCATCAACACACTTGAAGAAGTATGGATCACCTGGAACTGCAAAATCTGTCCAGGTTGTACATAGCTTTCTCATCACAATTTGCTCAGTTTTAGTAGTTTTCTTTATCATTTTCATCCTTGATACTGGGGTTTTTAGAAAACCTAGAAGGCATTTCATAAGCTCTCCAAAAGTAAAACTTTTGGGTATTTTTGGAAATTTTTCTAGCATTTTTAGCATTTTTCTGGCATTTTTATCCCTTTCCGATGTCATTTTCTTGCCAAATTTGAGGAATAAAGGAAGCTCCCGGTAGGTTTGATTGCAAAATTCTAGCTTAGGCCTGTAGCAAATTTTTGAGAATTTTTTTTGAAAAATTTTTATTTATTTTTTATTTATTTTTTGCAATTTTTTTGGATTTTTTATGTATTTTCTTTGATTTTTGGGACAATTTATAAAAAAAAAAAGAGAGAGGCCCCATAGGGGGCGTTTTCTCTTTCTGCCAAAAAAAAAAAAAAAAAACCTCCCCCTCCTCCCCCCCCCCCCTCTCCCCCCCCCCACCCCCCCTATATATAATAATCTCCCCCCTTCCGCTCAGCCGTCACCTCACGCGGCCCTCCACCCAGATGCTCTTGATGGTCTTGGTTGCTGCTCAGCTGTCCTATTACAGTTTTGCTCCTCTCTTGTCATGATGTCCTATATGCTCTGGGTTTGGCTGTAGCTCTCCGGGACGGAGAGCACATTAGGTGGTGGGCAACTGTTGAGCCCATAAAAGTCATGTTGGTCAAAGTCAACTAAAGTCAAAGTCAATTGGTCAAAGTCAACTGGTCAAAGTCAACCAAGTCAAGGTCAAAGTCAACAGGTGCAAAGTCAAAGTGTGTAAGTGCAGGTGTCAAAGTGCACAGGTAGTGCACAATGAATTGTCCACAAAGGGTAAATTGGAGAAAGTGGGTTGCAGGTTGCAGAGGTATTTTCTCTAATTTCCCTAAGGTTCAAAGTGTGTTTTAAAGTGTTTTGGAAGGTTCAGGTGAACCCTCCCTTATGTGCAAAAGTGAAGACTTAAAAGGAAATGTGAAGCGGTAGCGTACGCACAGGTGAAAGTATGGCCCCCCCCCATTAAAATTTTTGGTTTTACACTAAAGTCACTACAGGACAAAAGAGTGAGTCGTTGGCTGCCACTTGTGAAGACAATCTTGGGACATCAAAGTGAGCACCAAGATACCATTGCAGTTAGGAGCGTACATGATCGACACACTCAAATCAAGGCAAGGGCCATTCTTGGACCAATCTTAGAGTAAGCAAGAAAGCATAGTCTAAGGAAGCAAGAGAGGGAAGTGCAACAATCACCAGTGTGCGACGCAGAGAAGTGGAAGTGAAGGAGTGCATAGGGAGTGCCTAAGGGATTGTGCAGAGTGTGCTAAGCTAGTCCCCCCCAAGTATCTCAAGGTCCCATTGCAGTGGGCGTGTGCCGACAGAAGGTATTCACTCCTCCCCCTTTGTGGAAGCTTGGTGCAAGGTGTGCACAAGGATAAGCTTGAAGCAGGTGGAGGTCTGGTGCAGAGGAGGCCGACGGCAAGAAAACTTGGGATATTGGGTATTTTGTAATTGGGCACTCTATGGGATTGTGCACAGAGGTATTGGCTTGTCTTGTACTTCAAATATTGTAATTGTCTTACTGTAATCAATCGGCAGAAGCTTCGAGGTGTATTTTCTCTTCTTGTTTCTTCCCTTTTCTCCTACAAACCCTCAAACTCCTTCTTGTCTAAGAATCCACCAACAACAGGTATGAAACAACTGTGGATGAAGAGAGTTCTTGCTATGATAGTGATTCTAGCAGTGAGGAATCGACAACCGAAAATGATTCATCGACACTCGAAGTCATGGGCGTGATCTTTCAAGGAAAAGAAGATGGAGGCAAAGAGGATGATCTATGACAACCACAAAGTGAGGACTCCATGCCTGAAGCGGATCTCCAAAAGATGCTAGCAGAAGATCTCACCTTGGAGGAAAGGACCACGTACATCAACATGCTCAAGAGGTATCCCAAATTGTTCATTAAAGATTATAATGAGATACAAGGTGTAACTGCTATTCAACATCATATCGAAATCAAGCAAGAAGCAAAGCCAGTTGCGCAAAAGCTCAGAAGGATTGGAACACTTCAACAAGAGGCTCTATTAAATGAGGTAAATAGACTCATAAAGGCTGGTTTCATTTACCTTGTATCAAATTCAGAATGGGTGTCTCCAGTAGTAGTTACCCCAAAGAAGAATGGTAAATGGAGGGTGTGTGTAGACTATAAACCCTTAAATGAAGCAACAAAGAGAGATCATTTTCCACTACCCTTCCAAGATGAGATTCTAAATGGTGGCAGGTCATGAAAGGTACACTGTATGTGATGGATATTGAGGATACTTTCAAATCCGGATAGCTGAGGAGGACCAAAGGAAGACCACATTCATTACGCCATGGGGATGCTTTGCTTATCGGGTAATGCCTTTTGGCCTAACCAATGCACCTACAACATTTCAAGGTTTATGAACTATGTTTTTCAACCATTCTTTGGATCATCAATAAGGGTGTACATGGATGATTTCTGCATATATAGCACTAGAGTTATGCATTGTCAAAAGGTGGAAGAAGGCTTAAAAAGATTGTATGAGCTTGGGGGTCAATTGAATCTTGATAAATTTCATATTGATGAGAAAGAAGTAGTTCTTCTTGGACATCTCATATCAGAAAAGGGGATTCAAGTTGATCCATCCAAAGTGGAAGCCTTATTGGCTCTACCTCCTCCTCCAACAACAAAGCAGACCCTCACTTTTGTACAAAAGGTGCGCTACATGTCACGGTTCATCCACCTTCTGCCTGAAATCATATCTCCATTAAAAAAGCTTGCACAAGATAGTGTCTTTGCATGGGAGGATATCCATAATGAATGTTTTGAAGAAATCAAAAGAGTACTCAGCACTCTACCCACATTGATGCCACCAAATATAGGAGAGACTTTCTATGTGTGTCCAAGTGCAGGTGAAGAAGCAATCGGAGTGGTCTCACTCCAGAAGGATACAAAGATATCTCACATGCCTGTTTATTTTGCTAGCAAGGTAATGAACGAAAATGAGAAGAGATACATAGATGCAGAGAAACTCATGTATGCACTTATGTTTGGAGTAAGGAGGTTTCGGTCTTACCTTCTTGCTAGGCCTTTCATTATTCTTACAACATATCATGCATTTTCATATGTGGTACAACATATGAGCATCTCATCTAGAATAGCTAAATGGGTTCTTGAACTTCAAGAATACAACTATACTTTTGTAGTAGAGGAAAACACAAGAGCCAGTCTTGTAGATATACTCACCTACAGGAAGTGGGAGAGGAAAATATCCAATCAGAGGGAGAGGGGAGCACCCTTGCATGAAGAAGATATTGAAGATGCACATACTGTATTTTTTGATGGTGCATATAAGAAGCAGGTCGACAAAGCAACAAGAGGATTTCTGATATATGACCAAAACAAACAGCTCATCTTCAAGAAAGGTATAGCTCTTCCTAATGCTCATTCAAATAATGAAGCAGAATATGCAGCACTATGCGAGGCCTTGCATGAATGTGTTCAACATGGTATCAAAAGGTTGATCATCAAAGGAGACTCAATGTTGATAATTAAGCAATTACAAAATGTTTGGTGTTGCAAAAGCCAAAATTTGTTTGAATGGTTGAAAAAGATAAGAGTGTTATTGAAACAATTTGATAACACTCAAATATGTCATGTACCAAGGAGAGAAAATAAGGAAGCAGATGCATTAGCAAATGAACAATTTGATGGTTTCATAGCATCCATGAAGCTGGGAGACAACAGATTTGTAGGTCAAGAAGGATTAGAAGATATCGTCGAGTTTCTTGAAACTGGAGAAGCACCCAAGCACCTAAACAAGGTACAAAAGCATAGATTAGCAAAGAGGGCTTTACAGTACCAACTCATAGGAGATCATCTCTATGAGAAAGGTAAGGATCTTATCCTTAGAGGGATCCCCATATAAGATGAAATAAAGAGCATTCTGGAATCATGTCATGATCATGCATGTGGAGGACACTTCTCACATGAGATAACGATAAGGAAAGTACTTCAAGCAGGGTATACATGACCTACACTTCATAAAGATGTTCAATATTGGTGTAAAACATGTAATAAATGTTAGATTACAGGGAATAAGAGGCTTATGTTTGAACCAAGGACACCAGTCATATCTTACGGGCCATTCGAGAAATGGGGAATCGATGCAATTGGACCCCTACCAAGGACAAGCTCAGGGAAGGAGTACATCATTGTGGCAGTGGACTACATGACTAGATGGGCAGAAGCAGCTAGCACAAAAAGGACAACCGCACAAGATATTGGGAAGTTCATTTATGATTTCATATGTTGTAGATTTGGGATATCTTTAGAGATAGTGTCTGATCATGGTCCAGGTTCCTAGATGCGCAAGGGTCGCCTACACGCTGGTGTGGTCGCCTACCTCAAATTCCGAACTTTGCAGACCATCGCGATGGTCTGACACAGTCGGCAATTTCTGAGAGAGAGTACATTTCTTACCTTTTTGCAGCTTTCTTGATGCTCTGGAGCACTGTACCTGCAAGAAAACTCAAAAACACATAAGTACACACAAGCACAAAAGCTCTCTCTCTCTCTCGCACATGCACAAATGAGGGGAAATGAGGAGAATGGGTGGATATGGTGAATTTTCTGATTTTTTTGGAGTTGAAGATGATGATGTGGTGATGAAGATGGAGTGTGGGGGAAGTGAAAAACACTAAAAACTAAGTAAAAACAACAACAAAAACTGAAATTTTTACCTTCCAACGCCGCTTCTTGCTATACTCTTACCATCACACATTCGTCCTAGACTCGATCCCCGGCAATGGTGCCAAATTTGGTGTTGCTCTAGCACAATGGTGAGAACCACGTTAAGAAGCTCCACCTCCTTAATGTCAATCCACGGAAGAGATAGGAGTGATATGAAGATCGTGAATGTGAGATGAAGTGAGAGTGAAGGTGAGAAGCATGGAAATGCACACACACATACACACACACTACGAAGAGACAAGCAAGACACAATGGAAGGTGAGAAATCAACTCTATTGCTCAATATCTCAATTACAAGCTCAAAGTATCTAAGCTCACACTAACTAACACTAAGTAACCCCAAAAATGAGCTCTCTAGCTCTTTTTATAGATTCTAGACTAGTTTTGACCGGTTTCACATCTAGTGGCCGACATAGTTAAAAAATAGGTCCTAAGTGCTATTTGAAAGGGTAAACGGTGTCTAAAAATAACCAAAATTGATAGGCTCATTCTACCTAGGCTCCTCAAGCTTGAGGACTCATCGGCTTTGCACAAAATGGAGCTATGGATTACAAAAAAGGGTTTTTCTATGTTACATATGTTACAATAGTGATGAAAATCACTGTTGGAGGTTTTGAAGAATATTTGTAAAACATAATCTTTGAAAAATTGATTCGACTGACTCCCTGCTCTATCTTTACATGCTTCCACGTCTTCTATGCCTCTGGCTACTGCCAACAGGCAGGCTCGAGTGAAGAGAACAAACTGCGCTGTGAGGTAATATGTTTGGTTGCCCCACTGTCAAAATACCAAACATCTGAGTCTACTACAGACATGCACTGCTCATGAGAAGATGGGTCAAAACTGCAGACAGTAGTAAACGCCCATTCTTCTTCGTGCACAAGATTAGCAGACTCTGTTTTTGGTGTCCATGCCTCTACAACAACCATTTCAACCTCTTTCTTCTTTGCCTCTTTAGCAGCCAGTTTTGGACAGTTCTTTATGATATGATCATTCCCTTTACAATACTTACAAAACAATTTCTTCTTTTCTGATTTCTTCTCATCTTTATCTTCCTTTCTTCGAATGTGCAAAATTAGCAGATTTCTACTTACTAATTGAAGAGCTCCATTTTCCTTTGCCCTTCTGACTAGCCAGGAAAGCTTGATCTGCAACTCGCGTACTGGACTTGTTCTGCCTGGACTGATCTTCCTACAACATAACAAAGACTAACTCCTCAAATGATAAGGCATTTGGATTGCCTTTTATCATCAACCGAAGAGTAAAAGCAAAACTCTGAGATGAATCAAGAAGACCATTTAAAACGGTCTGCACAAGTGAGCTATCTCGTATAACCTCATCAGCAGAAATCAACTGTTCCTTCACGTCTTTGATCTTCGTTTCATTCATGTGCTCACTCTTGAACTGTTTTCGGAGGTAAGCAACACGAGCCTCATTCCTAGCTTGGTACAATGTGGTAAGTGTATCCCAAGCATCCTTAGTTGTTCTGTAAGAGCAAATGTGAGGAATAATGGCACGTTTGATAGACAAAGCTATCAATGCATGTGCGTGGGCATCTTTGCCATCCCAGAATCTGCTCTACAGTAGGTGCAGCAGAAACCGAAGCACGAACAGGAAGATGCAGAATATCATTATCTTCAATACCTTCTACATCAGCTTCAATACCTGCAGTTGTGATAGTTGCAGGTGTGATAGGACGTTTTTCGACACCCTGCACAATGTTCCACAGTCCTTTTGCAACCAACACATGTCACATTATATAAGCCCGTAACGGATAGTTGGTACCATCCAACTTATCCTCAACAGCCAACATACGAAATACATCACTGCATTCAGCCATGGCCGGTGACTAAAATACCTTGACGCAGAAAATTGACTATATCTCAAAAAGTTGAGCAGAACTACCTAGACGAATTCCACTCGACCTGTAGCAGACTTCGAGACGCCTATACTGGCGAACAGAAATTGGTATATACCTTTGGCACAAAAAGACAAAATAGCTTGCATAAGCACTACAATAGTGCATTCGGAGGCCGAAACGAGCTTAGATCACGATTTCGGCACCAGACAGCAAAGCTGTTTTGATCTCAAAAACACGCTAAGTATACTCACCAAAATTCGTGCGATTCTGAGACTGCAAACGGAGGAGTGTCGACGGTGCCCTAGATGAAGTGACGACCTGCTTTGATACCAATTGTTGGAGTTAGACGTCTACAGAAGCATGCGAACAACACAAGGAAGAAGAAGAAGCTTGGAGCACAACACATAATACTGAATATATTACTAGAGAATGTACAAAGATAAGTAGCCCATTAGGGCAATAGGCATGTGTACCTAAGAAGCAACTTAGGGACTTGTGGAGAAAGAGACTATACCTCAATCCCCCTCAAGTGCATATAGTGGGGATTCACGCTCTAATTATCAATCCGATGAGTATCAAAACGTAGCCGAGTGTATGAAGAAATGCATTCAAATGAGGATCAATGCAAATGAGCTACTCAAAGAGTGCAAACAAGGTAAAGACTATTCCAAACAAGCTTCAACTATCAATTATGGTGTCACAATACTTGGTGCAGTCGCCAATAGTAAATTGAGCTTTTCTCTCAACTTCGAACTCCAAATATAGCAAATAGCATATGCATTTCGAAACTCTCGAGAAGACACATCCAATGGTGGTATTTTCACTCAAATCTGACACTTCTACTTCAAGTTATGAGCAAAATACTAAGTCACGGGAATGACCTTCCTACACTTCAGCACTTCCTACACTTCACACACACCTTAACCACAGCAAACAAAAGCTTTCATGGATAGACAACACTTCCTAACACTCTTTTCAAGCAACACACATGCATACAAGCTCACAAAGAAGATGATACAGAGAAGAGAAGACACAAATTCGAATTTCTGTGTTCTTGATTCTCACAATGGCCAAAAAGTCTTTACAAAGAGTCACAATTTGACTTATATACATGTGCCCTAAAAATGGTCCTTTCACACAAGAGACCGGCATTTTATTCACTAAAAGGCTAAGTTCCTACTAATTTACAAGGGTAAGCTACTAATCTTCTGTGGGGCTGCATCTAGAGGACTCCTCTAGTGCATTTACATCGAAAAATATATTACAAAATGATTATGATACAAAAATAAGGTGTCCAAATCGGAAAAATTTTGGGGCCCTTCTTTTTCTCTGCCTTTGTGCTCTCCTTGCTCTGCAACACTCTCCCCCTCTTTGTCTCTGTCATCTCTTGACTGGCTTTACTTCTTGTCTTCAGCTTGTTTAAGAGGTCTGAATACACGCACCCAGTGGTCGAAGAAGCGGTAAGGACTATCAGAGAATTTGTTATTTTATCCGATGTAAGTCCTTTGTTTCTGTTTTCCCCTTGATATCCGGTACATCACAAATTTGGGTTGTTGCATTTAGTTGGGTTGCCACGCACGCCCCCAGTGACCTCTTTCAAGCTTTTGGTCCTCTGCTTTGTCGTGGTTGCACACATCTGACCCTGTTGTATTGCTTTGAGCCTGTTTACTTTCTTTTCATCGCACGCTGTCACCGGAAGGATTATTACCTGCCAAATATTGTCTTGCAATTCTTCATGGATACTTTCCTGGCCCTCGTTCCTCCTTTCCACCTACGTGCTTTTTCCTTGATATGTGCCCCTGCGGGGCTCTCTGCAGAGATGGGTGTTGCACCCCTGCGGGGCTTCCTGCAGAGATGTGTCTTCAAATATTATTGTTTAATGAAGCTTCTTTCTTTGTCTTCTTCTTTTCTTCTTTTTTCTTGTTTCTCCCTCAACACTACCCCCTCCTGAACTCTGTCGTCCCCGACAGGCTTTGGTAGTCGACGGGAGTATGTTCTATACACTTTTTGCTCTGTTTCATTAAGCAGATTGGCTTCACGTATCATTAGCTGCTTCCACTGTTCTGCTTTTACACCGTCATGTGGTGGTTGTCTATGATCGACGAAAAAGCTCAGTTCATATGCCACTAATCTGGCATTCAGGTTGGATGACATCTTTAAAAAGATCTCTGAATCGATTTCAAAAAACCCTGTGAAAAACGCTTCTTCGAACGTTTGCATATAGTACTCGGCAAAAACATCAACCTAGAATAATATGCTATTATTGTTGGTCGGCTAGGCATAACAGACAAGTCAAAAACAAGAATATCTGTGCCTTGATTAATGCCAATGAAGTTCAAAAATGTATATGCCGCATGTTTGAAGACCTTTAACACTGTAAGTATCATACTGAGTATTTTATTGGTCATCTTGATAGTTAAATCGGGTACTGTTGCATAATTATGCAGCCAAAATTCAATGGTTTTAATCATGCAATCCTCCGTAGGTAGATAGTTATGCGGTGGACTTGGAAGTAGTGGATAGTTTAGCCACTGTTTATGGATCACACCAGTCTTTTGCATTTCCAAAAATTCTCTTGCTTCTCTTCGTCGTGGTGTTGGACAAAAAGAAGGATTTACCTGTAATAAGTAAGGTGCTGCTTGCCAGTGCACCCGCAGTGTAGGATGTTTCTCCAAAAATTTTCTCCTCCAAACAGGCTGTGCAGCTTCAAATTCTTCTTGAGTATAGTTGAACGTGTCATTTTTGAACTGCAGCTGTTCGTCTGGAACTTTCTGTGTGGTCTTCTTTATGTATTGTCTTGTTTTCTCTTTCAATAGTCCATACAGAATGTTGAAAGGCTTCATGATTGTCTCCAAGTCTTTACCTTTAATCCTTGCTTCTTTCATGACTTTGATGACTTCATTTTCAAAATTTTCAGTCCACCGGGACACCAATAGTGCCCGTTCCTTCTGACTTATTTCTGCAATATATGGCATTGGATGATCATCATTTGGCTCCACCATCTGCTCTTTTATTGGAGAATTATAAATCGGGGGAGATAGAGGACATACCTCTACCTTGTCAGTAGGATTTTCTTGTCTTGGCTCTACTGGTGTCCCGATTGGTGTTGGCTCTGTTGCTTTCACGTTTAATTTTGTAAGTTGCTCAGTCTTTTCTTTTATTTCTTGCATTGCTGCTCGGAGTGCTTCTTTTGTCGCAAGCAACTCATTGTCCATTTCTGCTACCTGATCCATGTTTTCACTATAACTCACGGAAAGTTTGCCATTGTCAGTATTCAGTTGCTTCTTGAGCTCATTGGTATCTTGCATGTATTTATGTTCCCATTCTGCTCTCAATGCTTGCTCTTGCTTCAACAATTCTGCATATTTCTCCATCTGACTTCGCAAGTCCTTCTGATCATCCACGGATGTCTCCTGTTTGTCTATAGGCTGGTCATATAGCAATGCCTTCATTAATTCTTTATTGCGGCTACGTAAGCTATCGTTTTCTTCCATGTATACTTTCAGTTGTGTTTCGAGCAGATTACTTCTAGCTTTCATCCACTCTTTGTCTGCTTCACTGGCTTCATGCAGTCTTTGTAATTCTTTTAGTTATGTCTGTAGCTGATGATGCTGGTTCACCAATGTATCACATTGTTTCTTGACTCCGAGTAACTCCCTTTATTTGTTGGCAGTCTCTTTCTGGGCTTGGATGAGCTGAGCGGACAGTTGTTCACTCATGATTTGAAACTGATTCTTTTCCCTCATGGCCTTGTCATAATCTGCATCTGTATCCATCATTTGCTGTTGTGTATCCATGGCCATCTGGATCATTTGCTTGACAACCGATTTCAATTGAGTAACATGCACATTTAACCATGTGGTAGGGATGCTAGGTTCTGCTCCTGTTGTCACATCTTTCCCTTGTGCCACGTGTAACGTAGTATCATGGGGCTGCCTAATATGAAGTTGGATTCTTGGCTCAGCCTCCATGTGGTCAATCTTACCTTGAGGTGTGTCATCAGGCACTTCAATCACAGTTGGCTCTTTGTTTTGTAGTAAGCCTGAGTCTTGGTTCACTGGAGTTTGTATTTCCTCTTTGATAGGTGGTTTGGCATCTGTATTAGTTATTGGAGTTTCTTTGATGCTAACCCTTGACATTTCATTCAATTGTGCACTATCCCAATGGATTCTTCTATGTTCTTTACTTGTGCCTGTTGGTTGTCAGGTGTGACTTCGACTTGATTGATCTCTGTCCAATCCTCATTGTGTGTTTCTGTTTGTATATCCGTATCCAAGGTGTCCTTCTTAGGGCTTGATTCCTCATTAGAGCTTGAATCTTCTAAACCTAATTCTTTATATCTGGCCACTTGTTCAAGGGTCTGTTCTTTATCTTTCTGTCTCCTTTCTTCGCTTGCCTGTCGGTAATGGTGACCTTGAATATTTAAATTTACTTGCCCCTGCATAAACTGATGTGTTTCTTCGAGGGCTACAGAGAGATCTCTTTTAGTAATTGGTTGTTGGGTCCCAAGAATCTTTGGCAATGTGTGTGTCCTCTTTGATTGGGTTGTAGCCTAGGCTTCTTCCTCCCTAAGGCGCTTTGTACCCCTCATGGGTTTCCTTGAACTGGTTCCTGCTTCGTCAATAGAGATGGCTGTATTCTTTTTCTTTGGAACCATCACTGACTTGGCATATTTGGCTAACTCTGTTGGTTGGAATCACGTGCAAGTAGTTCTTCATATCCAGTGCCTCATAAATAAGTAGGGTCAAGGCCGAACTACCATTCAGAAACTTTTTCTAACCCCACTTCTTCTTTGCTTCAAATAGACGTTCTTGAACATAGGGAGTCATATTTACTTGATTTCCGACTTGCCTCATAGCATGTGAGAGCAGTTGCACCACGATCTTTTGAGGTGCTGTATATCTATGCATGCTTGGAAAACAAAAGTGTTGGTGCACTAAGCGAACAACATCTTCAATGTCAGTTCTGTTGATGTCCAAAAAGGATCTCTTTTTCGGATCATGACATTCATCTTTGACATTCGTGATTCCCTCTTGATTCCACCCGAAAGCTCTGTTAATCAACTCATGAGTGAATTGAATTGTCTTCCAGGCACCAACTTTATCCAGTACTCGTCCCTCAGGAATTGACATCTTATTCAATGCAGGCTGAAGTGTATTCATCACTTGCATACACCTCTGGAAATCTGGTAGATAAATAGGTAATCTGAGAAATGCATCCATTCTTGCTTGTGTCCAGACATCTGTCATGCACGGTAATCCTTGTACAATAGTCTTGAAATCTTGCGACATGATAGGGAAGTAGTGATCCATGTCCATGATTTTGATAGTGGCCATGAAAATGAGATCCGATACTGGTTGGTCATCCAGAAACCAATGGCCTCTTGCTTTTGTTATAGATTCCAAGGGAAGAAGCTGGAACTCTTCCTCTTGCACCGCTTCGGAATTAGTAGATGCCATTTGCACTCAATATAGAGTATGAATTAGTGGCAAGATAGCATCAGAAATCCTCCTTCATTTGTCTTTCACAAGATTGACATTGCTCCGCGTGAATGGTGTCGTCCCTTCCCCGTGGGTGTGAGAAAGGTAATACCTGGGATTTTTCCTATTTTTAGGTATTTTTATGTTTTCGTCTGAAAGAAAAACAGAAAAGTTAGTTCATAGCTGAAGCGGTTATTAATTTTTTTTGTAATTTTCTTTAGATTATGTACAAGTGCTCTCCTATTTCCCAAGAGGAAAATGTGCTTATCTATCCTGAAATAGAAGAATATTGTGCCGAATGCATGGCCTTGTAATGTGGCCCTATTATGCATACTTTGGGTTCTGGTTACTCCAAATGTGTGCAACTCAAATTACTTGGTTGATGCCTACAGCTAGTCTTGCTTTTTGGCATCCAAATCTGCTTCATCTTGTTGGAATAGATTGTATTCCTAACATTTCTGAAGAATATGGTGCTTCTCATGTTGTACGTTTGCTTTATCTGCTTTTTGAATCTTGAAATAGTTTTTGAAGCATATGTAGACTCTTTTTCTGTCCTGTAGCTATTCATCTTTGGTTATTTTGCCTTTAGACCATACTGATTTTCTTTGAGCATTGGTTCGTCCTTTTTGATGATGGTCATTTGAGGACATGACTTCGGAATCCATATTTGTGTGCGGGCTAGTTGGGCGGCTACCACTTTCTTTGGAATCCATATTCTAGCAATTCGGTGTGGACCTCGGTGTCCAAAGTGATTTCCTCGCTTGTTCGATGGGTCGTTCTGATGTCGATAATGTTTCTGTTGTTGAAGATATGCAGCCACTTGATCCTTCCTTATCCAAGCTTGTCTAGTGTAAGGAATGGGGTATATTCTAATAGGTGCAGACTTGTGCTTATTCGGAGAACTAGTCTCTCTTGTGCTTGGTTCTTTGCTAAGGCTAATTTTGGATAGAATGACACTCTTGTGACTTGCTAGATTAGAAAATGGTGTGCAAGCAGAATTCTGTGTATCCTCACATGAAGTACTCGATGAAGGGGTTTCCATAGTGCTAGTGAACATACATTCATCACTGTGTTCATTTGAGTGAGTTTTTGGTTCTATACTTGCGGCTTTGATTGGTCGTTCGTCTAGCATGCTGAATACTTCGCGATGTCCTATCTTGGTCGAGATGTATCCTAAGGCCAATTGAATAGTTACTTCATATTCGTATATCCAGTCTTGTCCTAACACGAGCTCTTCCAATAAGTCCTTATCGTGACATCCTAAGAGTTTTTGTTCCATTGTTTTGTTTCCTAAGTGTAGATGCAAGATAATCTGTCCTATACACTTGGTGATCTTTCCTCCTATTCCAATCAACTGTGCTTTAGATGGGCGTAATTCCTCTTTGAGTGTCTGTGTCAATGAATACTTGATACAGCTTATAGCGGCTCCTGTGTCAATGAGAGCATCCACTAAGTGGTACTCCGTTTTTCCGGCTCCCAAATTCAAATATGGTTGTGTCCTTTGTTGACCTAGGTTTTCAGTGGCTCTAAAATTAGCCATAGGGATGAGTTCCTCTCCTAGGCGATATCTCTCATCTCTCCCTCTCATCCACTCTTTTCGTCTTCTTATTCGTTCTAACGCTTCTTGTCTGGCTTCCTCCCATATTCTTTCTTCCTCTACGCGCCTATTCTTACCCATTATCAATCGTGACATTATTTCTTTAGTTAATGGCTCTATATATTTTTTCACTTGACATCCACTGATATAATTTGGCAATACTTCTCCATCTAGAGTTGCTAAGCTGATGGCTCCGCTGGTGGATATGCGATTGATGATCAATGGGCCATATCCTCTCTTCTGCAATTTCTTAGCGTGTTGTTTCAAGGTATATACCAAAACTAAATCTCCTTCCTTCAAATTTTTATCTTTAATATGAGCATCAAAATATGCTTTCTGTCGCCTTTTAGTAGCATAAATCCCTGCTACTGCTTGTAACCTAGTTTCATGTAGCTTCTCTATTTGCTCCAATTGAGCTGAGAGTTCATGTCATGTCCACTCGTAAGTTGTTGCTACTCTGAGAGTGGGTAATAAGAAATCAATTGGAAAGATAGCATTCTGTCCATACACTAGGTCAAAAGGAGTAGTTCCTATGGCGGTCTTGTAAGCTACTTGGAATGCCCATAAAGCATGATGTAATTGTTTATCCCAATCAGATCTACCATTGTTCACAATTTTAGTGAGAACTATGCACAAAATTTTATTTGAACTTTCAACTTGTCCATTGGCTTGTGGGTGATAAGGGCTGATTTCTTATGAATTACCAAGAATTCATTCAGTAAGGCTTTTATTACTTCATTCACAAAATGTGTACCTCTATCACTCACAATTTCTATCAATAGTCCAAATCTAGTGAAAACGTTCTCGAAGAGAAACTTGGCCGTAGTTCTTGTGTCATTTTTCTTGGTTGCTTTGGCTTCAACCCATTTGGTTAGATAGTCTGTGGCTACAATTATGTATTCAGCATGGGATCCTTTAGCTCGTGGGCTAATAGGTCCTATGAACTCTATCCCCCATTTAGTGAAAGCTCTGGCACTCATCATGGATTTTAATGGCATTTCATCTCTTCTAATTGGATATTTCGTTCGTTGACATGTATCACATCTTTGCACATATGTTGCTGCATCGTGGTGTAGAGTTGGCCACCACATTCCAGCAAAGAGAATCATTTTTGCAGTTTTATCTGCAGAGGAATGTCCTCGTGCAGCTCCTGTATGTGCCATCTCTAAAACAACAAGATACTCGTCTTCATGAATGCACACTCACAAATGATTATCTCTTCCTCGTTTAAAGAGTTGTTTTCCTATAAGAGCATAGTCTTTGCTTTGTTCTACAAGTGCACGTTTCCTTGCTAGAGTGGCTCCTTCTGGGTACTCTTGGGTCTTTAAGAACTTCACCAGAGGCATGCTCCATCTTGGTGCTATGGTGGAGTAGCCTAAGTTAGAGTTCTCTTCTAGATTCCGTTCTTGAAAAGTTGGGCAGGCTGATACATAGTTATATGTATCCCTTTGCATGGTTGGCCAATATATGCCTAATCTCTTCAATGTTTGCCATGTTTATTTAGATGGGTTTTCCATTGATTTACATGTGCTTTTTGAAGCCACATTTCTTGTTCCTCTTCTTCTACGCATCTCATGAGTAATCCACTTGAGTCTTGGTGATACAAACTTCCAGCAATGTTTTGAATGATCTACTGATTAGATTAAACATAAGGCACATATACTCCACACCCTATTATCCTCAATGTAATGGTCTTGTTGAAAAGACCAATGGAATTCTTTGTAAAATCATCAGTAAGCAGGTAAAGAAGCATCCTAAGGAATGGGACCAGCACCTCACTGCAGCATTATGGGCATATCGCACATCCTACAAGGCATCCTTAGGATTCACTCCTTTTCATTTAGTGTACGGACAAGAAGCCTTATTACAAATAGAAGTGGAAATCCCACGCCTCCGTGTACTGCTAAAAGAAAGTGCAAAAAGTGAAGAAGAAGTCATTCAAAAGAGGCTTATAGATCTACAACACTTGAGTATGAAAAGGGAGCTTGCAGTGGAGCATTACATCAATCAAGCAGAGAAAAGAAGGGAGGAATTTAACAAACAACTAAAGGATAAAGGGTTAACAGAAGGAACTCTTGTTTTAAGGTATAATAATCGTTTTGATAACAGGCATGATACAAAGTTCCAACCACGATGGGAAGGACCGTTTCTGATCAAGACAAAGTTCAAGAATGGAAGTTATCAACTCATGGATATGTCAGGGAAGCTGCACAAGACAAAGGTCAATGGATGGAGATTAAAGAAATACTGGCAAAGGATAGAAAACATTGATGATCAGCAAGAGCAATTAAAGGAGAAGGAAATATCGCTGGTGGTACAAGAAGATGACCCACCTTGGAGCATCAACAAACTCTTTGAAGGCTAGAGACATGAATGCCTCTAGCTAAGGGGAGGGCTAAGTATGAGGAAATATTTTTTGAAACCCCTCCTTAATAATACCTTATGTATAGGTATGTACCCCTATAGTATTTGCAATTTTCAAACCTTCATGGAAACCATAAATATATGTATTTGAAGGAAATTAAAATCCAAGAATAAGGTGGGCCCCACCCTAGTAAAGTAGCTACCCTTACCTGTAGTGAATGGTAGAATCAAATCCCAAGTTAAATATGGAGTGGGACAAGTAGTTTCATAAATTCAAATAATAAAGCTTGACCCACTCTCCCTTTTGAAAGAGTCCAAAAAACTTTTCAAAGACTCAAGCCCCACCATAGACTTTTGAGTCCTACACAAAGATTCTTGACAAATGGGACACATGTGATTGACTTTTTGGGCCCAAAACCATGCATAAAATATTCCAAATGCCCAAACTCGGATTTGAGGCTCACTCCCACAAAATGGAGGTGTTATTTATAGTATTTTTATGATTTTTCATGAAAAAATCAAAGATATGACCATATGGGATAAGAAGAACACCTTAGAATGGTCAAAAATCTTCTAGGATTTTGTCAATATTGTATTTTCCACCACACAAGTGTCACATCTAGAAGATTCTCCCAAATAATATCATCTCCAAATATCTTCCCAAAAGGCCTATAAAAGGACCCCCTTGGGGGCCCTCAAAACAAGAAGAGTTGTATGGAGGTACACGTTGTGGGTGTAGTGAGCACTCCAAACGTAGGAGGAGGAGTCTACCCTATGTCATTGTATTGAGAGAGCTATACAAGCTCCTAATTTGTAAGTCCCCCATGTCTTTGTAATATTTTCTATTTCAATCAAGTTCATTTCTCCAATTCCTTCCATTTCCATTACCCTGAACCCTTGCTTATTCTATCCAATACACCCTCTCTTCTTCTCTCATTTCCTACTCCT
The DNA here is from genome assembly GCA_020310875.1 of Ceratopteris richardii. NCBI lineage: Eukaryota > Viridiplantae > Streptophyta > Polypodiopsida > Polypodiales > Pteridaceae > Ceratopteris > Ceratopteris richardii. Next base: position 52,301,612 of record CM035423.1, read on the forward strand.
TCCATATTCCTTCCCTCTTCTCCATCATTCCCAAAACCCATTGAAGATTGTGGTATCACTTGGCTCCTCTTGTCATTGAGAATCTCTTTCTTGTGAGTGTTTTGCATTTTCTGTGTTGGTACTAAGATGGCGGTGTGGACAACCCCTGCCTTAAGAGTACTTGTGTGATGTTTGTGTGTTGGTACTAAGAGGGCGATGCGGATCACCCCTGCCTTAAGAGTACCTTTGTGTTGATTGTGTTTAAGTGTACTAAGAGGGCAACGTGGATCACCCCCACCCTAAGAATGCCATTGTATTTGTGTGACAAAGCGGTGCGGACCACCCCTGCTTTGGCAGTGCTATGTGTGTTTTTCATGTGAGTGATTTTATAGGAGCCTGGTGTCCCTCATCTTCAATTCCATTCTTTGTTTATGAGTTGAGCATCGAGGAAGTGTTAGAGGCCATTTCCTTAATGCCCCTCTCAATGTCTATCAAAAATCAATGGTTGATGTAATAAATGCGTAATAGCTTATTGATTGTTTTTAATTAGAAATTCCGAACCCATAAGGTAATGTTTCCAAATTTTCAATGCATGTACAATAGCTAACAGTTCCTTATCATATGTACTATAATTGCATTCAGAAGTTTTGAGTTTCCTACTTTCAAATGCAATAGGATGATCATTTTGCATTAAAACAACACCTATTCCAAAACCACTAGCATCTGTAACTACATGAAATGGTTGTGCAAAATCAGGTAATTGTAGAACATGCACATGAGAAAGTACATACTTAAGTTTAGTGAAAGATTGTTGTTGGGCTACTCCCCATACACATTTTAGATTTTTCTTCAATAATAAAGTAAGGGGAAGGGCTATATAAGAAAATCCCTTTACAAACTTTCGATAAAAGCTAGCTAATCCTAAAAACGAATGGACATCATTCACTGATTGAGGTTTAGGCCATGCTTCAATTACTTTAATCTTCTTGGGGTCGACATGAATGTCGTGACTAGAGACGATATGTCCAAGATACTCTATCTCATTTTGGAAGAAACAACTCTTTTCAAAATTAGCATAAAGTTTATTTTTACGTAACAAAATCAAAGACTGTTGCTAAATCATTCCTACTATAAATAAGTATATCATCAAAGAATACAAGAATGAAATCTTGGTATTCAAGGAAAATATTATTCATCATGCATGCAAAAGTGGTGGGTGCATTGGTAAGTCCAAAAGGCATTACCATGAATTCAAAATGGCCGTGTTGAGTTCTAAAAGCAGTTTTATAAGTGTCGTGCAATGTCATTCTTATCTGATGATACCCAGATTTGACGTCGATTTTACTCAAGACACATGCTCCACGAAGTTTATCTAGCAAGTCATCTATCCTAGGGATAGGATACCTATTCTTAATGGTAATTTTATTAAGTGCTCTATAATCAATGCACATTCTATACGTCTTGTTTTTCTTTTCAACTAAAAGAAGAGGGGCTCCAAAAGGAGAAGAGCTAGGTTGTATTAGTCCTTTATTGAGTAAATCTTATTTTGGTGTAAAGGTCCATGCCTATAAGGTGCTTTATGAGGAGGAGAGCTACCAAGAATTAAATCAATCCTATGGTCAAGAGATCCCCTAGAAGGTGGTAATGCAGACAAAAAATCAGCTATAAAACAATCCTTATACGAGTCCATCAATGACTTATGTGCACTTGGAAGTGTATGTGTATAATCAGTTATATGATTCACAAAGACAATACATAAGTTATAACCTTTCTCAAAATCTCGTTTGACTTGAGTATGACTAATGAACGGAAAGGGTTGAAAATCATGCATTGCAAACAGTGAAACATCTTTATTTTGAAATTTGAAAGTAATCGTGTGTGTATAATAATCAATGCAGGGGTTGTAATTATGTTGAAACAGCATGCCAAGTATAACATCATATGACTGCAATGGAGCAAGTAAAAATGAACGTTCATCCACATATGAGCCTATACAAATTTGAACATTATGTACCTCCTTCATAACATTCTACCTATTCCCTATAAACGCAACCTTAACCTTATACGTAGAAGAATGAGTAGTAAGGTTAAGATTTTTAACTAGCTTTTGAGAAATAAAATCATGCGAACTACCATCATTGTGTAAAACATTTACTACTATGCCATTAATGGTGCCATGCATGTAGAGAAGAGAATGGTTAGAGATTCCGTTACCCAGGGTACTTAATTCTTGCTCTAATACTTCTTCAAACCAGTTAGGTTCAGTGTCAGCAGGAACAACCTACATGTTGTGTACTTGATCTTTAATGGGTTGCCTATTAGTAGATCTCATCCGACAAGCAGCTTTGGTATGACCAATCTTTCCACAATTCCAACAAGTTATACGGGATCATTTTTGTTGAGCATTCATCATTGTATTTTGAAGAGTGATAGGTTTGTGAGGTTGATCAAAGGTTGATTTGTTGGATGGTATTGAATGGGATTGAAGAGGGCGTTGGAAAGTAGATGAAGCGAACGTAGTAAAAGGACACTTAAAAAAGAAAATTGGCTTTGATGGGTGGTTGACGTTGACGAATTTGTTGTAAGCAAAGTGTTTTGGCGATAGATTGAAACTCCTTTCCAGCATCATGCGCAAAAGAGATAGCTTCATACAAGGTTGTAGGTCGGAGGGTATGGAGCTTTGCTTGGATTGTTCCAAACCATCTTCATATTTTCGTTGCAGACTTGCTTTAGGAACCTACTCAAGTGAACGAAGTAATAAAAGACATTGCCAAAAACGTTTAGTATAAATGGATACATTATCTCCTTCTCTCCATCCAAAAGTTGTCCATGCATGTTGTACATGTAGATGGAACTGGGAAGGAAGGAAAGATTCCTTAATTTTTGTCTGAAATGCATCCCATGTGGTAGGACGGTTGGAACTATTCCGTAAAACATTCCACCATAACTGTGCTCTTCCTACCAAATAATTGGTAGCAAACTTGACCTTCTCATGTTATGAATATGACTCATGGGAGTAGAAATCTTCAAATTGAGAGAGCCATGGCAGGACAAATTGGCCATCCTTTCCTTCATCGAATCTAGAGAATTGGAAGTTCTTAGCACCTATCTTAGAACTTACACCTTCTTCTTATGCAGTGATAATCGCTTTCACCACTCTGATTAAGCTACGATCATCACTTTGTACTTGCTGGAACATATCATCGGGTTTGTGCATAGCTTGTTGAGTAGCTTGAAGTTCTTGTCACATAATCTCTAATTGTTGCTCGAGTGAAGCTCCAGGTAAAGGTGAATTGCCAAAATCCTCCATCGTTATAGGGTCTATAAATAGAAAAGAAAATCCCTCTTTTAAACTATGTTGGATTCTCAATCTAATAGGGTAGCTAAAAAGCTTGTTCTGAGAGCTTTCCAACGATATATTATATGCTAAAATCTGATTTATGTAGTGAAAGTTATGCCCTTTTTATGTTGCACTTCCCTAGGAAAATCGACGGACGCTTCCACATGTGTGAGCTTAACTTGGGACTTGAAAAAGGAAGAGGGAGGTGAAGTTGATGTAAATATCACAAAAGGGAGATAGAGTGATAACTCAAAGAGATGGAGTAGTGGTTAAAGTACTTCCCTTGTAAGTAGGAGTTGTGGGTTCAAATCCTCCTACCTTAGGGAGTCTAAAACTCTCTATTGCCACTCAAAATTAAAATTGCCTCGCATGTAGCCAACGGTCACCAAGGGAGCCTTGGGTGCCAATGTTGCCAATGTATTGCTTAAGTTCTTTGCCTTAGTCGATGCCTTGGAGTAAGCCGCAGGTGTAAACACAGGTTCTGGAACTAGAACTAGAACTGAAACAGAAGCAGAAGGAGAAGCGGATGCAGACGTGGATGTGGATTTGGATTCGGATTCGGATTTGTAAACAGAGAACGCAAGCAATCCACTCAGCAAACAATCTCCTTCAGAGTGATACGTGCCAGGCTCTGATACCACTATTATCAGGATCTTCAGTGCACGCACACACAGTGGTAGACAGAAGACGAAACAGGAATCATAAACAGAGAGACAATCAACACGATATTGGGTGCAATCTCCCCTCGTGTACTCTGATGGACGATTCTATCAGAGTACCCGTATTTATAGGCTTACTTCTATTATGTCCTGAAAATAGAAGTTACATGAGAGTCCACTACTTTTACAACAAGTTAAACCTAAATATAACTTATTTTAGAAGTCTTTGATTTAATCATCGAATTTATTTATTTATACACATCCACTTGTATCCATGCCCTCATGCTTCTTCACCTGCTAGATCAAACACAACCACATTGAAACCTTCTGGACATTTAAAACATTAAAAATCCATTTAACCTTCCATGATTCCATAATATACAATAGTGTCCCACTAAAGCACTGCAGTCCATCACTCCATATGAGGCTTGGCATGATCGCAAGCCATCTTTTGCTCATCTACGTGTTTTTGGTTGTTTGGCATATGCATTAGTGCGTGAACAACATCGCAGAAAATTGGATGATAAAGCAGTAAAATGTATTTTTGTTGGGTACAGTTCTGAAAGTAAAGGCTATCGTCTGTATCATCCACATACTAAACACATTTTGGTTAGCCGTGATGTTGTTTTTGTGGAAGATGCTATTTAGCCATTGCTTTCATGTACTAAGGAGACATCTATTAGCTCCAAAGACATGTATGATACTTTGCTGCCTCTTTTCATAGGTGGACACTCTAGTGTTGGTCTCGATGAGGTAACCTCTCAGCCTTTGCAAGTTTCATGTGATGATGCAGATCATTCCGTTTCTGATGTAGATTTACATGATGCACTAGTTGATGAGAGAGCTGATATTGAGCAGGCAAAAACTATGCCAAAATGGATGGTGCAGACTTCGCATGACAACAAATTAGATGCACCTTTGTCATCTCGTACTCGTTCAGGCTCTCATAGTGCCTCTTTTGCATCAGATTGCTATGCTATGGCTACTTCTAGTCTCTGTGATGAGAATGAGCATGTCTCGTTTGATGAAGCACAAAATTTAGAAAATTGGATGGTTGCTATGCAATCTGAATATGATGCTATAATGAAGAATGGTACTTGGTCTTTATGTGACTTGCCTCCTAGCAAGAATGCCACTAGTACTAAGTGGGTATACAAGCTGAAGCGTAAGCCGGATGGTACAATTGACATGTATAAGGCTAGGCTTTTTGCAAAGGGTTATGCATAGGAAAGAGGCATTGATTTTGATGAGACCTTTGCACGTACATGTCGTATGACTACTGTTCGGAGCATCTGTGCACTTGCAGATCATCATGGTTGGAATGTACATCAGTTAGACATTAAAACATCATTTTTGAATGGTGACTTGCATGAAGAAGTGTATGTTTTTCAACCCCGTGGCTTTGTGCAGAAAGGGCATGAAAACTAGGTGTGCAGGTTAAAGAAGGCATTATATGGTTTAAAGCAAGAACCACATGCTTCGTATGAGAAGATACATGCCTATCTGATTGCACATGGTTTTGAGAACAGTCCAAGTGAAAGCACCTTATATGTTAAGCGTGCTAATGATGTGCTTCTGATCATTGTTGTCTATGTTGATGACATGTTGCTCACTGGTCCTATTGAGAAGCATACTGCTGATTTTAAGGCTGATTTGCATGCCTCATTTGAGATGACTGATTTGGGCCATTTGCATTACTATTTGGGCATTCAATTTATGCAAGTTGATGGTGGAATGGCTTTGTGTCAAACGAAATATATTGACACATTATTGCAATGTTTTGGCCTTGAAGACTGTAAGCCTATTGCCACTCCTATGGATACAGGTTAACGATTGAGTCTTCATGATGCTAGAGATGCATTTGATGCTGTTCTCTATTAGCAGGCTGTTGGATGCTTGGTTTACTTATGCATTACTCGGCGAGATATTCAGTTTGTTGTCTCACAGATGAGCAGGTTTACGCATTCCCCAGGAGTCAAGCATTGGCAGGCAGTTAAGCACATCTTTCGCTATTTGAGTGGTACTCGGCTACTTGGGTTGTTTTATCCCAAGGAGGGGTCACTACCACCAAATTTGCATGCTTTTTTTGACTCTGATTGGGCTGGTTGCTATGACACTCGTGTGTCCACTAGTGGCTTTTGCTTCATGCTTGGTAGCTCATGTATATCTTGGTTGAGCTAGAAGCAGCCTACTATGGCCACTTCCAGTTGTGAGGTTGAGTATAGGGAAGCTTTCATAGCAATTGTTGAGTGTGTGGCTCAGACGCCTTATGGCTGATTTGGGTGTTGGTCAGACTTCTGCCACCACCATCTTCACTGACAGTCAGAGCGCATTGGTAGTTGCGAGGAACCCTATGTTCCATGCTCGCACTAAGCACATTGAGGTGCATTATCACTATTTCAGGGAGAGGTTCTCTGCTGGGGAGATCAACTTGGCATATGTGCCCACGCAGGAGAACATTGCAGACCTTTTCACGAAGGCTCTACCTATGAAGAAGTTTGAAGCTTTCCACAAAGCTTTGGGCTTACTTCCTTTTGTGGAAAGATTTCCACATAACTTGGCACTTCCTTATACATGAGTGTGAGTTCCTTGTTCACTGCATCACTCCCAGGGGGGATTTGTTGATATATTTAGATAGTGATATGTGTGAACACACTAGGACCACCGGGGCACTTTTTTCCCTCTTTAGGAGGTTTTTTCCCCCCAGCTTGTATATATGCCTATTGCCCTAATGGGGTACTTATCTTTGTACATTCTCTAGTAATACATTCAGTATTGTGTGTTGTGCTCCAAGCTTCTTCTTCTTCCTTGTGTTGTTCGCGTGCTTTCGCAGACGTCTAACTCCAACAGAGACAAGCACCTAGTTTTGGTCCTTTCATATTCTCCAATGGATAATCTTGGCCTTGTATTTTATATTTCTTTATGAAAAACTTGTTTTTCCACATTACTATCTTTTTCTTAAACTTTTTGGCACCAACATGTTCGAGATATTGATCCATCTCGGGTATATTGAGGGCAATCATGGTCCTCATACATCTGTGTACTTGATCTCATCCTCCAATGTTTTAGGTATATTCCCCATTACCTATCTCTTAATGGCCTTGTCTATCCCTCCCCCAAACCCTCTAGTGTTTTGGAAATCATCAAGACCCTTGAGCTTCAATATGATTTCTCTATAGTGGGATATGTAGATTGATAATGGTCTACCCCTCTGTGTGATCCTATCCCACTCATCCCAATTCCTCTCCTCTTCATTCTCAGAAAGAAACTCCTTCAAGAAAAGATTTTCAAATTTATAAACTCGTGAGCCAAGAAAGAGACTCACTTCAAGCACATGATACTTAGGTGGGATGCTCTTCAGTCGATGCAAGACATTATACTTTTTTGCAAAAAAGTGTAGTCTGCATTCTTATTTATTTCTTGATATCCTCCATAAAGGTTGGTGGTTTATGGTTTTTCAGGAGGGGAATCTCCATAGAACTTTCTCCCTTATGTTTGCTAGGTTGAAGAGTCTCCTCCCTATCTGTCTCATGTGTAAGAATAATAGGAATTTATCTTTTCGTCCTAGTTAGAAAACAGGTAACTTGTGTCTCTTTGGAGACCATCTTAGTCTTCAATTGATCTATTAGAGAGTTCATGATACCAATGACTACCTCTATTATATGGGTTTGTTCCTTGCACTCATCGAATTGTTTGTGTAACAAACTCATCAAAGAGCTCAGTATATTGGTAATCTTTTTCTTGTTTGACCTCTCCCATATTTTGTGCATATGTCTTTAGAGCTTGGTCTTTAGGTGGAGGAGTGTGTTCTAATTGCCCTTGAACCTTAGTTTCCATGTTTATCCCCCCGAACCCCAAATGTGTAAACTAGAGAGCTAAATGAAGATGGAAGTAAACTTTACATAACGAAAGAGAGAGAAATATCACAAGAGTGCTTCCTTGATGTTGTCCAAGCTACCTAAAGAAATTCGAAAGTGATCCTTGATGTCATAAGGATCTAATTTGAAGTTCTTTCTAGGAACAAAACAAAATTTGAAATGTCTCGTTCACCCAAGGAGGGTTTTAGCACCATAAAACACTCAAAAAAGCTCCAAAAATAACTTCCAAGTTCTCAAAAAGCCAAAACAAAGCAAAACTAAACAAGTTTGAGCTTCTCACTAGACCTTTCAGTTCTTCAAATGTACTCCAACACTTGTATATTATGTCCATGACGTGAACCCAAGTGACAAGAGTGAACTCAGACCTCAAATGCTCCAAAATGAGGGCTGAAAGTGATCGACTAGTTCTCTTGAAAGTATACAAAGTTTTTTTTTTACCTATCAAATATTTTCCAAATGATGCATCATTTGTTCCTAATCAAACATTGGAAGATAAGTCTCAAAAGAAGACCAATATTTCTTCAATCGGATCTTTGAGCGTGAATCTATGGCTCTAAGAAGACAAGGGTGTAGGTGTAGGTAAGTGAAATGGAGAAAAATGATGAGAGGATCACTTTGCAAGCTCAACATTACATCCAACTAAGGCTCTTCACCTTCATTTCTTTTCCCATCCCGTTTTCCACATCCCATAGGACATATTATACATGTTGTCTTTGCCCAAAACGTCTTCAAAGTCTCCTCCAAAAACCTCTCTAACTTGACCAAAAGGCTAAAGTATGATGATTTTTTACCCCTTCATAATGGAAGAGTATGTAGAAAACATCCCCAACTTGCTGAAGAGCTTACGTGCACCTTCATTTATCCTGCATATGGGGTTTTCAACGAGTTTTTTGGGTACAAATAGAGGGGCTTGCCACTATTCCAAGCATCCAAGGGGAAAGGAGGAGAGGCAAGCTCCCTTGTGGCTAGAATGCCCAAACCACCTTGATCCTTTTGGCTAATGCATGTAGTCCATTTAATTTTGGGGATACCCCTTTTGTTAGTGTCACTTGTCCAAAGGAAGTTCTTGCAATTTCTCTCCAGTTTGAAGATCTCTTGGTCTTTTGATCTCCAGCAGGAGAGAAAGTAAAGCATCAAAGAGAAGGAATATGTTAATTAGCATAAAACATCCAACCTAATTAATTTGCATACCTTTCCAATATGTCAGCTTGTGCTCAAGCTTAGAGAGAGCCCAATTCCATCACTACCCCATCAAAACCTCGAATCACCTAAGAAGCGGAATATTTGACCACTAGGGATCAATTGACAACCATGGTCAATAAGCAATTGAGGACGTGGATGCCCAATAACTGCTCTGAAAGCGATTTTAGAATGATTTATTTTGGATCTCGATGCCTCACGAAAAGTGTTGACACAACCCCAAAAAGTGCCAATGCTTAACATCTCATTATGCACAAAGACATTAGTGTCATTGGCAAAAAGCCTCATGATCATTTGATCTTGATTAAGAGGTAGATTGAGGCCCTGGATATGACCTAAATGAGTTTGATGGTTAACAAGGAAGCTGAGACCATTGGTTGTGATAGCAAAGAGAAGAGGGGCCAATGGGCACCCTTGTCTAATAGAAGGTTTTAATCTAATCACTTAAGAGAGTTGACCATTGATGTTTATCTAAGCAATTGCATTTCCCAGCAGAGTAGAGATCATCTTAATGAATTTTTGGCCATAGCCCATGTTTTTCAATGATTGAAGAATGAAGTCCCACTAAAGTCTGTCATAAGCTTTGTCGAAGTCAATCTTAAGGAAGAGGACATTTTGCATTGATTCCTCAACAAAAACCAAACCTTCCCAAACATCAATGATAGCCTCAAGGATGGACCTCCCCTTAATGAACCCTTTTTTATCCTCGCTGATCCAATCTTGAAGGTGACAGGTAATACGGTTCACAATCACCTTTGCCAGGATCTTATAGCTGATTTTCAACATTGTAATTGGTCGCCAATTTTCAACTCTATTTTTGCTTCCTTTTTTATGAATGAGCTTGATGATGCCCTTGTTGAGACAATTGGGAAGCGCATGAAAAGAAATAGCCTCTTGCCATACCAATGGTAAAGGAGTGGCCACCACATGCTTGAAGGTCTTGAAAAACTCATTGATAAGGCCATCCAACCCTAGGCTCTTTCCATTAGGAAGGGAATCAATCACCTCTAGAATCTAAGCATCTGAGATGGAATCTTTGCAAAGAGCTTTGAGTTTTGCGAGTTTTTTTCGGTTCTAATGTTGTTGGGAAGATGGGAATGCTTAGTTGGTTGATCATGTCAGCTGCCAAGCTCAACGGCTCACACAAGGTGACTTTAGCAACATAGATAACTCAAAAAGAATAATCGAAAAATGTCTCATATCGTCAAAGGTTTTTGGCAAAACAAGTCATTGTTCCTTTTCAAGGATCATCTTTATCATATCCTCGCTTACTTACTAACGTTAATTCAAATGATGATAGACATTTCATTAGATTTGCATTTGAGATCATTAAAAAAAATGGAGTTATCTCTTATCGTTCATTCATGTAATCATTGAAGTTTTGGTTGAAAGAATGTTAACGAAAAACTATGTTTTTTTTTTCATGAAAAGGAAATTCTTCTATATGTTCCGAGATATAGTTATAAGACAAAATGTATTGCATACTAAATTTCTAAAGATTTGAAATCATCTTGTAAGTCCATATTTGCATCCATCTTGTAATAAAGTCAAGGAGAAGCACACTATTCACTCATTCAAAGTAGTGTTTATTACGATTATATTTTGTTATATCCTTGCAAGCTATCAAAGCAACGAATTTTGATTGATTCTATTAAAGCATCATTGAATATTAGCACACAAACTAAACTTCCTTTAACACTAATTATGTATTATAGATTGCTATCATAAACAATCAATAAAATTGTTTCCTATGTGATACTATATTAATAAAGTTTTTAAAAAATAAAAAAGTATTCATAACGTGGGCTGTGTTTGATCACGGTACCTGAATGTAAAATAACCGTGCAACAATTAGAACATGTTATCAGAGTCCGAATAGAGTGTATTGAGTTTAGTAAACAACACTTAATCATCAGAAATCCAGAAAATTGTAAATCTAATGTATCTTTTCTGTGGGATTAAGGGGTCCCATGGGCACTAGTCCCCTTCACTTGTTCTTGTACTTTTCTTTTAATTAATACAAGTCTGAGAGAGTAGGCTAAGGCCAAACTCCCTTTATTCGAAAAAAAAAATTAATTTCTCTTCTGTCAGAGTGTACCCCCCTCGTACCTCAAATCGTTGAAAGCATCACTAAATTGGGAATTGTCATCTTCAAACAAGCCACCATCCATCCATCTCTAATAAATTTGCAAGCTTGCTCCTCAATTAGCTTTAAACAAATCATATTGTTGTTGACTTCTAAATGACTCCATGTCCATCTTATATATAGAAAAACATTACATATAATATATTGTTCATAAGTTTCTTGAGTTCAACCATCCACTATAGTTCCTTACCCTTTTTGCCATTTAAAACATGTTCAATTGGCTTCTCTGACACGTAATGAGAGGAGTCATGTCCTCCTTGCCACGTGATCCGATTCTCAACATTTAGTGAGCAAGAACGTTTAAGAGATTTCATAAAAGTGCATAGATGTGCATCAGAACAAACATCCTTGTTCACATACAGATACTTAAAGCATGCATTCCTCCTCTACGGTTTCATGTATTGATTCCCTTCATCATCTTCCCAACCACAAATTGAGTTTATCCAGCTCCAACCTATGTTCATACACACCTTCCACATGCATTTGATTTGAAGAATCCATCGATGTATATATGCAAGCTTCTTATTGTTTTAAAATCTCTTGCTTTGTTTAATCCATCTGATTTGAAATCATACATCATAAATATAACACTAGACAAGCTCTATGGTCACCATTAACTCATTGCCACTCCAAACTTTGAGAAATGATAGCCAAAACCAAGAACTTTACTTCTTCAGATTTTTTCAATCACTAAAATGACATACCTTCAGTATTTTGTTAATTTCTCTTTGCAAAAATATTATTTCTCCAAAATCTTTTGCTGGATGAAAGTACAAGAGTAGAACTTTACAACAAGCTATCATATGTAAGAAACAGATCTCTAGAACTCAAGATATAGCCTTTACAAGATGACCTTGTATGACTTCCAAAATTGAAAATTTCGCCTATTTTAGTAAGTCTAACTATCTAAAAATGAAAATTCGATGCGTAGCATCGACTTGCAACCAAAAGTCAATGCCAGGCATCGACTTTGAGCTTTTTTAGCCAACTTTTTAGTGCCTGAAGTGATCGCTTACACACAAGATATGAATAAAGAACTTTTATGCTAGAAGACGATACCAGGCATCGACTTTATGTTGAAACTCGATGCCAAGCATCGAGTTGCTTCACAAACTTCATCTTTTCAAGAAGATTTAGCAATGGATAAAAGTCAGATATAAAGACAAGGACTTATCAGCCAAGATTCGATGCCAGGCATTGACTTCTTGCATAAAACACAACCTTTCATCATACATTCGATGCCAGGCATCGACTTGCTTGGAAAACTTCAATTCTTCAAATCATTACACACAAGACAAACATGGAGATGATGGAGAGAGTCTCATACACAAAACTTCTTCCTCCACCTCTACCATAGCCTCCTCTCTGACTTTGTCTACCTCTTTGAAAATTACTTTGATATCTTCCACCTCTGCCTCTGCTATTGTTATTCTGATTTTGATTGGATCCTTGCTGATTGTGCCAACAGTCATGAGCCAAATGATTACTCAATCCACACATCCAGCAAGCCTTCTTGTTGTTATTCTGATGACCTCTTCCTCTTCCAAAACCTCTTGCTCTTCCTCTACCAGTGCCTTTACCTCTTGCATAATAAACTTGAGAAGTTGACTCTTCTTCATCCTTTGCTTTTCCTTTATCTCCTTTCTTCTTGTTCTTCATGTACATTGAAGAACTTTGTCCTTTATCTCCATCTCCTTTCAAGTCTTGCTCAAATGTTAGCATCAAACCAAGTAATTGATTCAAATCTAGAACAAAATGATTCAAAGAAAGTTCTGTTGACAAGACAAAAGGTTTCCACATTTCATCTCCTCTCAAACCTATGAGTAATTGAGCAATCAACCTGTGATCCTCAATATCTTCATCTATGGATCCAAGACTACTGCAAGATCCTTCATCTTAGTGACATAATCACTAATACTTTGACTTGGCTTCTTCTTGAATGTTGTAAACTCTGACCATAGACTTGCTTTCCGTACTTTAGTAGTGCTTTGGAAATGATACTCCAATGCATTCCATATATCTTCAGATGATTCCAATCCTCTGATGTGTGGTAGCAAATGATCTGAGATTGTATTGTAGATGTAAGCTTTTGCACTTGCACCCTTCTTCTGCCAATGCTTTAAAACATCAAGTTCCTCTTTCTTTGGTCGGCTTTCATCTTCAAATACTGGCTTCTCTTCTTCACCTATTACATATACCATGAGATCGTTACTCATAAGTAAGGCTTCCATTCTCATTACCCATGCAAGGTGATTATCTCTATCCAGTTTGTCAATGGAGATATGATTTGCCATACTCCTTTCTTTCCACTACAACCTTTGAACTTAAAGGATAAAGAATAATACCTTTTGGATTTCTTTGTGTCTGAGGATACTTTTGAAGTAACCTTTTTATGCCTTGCATCTTCAAATGCTTCACCTTTCAACCTTTAATGAAAAACTTTTCAAAACTTCTCGTACCTTTTCCACCTTCTGCTCTTTAGGACCTTTCTACTGTGATACCACTTGTTGATGTGTGAAACACCAACAATAAATGAATTAATGTGACACTAGACAACCTCTATGGTCACCATTAACGCATTGCCACTCCAAACTTTGAGAAATGATAGCCAAAACCAAGAACTTTACTTCTTCAAATTTTTTCAGTCACTAAAATGACATACCTTCAGTATTTTATTAATTAATCTTAGCACAAATATTATTTTGCCAAGATCTTTAGGTGGAGTAGAAGAGTAGATCTTTTCAACAAGCTATCATATGCAAGAAATGGATCTCTAGAACCTAAGATATAGCCTTTACAAGATGACCCTGTATGACTTCCAAAAATAGAAATTTCGCCTGTTTTAGTAAGTCTGACTGTCTAAAAATGAGAATTGATGCCTAGCATCGACTTGCAAACAAAAGTTGATGCCAAACATCGACTTTGAAACCAACTTTTCAGCGCTTGAAATGACCGCTTAAACACAAGATATGAATAAAGATTTTTTATGCTAGAAGTCGATGCCAGGCATCGACGTTATGTTGAAACTCAATGCCAGGCATCGAGTTGCTTCATAAACTTCATCTTTTCAAGAAGATTTAGCAGTAGATAAAAGTCAGATATGAAGACAATGACTTATCAGTCAAGATTTTTTTTGCCAGGCATCGACTTCCCGCATAAAACACAACCTTTCATCATACATTCGATGCCAGACATCGACTTGCTTGGAAAACTTCAATTCTTCAAATCATTACACAAAAGACAAACATCGAGATGATGGAGAGAGTTTCATACACATAACTTTACTTAGTTCTTCTCATAGCTATGAAAAACTCAGAAACTTTACAGATGCTTTCTCACTCAGTGAAGCCCGACTATATTGAGTCATACAAAATGAACTCCTTCTCACATTCTATCACTCTCTTCCACTTCTTCTCACTTCGCTCAGTTGATACAAACAAACTTATATAGATATTCTCATTCTCGTGATTTTTAAAAAACTTATAGAACTAAAGTGAACTAACTTTACAAATATAATACACTTGTGAATTTGTCCCTTCACATAGGCATGTGATTTTCTTCTAAAGCTTTGACCTTCAAACATATGTCCAATTAGTGAGTGTTTCTCCAACAGCTCCCCCTCAATCACTAATTGACATTCTCTGTTTCTTCATATCATCTTCTTTCTTTTACTCCTTCCATGCTTTTGAATCTGTTGGTCTTCACACCATCCAAGCTTTTTGTCATTATGTCTGCTATCCGATCTTTTAAATGTACTCCACTTCAATTTCTTTCTCCATTACCTTTTCTCTCAGGAAATGATAATGTATCTCTATATGTTTTGTTCTTGCATGAAATACTGGATTTGCTACAAGATAAAGTGAACTCATATTATCTCCATGTATTGTAGGTCTACCTTGATCAATGCCCAAGCTTTTGAACAATGTTTGCATCCATATGAACTCCTTAGCTGCTTCCACAAGTGCTTTGTACTCAGCTTCAGTTGATGATAATGCTATTGTATGTTGTTTCTTTGAACACCAACTTACAAGCTTATCACCAATATATATCATGTAGCCATGAGTTGATCTTCTGTCATCCTGATTACCTGCCCAGTCTGAGTCACTATACGCTCTCAACTTCAAATTTGATGTAAAAGGATAATACAATCCTTCCTTTATAGTTCCTTTGATATATCTGAGAACTCTTTGACCTGCAATCCAATGTGGGTCCTTTGGACAATGCATGAATTGTGACAAAACTCCCACTACATAACTAAGATCAAGTCTTGTTAGTGTAGCATAAATCAAACTACCCACAAGAGATTGATACGTCCTCATATCTTTGTATTCTGCACCATCATATTTACTGAGCTTGTGATTAACTTCAAGTGGAGTTGAAGCTTCTCTGTAATTTTCCATATCAAACTTCTTCAATAGATTCAGAAGATACCTTTCTTGTGATACATATATGCCATGATTTGTATAAGTGACTTCCATTCCAAGAAAGTATGATAACTTTCCTAGATCATTGATCTTGAATTCTTTTTCAAGTAATCTCTTTACATCCTTTATTCCTTCATCTGAAGCACCTTCGATTATAATGTCATCTACATAAATACAAATGTAGATTGTACCTTCCTATGCTCTTTTGATGAGTAGACTTGGATCTGCTTTTGAACTTTGATATCCAAGATCATTGAGATACTTCACCAGTCTATAGTTCCATGCTTTTGGAGCTTGCTTCAATCCATACAATGCTCTTCTCAACCTGCAAACAAAATTTGGATACTTGGAATCTATAAACCCTTGAGGTTGTTCCATGTATACCTCATCTGATATGTATCCATTCAAGAATGCATTCTTTATATCCAATTAACTTAGGGTCCATCCTTTTGAAGCTGCAATAGCAATGATTGTCCTTATAGTTGACATCTTAGCTACATGATTGAACGTCTCATCATAATCTATGCCATAGGTTTGGGCATAGCCTTTCACCACCAGTCTAGCTTGGTATCTGGCCATACTTCCATCTGCAAGCTTCTTCACTTTATAAACCCATTTATTTCCAATTACTTTCTTACCATTTGGTTTAGGAACAAGTTCCCATGTCTTGTTCTGCTCCAGTGCATTGAATTCTTCCTTCATGGTTTCTTCCCATTGCTTCTTACCTTTAGCTTAATCATAATTCGGAGGTTCTTCAATATCTTTGACCATATATGCATAGTTCTTTTGAGTTATGTAAAAAGTATAATAAGAATACCTTTCTGGTTGCCTTCTAGTCCTGCTTGACCTCCTTGGTTCACATTCTTCATATGTGTATGGATACACCTCTTCATCAAATATAGGAGCTTCTTCATTCCTTCTTGTTAATCCACTTTTGGATGTATTTGCTTGCATATAGTCTTCATCTCTATTCACCTGCACAATTGATTTTCCTTTCTCACATCTTCTTACCTCTTCTTCCAATTCTTCAGCTGTATGACTTTGTTCTGCATACCAACCTTTCTGTTCATCAAATGTAACATCTCTAGAAACAAGAAATTGTTTGGTTAGAGGATTCCACAATCTATAACCCATTTGCTTTTCATCATAACTAATGAACACATATTTTTCTACCTTTGGTTCAAGTTTATGCCTAAGCTGTGATGGCACATAAGCATATGCAATTGATCCAAACACTTTACAATTATCTAGTGTTGGTTTCTTACCCCACCAAGCTTCATATGGAGTCATTCCATTGAGGGCTGCACATGGTAATCTTTTCACAAGATGTGTAGCTGTATTTACAGCCTCAACCCAGAGATAATTTCGACAATTCTTCTCCTTTAGCATAGCTCTAGCAAACTCAACCAAAGTCCTGTTTCTCCTTTCTCCTACACCATTTTGTTGTGGTGTATACATATAGGTTATTTCTCTCTTAATACGTGCATTCCAGAGATAATCATTGAACTCTTGGGAGAAGTATTCTCCCCGTCCATCAAACGTCAGACTTTTAAGATTTTGACCTATAACTCTCTCTGCATATGCATGAAAATGCTTGAAAGCTCCAAAAACTTCTGATCTTTCCTTCAAAACATACAGAGTTATCCATCTTGTAGCATCATCAATGAGAAGGACATAATACCTTGAGCCACTACTAGATCCTTCTTTTGTTGGTCCCCATACATCTGTATGAATGAGCTCAAGTACTCCATCATATTTGAATCCTTTCTTCTAAAATGGTAACTTGTGTGCTTTACCCATTTGACACGCTTCACATTTATAAACCATATGTTGACTATGCACATTTTGTAATCCTAGTACAGACTCATTTTCAACCATAGCTTTAATTCCTCTTTCATTGAAATGACCTAATCTCTTATGCCAGAGATTAAGTTCTGTAATCACTCCTTCACCATGTGTGAGCAAAGCTTGACCAATGTTCCCTTGCACTCTTAAAGTAAAGAGTCTACCTTCTTTCTTACCAGAGACAATCTGATTATATCCATTCTCTGGATCTTTAAAAAATACTCCTTCATTTGTAAATGTGACTTGAAAACCTTTTTCAACTATCTGTCCCACACTAATCAAGTTTTTAGGTATTGTGGAAACATACAAAACATTGGTTAGCAAATTTGCTCCACTCTTGCATTTCACTTTTCCAATTGAATGTACACTATGTCTTGTATTATCACCTATTTGAACTGTATGACTAGAAATACTTTTTTCCAATTCTGACATCAATTCTATGTTTCCTGACAAATGATTAGAACATCCAGAGTCAATGTAAAATACCTTTAAATCTTCTTTATCTGATGTGCTGATTGAGTTCATCATCAATGATGTATGACCTTCATTCTGTGTGTCATTTGCATAATTGTAGTAGGTTGTGTTGTAGGTCTGATTCTGTCCCCAACTTCTTCCTCCACCTCTACCATAGTCTCCTCTTTGACTTTCTCTACCTCTTTGAAAATTACTTTGATATCTTCCACCTCTGCCTCTGCTATTGTTATTCTGATTTTGATTTGATCCTTGCTGATTGTGCCAACAGTCATGAGCCAAATGAATACTCAATCCACAGATCCAACAAGCCTTCTTGTTGTTATTTTGATTACCTCTTCTCTTCCAAAACCTTTTGCTCTTTGTCTGCCATTGCCTTTACCTCTTGCATAATAAACTTGAGAAGTTGCCTCTTGTTCATCCTTTGCTTTTCCTTTATCTCCTTTCTTCTTGTTCTTCATGTACATTGTAGAACTTTGTCCTTTATCTCCATCTCCTTTCAAGTCTTGCTCAAATGTTAGCATCAAACCAAGTAATTGTTTCAAATATGGAACAAAATGATTCAAAAAAGGTTCTATTGACAAGTAAAAATGTTTCCACATTTCATCTCCTCTCAAACCTGTAAGTAATTGAGCAATCAACCTGTGATCCTCAATATCTTCATCTATGGATCCAAGACTACTGCAAGATCCTTCATCTTAGTGACATAATCACTAATACTTTGACTTGGCTTCTTCTTGAATGTTGTAAACTCTGACCATAGACTTGCTTTCCGTGCTTTAGTAGTGCTTTGGAAATGATTCTCCAATGCATTCCATATATCTTCAGATGATTTCAATCCTCTGATGTGTGGTAGCAAATGATATGAGATTGTATTGTAGATGTAAGCTTTTGCACTTGCATCCTTCTTCTTCCAATGCTTTAAAGCATCACATTCTTCTTTCTTTGGTTGGCTTTCATCTTCAAATACTGGCTTCTCTTCTTCACCTATTATATATACCATGAGATCCTTACTCATAAGTAAGGCTTCCATTCTCATTACCCATGCGGGGTAATTATCTCTGTCTAGTTTGTCAATGGAGATATGATATGCCATACTCCTTTCTTTTCGCTGCAACCTTTGAACTTAAAGGATAAAGAATAATACCTTTTGGAGTTCTTTGTGTATGAGGATACTTTTGAAGTAACCTTTTGATGCCTTGTGTCTTCAAATGCTTCACCTTTCAACCTTTAATGAAAAACTTTTCAAAACTTCTCGTACCTTTTCCACCTTCCGCTCTTTAGGACCTTTCTACTTTGATACCACTTGTTGATGTGTGAAACACCAATAATAAATGAATTAATGTGACACTAGACAACCCCTATGGTCACCATTAACTCATTGCCACTCGAAACTTTGAGAAATGATAGCCAAAACAAAGAACTTTACTTCTTCAGATTTTCTCAGTCATTAAAATGACAAACCTTCAGTATTTTGATAATTTATCTTAGCACAGATATTATTGTGCCAAGATCTTTTGATGGATGAAAGTAGAAGAGTAGCGCTTTTCAACAAGCTATCATATGCAAGAAACGGATCTCTAGAACTCAAGATATAGCCTTTACAAGATGACCCTGTATGACTTCCAAAAGTGGAAGTTTTGCGTGTTTTAGTAAGTCTGGCTGTCTAAAAATGAAAATTGATGCCTAGCATCGACTTGCAAACAAACGCCGATCTCAGGCATCGACTTTGAGCTTTTTTAGCCAACTTTTCAGCACTTGAAATGACTGCTTAAACACAAGATATGAAAAAAGCTTTTTTATGCTAGAAGTCGATGCCAGACATCGACTTTATGTTGAAACTTGATGCCAGGCATCGAGTTGCCTCACAAACTTCTTCTTTTCAAGAAGATTTAGCAGTAGATAAAAGTCAGATATAAAGACAAGGACTTATCAACCAAGATTCGATGCCAGGCATCGACTTCCAGCATAAAACACAACCTTTCATCATACATTCGATGCCAGGCATCGAATTGCTTGGAAAACTTCAATTCTTCAAATCATTACACAGAAGACAAACATCGAGAAGATGGAGAGAGTCTCATACACAAAACTTTACTTAGTTCTTCTCATAGCTATGAAAATCTCAGAAACGTTACAGATGCTTTCTCACTCAGAGAAGCTCGACTATACTCAGTCATACAAAAATGAACTCCTTCTCACATTCTATCACTCTCTTCCACTTCTTCTCACTTCGCGTCAGTTGATACAAACTAACTTATATAGATTTTCTCATTCTCGTGATTTGTAAAAAACTTATAGAACTAAAGTGAACTAACTTTACAAATATAATACACTTGTGAATTTGTCCCTTCACATAGGTATGTGGTTTTCTTCTAAAGCTTTGACCTTCAAATATATGTCCAATTAGTGAGTGTTTCTCCAACAGCTCCCCCTCAATCACTAATTGACATTCTCTGTTTCTTCATATCATCTTCTTTCTTTTACTCCTGCCATGCTTTTGAATCTGCTGGTCTTCACACCATCCAAGCTTTTTGTCATTATGTCTGCTATCTGATCTTTTGTAGAAATGTACTCCACTTCAATTTCTTTCTCCATTACCTTTTCTCTCAGGAAATGATAATGTATCTCTATATGTTTTGTTCTTGCATGAAATACTGGATTTGCTACAAGATAAAGTGAACTCATATTATCTTCATGTATTGTAGGTATACCTTGATCAATGCCCAAGCTTTTGAACAATGTCTGCATCCATATGACCTCCTTAGCTGCTTCCACAAGTTCTTTGTACTCAGCTTCAATCGATGATAACGCTAATGTATGTTGTTTCTTTGAACACCAACTTACAAGCTTATCACCAATATATATCATGTAGCCATGAGTTGATCTTCCGTCATCCTGATTACCTACCGAGTCTGAGTGACTATGCTCTCAACTTCAAATCTGATGTAAAAGGATAATACAATCCTTCCTTTGATATATCTGAGAACTCTTTGACGTGCAATCCAATGTGGGTCCTTTGGACAATGCATGAATTGTGACAAAACTCCCACTTCATAACTAAGATCAGGTCTTGTTAGTGTAGCATAAATCAAACTACCCACAAGAGATTGATACTTCCTCATATCTTTGTATTCTGCACCATCATATTTACTAAGCTTGTGGTTAACTTCAAGTGGAGTTGAAGCTTCTTTGCAATTTTCCATATCAAGCTTCTTCAATAGATTCAGAAGATACGTTTCTTGTGATACATATATGCGATGATCTGTATAAGTGACTTCCATTCCAAGAAAGTATGATAACTTTCCTAGATCATTGATCTTGAATTCTTTTTCAAGTAATCTCTTTACCTCCTTCATTCCTTCATCTGAAGCACCTGTGATTATAATGTCATCTACATAAATACAAATGTAGATTGTACCTTCCTCTCCTCTTTTGATGAGTAGACTTGGATCTGCTTAACTTTGATATCCAAGATCATTGAGATACTTCACCAGTCTATAGTTCCATGCTCTTGGAGTTTGCTTCAATCCATACAATGCTCTTCTCAACATGCAAACAAATTTCGGATACCTGGAATCTATAAACCCTTGAGGTTGTTCCATGTATACCTCATCTGATATGTACCCATTCAAGAATGCATTCTTTATATCCAATTGACTTAGGGTCCATCCTTTTGAAGCTGCAATAGCAATGATTGTCCTTATAGTTGACATCTCAGCTACATGATTGAATGTCTCATCATAATCTATGCCATAGGTTTGGGCATAGCCTTTCACCACCAGTCTAGATTGGTATCTGGCTATACTTCCATCTGCAAGCTTCCTCACTTTATAAACCCATTTGTTTCGAATTACTTGCTTACCATTTGGTTTAGGAACAAGTTCCCATGTCTTGTTCTGCTCCAGTGCATTGAATTCTTCCTTCATGGCTTCTTCCCATTGCTTCTTACCTTTAGCTCCATCATAATTCTGAGGTTCTTCATCATCTTTGACCATATATGCATGGTTCTTCTGAGTTATGTAAGAAGTATCATAAGAATACCTTTCTGGTTGCCTTCTAGTCGTGCTTGAACTCCTTGGTTCACATTCTTCATATGTCTTTGGATACACCTCTTCATCAAATATAGGAGCTTCTTCATTCCTTCTTGTTAATCCACTTCTGGATGTACTTGCTTGCATATAGTCTTAATCTCTATTCACCTGCACAATTGATTTTCCTTTCTCACAGCTTCTTACCTCTTCTTCAAATTCTTCAGCTGTATGACTTTGTTCTGCATACCAACCTTTCTGTTCATCAAATGTAACATCTCTAGAAACAAGAAATTGTTTGGTTAGAGGATTCCACAACCTATAACCCATCTGCCTTCATCATAACCAATGAACACATATTGTTTTGCCTTTGGTTCAAGTTTATGCCTAAACTGTGATGGCACATAAGCATATGCAATTGATCCAAACACTTTACAATGATCTAGTGTTGGTTTCTTACCCCACCAAGCTTCATATGGAGTCTTTCCATTGAGGGCTGCACATGGTAATCTATTCACAAGATATGTAGCTGTATTTATAGCCTCATCCCAAAGATAATTTGGACAATTCTTCTCCTTCAGCATAGCTCTAGCAAACTCAACCAAAGTCCTGTTTCTCCTTTATGCTACACTATTTTGTTGTGCTGTATACCTATAGGTTATTTCTCTCTTAATACCTGCATTCCAAAGATAATCATTGAACTCTTGGGAGAAGTATTCTCCCCCTCCATGAGACCTTAGACTTTTAAGATTTTGACCTGTAACTCTCTCTGCATATGCATGAAAATGCTTGAATGCTCCAAAAACTTCTGATCTTTCCTTCAAAACATGCAAAGTTATCCATCTTGTAGCATCATCAATGAAAAGAACATAATACCTTGAGCTACTGCTAGATCCTTCTTTTGTTGGTCCCCATACATCTGTATGAATGAGCTCAAGTACTCCATCATGTTTGAATCCTTTCTTCTAAAATGGTAACCTGTGTGCTTTACCCAATTGACATGCTTCACATTTATAAACCATATGTTGACTATGCACATTTGGTAATCCTAGTACAGACTGATTTTCAACCATAGCTTTAATTCCTCTTTCATTGAAATGATCTAATCTCTCCTTCACCATATGTGAGAAAAGCTTGACCAATGTTCCCTTGCACTCTTAAAGTAAAGAGTCTACCTTCTTTCTTACCAGAGACAATGTGATTATATCCATCCTCTAGATCTTCAACAAATACTCCTTCATTTGTAAACTGGACTTGAAAACCTGTTTCAACTATCTGTCCCACACTAATCAAGTTTTTAGGTATTGTGGGAACATACAAAACATTGGTTAGCAAATTTGCTCCACTCTTGCATTTGACTTATCTAATTGAATGTACACTATGTCTTGTATTATCACCTGTTTGAACTGTATGACTAGTAATACTTTTTTCCAATTCTGACATCAATTCTATGTTTCCTGACAAATGATAAGAACATCCAGAGTCAATGTAAAATACCTTTAGATCTTCTTTATCTGATGTGTTGATTGAGTTCATCATCAATGATGTATGACCTTCATTCTGTGTGTCATTTGCATAATTGTAGTAGGTTGTGTTGTAGGACTGACTCTGTCCCCAACTTCTTCCTCCAACTCTACCATAGCCTCCTCTTTGACTTTGTCTACCTCTTTGAAAATTACTTTGATATCTTCCACCTCTGCCTTTGCTATTGTTATTCTTATTTTGATTTGATCCTTGCTGATTGTGACAACAATCATGAGCCAAATGATTACTCAATCCACAGATCCAACAAGCCTTCTTGTTGTTATTTTGACATCCTTTGCTTTTCCTTGATCTCCTTTCTTCTTGTTCTTCATGTACATTGCAGAACTTTGTCCTTTATCTACATCTCCTTTCAAGTCTTGCTCAAATGTTAGCATCAAACCAAGCAATTGATTCAAATCTGGAAAAAAATGATTCAAAGAAAGTTCTGTTGACAAGACAAAAGGTTTCCACATTTCATCTCCTCTCAAAACTATAAGTAATTGAGCAACCAACCTATGATCCTCAATATCCTCATCTATGGATCCAAGACTACTGCAAGATCCTTTAGCTTAGTGACATAATCACTAATAGTTTGACTTGGCTTCTTCTTGAATGTTGTAAACTCTGACCATAGACTTGCTTTCTGTGCTTTAGTAGTGCTTTGGAAATGATACTCCAATGCATTCCATATATCTTCAGATGATTGCAATCCTCTGATGTGTGGTAGCAAATGATCTGAGATTGTATTGTAGATGTAAGCTTTTGCACTTGCATCCTATTCTGCCAATGCTTTAAAGCATCAAGTTCTTCTTTCTTTGGTCGTCTTTCATCTTCAAATACTGGCTTCTCTTCTTCACCTGTTACATATACCATGAGATCGTTACTCATAAGTAAGGCTTCCATTCTCATTACCCATGCGGGGTAATTATCTCTGTCCAGTTTGTCAATGGAGATATGATCTACCATACTCCTTTCTTTCTGCTGCAACCTTTGAGCTTAAAGGATAAAGAATAATACCTTTTGGAGTTATTTGTGTATGAGGATAGTTTTTAAGTAACCTTTTGATGCCTTGTGTCTTCAAATGCTTCACCTTTCAACCTTTAATGAAAAACGTTTCAAAACTTCTTGTACCTTTTCCACCTTCTGCTCTTTAGGACCTTTCTACTCTGATACCACTTGATGATGTGTGAAACACCAACAATAATGAATTAATGTGACACTAGACAACCTCTATGGTGACCATTAACGAGTTGGCACTCCAAACTTTGAGAAATGATAGCCAAAACCAAGAACTTTACTTCTTCAGATTTTTTCAATCACTAAAATGACATACCTTTAGTATTTTATGAATTTATCTTAGCACATATATTATTTTGCCAGGATCTTTTGGTAGATATAGAAGAGAAGAGAAGAGCTTTCCAACAAGCTATCATATGCAAGAAACGGATCTCTAGAACTCAAGATATAGCCTTTACAAGATGACCCTGTATAACTTCCAAAAGTGGAAATTTCGCCTGTTTTAGTAAGTCTGACTATCTAAAAATGAAAATTGATGCCTATCATCGACTTGCAAACAAAGCTTGATGTCAAGCATCGAGTTTGAGCTTTTGTAGCCAACTTTTCAGCGCCTGAAATGACCGCTTAAACACAAGATATGAATAAAGCTTTTTTATGCTAGAAGTCAATGCCAGACATCGACTTTATGTTGAAACTCGATGCCAGGCATCGAGTTGCTTCACAAACTTCATCTTTTCAAGAAGATTTAACAGTAGATAAAAGTCAGATATGAAGACAAGGACTTATCAGCCAAGATTCAATGCCAGGCATCGACTTCCAACATAAAACACAACCTTTCATCATACAGTTGATGCCATGCATCGACTTGCTTGGAAAACTTCAATTCTTCAAATCATTACATAGAAAACAAACATGGAGATGATGGAGAGAGTCTCATACACAAAACTTTACTTAGTTCTTCTCATAGCTATGAAAAACTCAGAAACTTTACAAATGCTTTCTCACTCAGAGAAGCCCGACTATACTCAGTCATACAAAATGAACTCCTTCTCACATTCTATCACTCTCTTCCACTTCTTCTCACTTCGCGTCAATTGATACAAACTAACTTATATAGATTTTCTCATTCTCGTGATTTTTAAAAAACTTCTAGAACTAAAGTGACCTAACTTTACAAATATAATACACTTGTGAATTTGTCCCTTCACATAGGCATGTGATTTTCTTCTAAAGCTTTGACCTTCAAATATATGTCCAATTAGTGAGTGTTTCTCCAACACCTCCCCCTCAATCACTAATTGACATTCTTTGTTTCTTCATATTAACTTCTTTCTTTTACTCCTGCCATGCTTTTGAATCTGCTGGTCTTCACACCATCCAAGCTTTTTGTCATTATGTCTGCTATCTGATCTTTTGTAGAAATGTACTCCACTTCAATTTCTTTCTCCATTACTTTTTCTCTCAGGAAATGATAATGTATCTCTATATGTTTTGTTCTTGCACAAAATACTGGATTTGCTACAAGATAAAGTGAACTCATATTATCTCCATATATTGTAGGTATACCTTGATCAATGCCCAAGCTTTTGAACAATGTCTACATCCATATGACCTCCTCAGCTACTTCCACAAGTCCTTTGTACTCAGCTTCAGTTGATGATAATGCTATTGTATGTTGTTTCTTTGAACACCAACTTACAAGCTTATCACCAATATATATCATGTAGCCATGAGTTGATCTTCTGTCATCCTGATTACCTGCCCAGTCTGAGTCACTATATGCTCTCAACTTCAAATGTGATGTAAAAGGATAATACTAAAAGGATAATACAATCCTTCCTTTATAGTTCCTTTGATATATCTAAGAACTCTTTCACCTGCAATCCAATGTGGGTCCTTTGGACAATGCATGAATTGTGACAAAACTCCCACTGCATAACTAAGATCAGGTCTTCTTAGTGTAGCATAAATCAAACTACCCACAAGAGATTGATACTTCCTCATATCTTTGTATTCTGCACCATCATATTTACTGAGCTTGTGATTAACTTCAAGTGGAGTTGAAGCTTCTCTGCAATTTTCCATATCAAACTTCTTCAATAGATTCAGAAGATACCTTTCTTGTGATACATATATGCAATGATCTGTATAAGTGACTTCCATTCCAAGAAAGTATGATAACTTTCCTAGATCATTGATCTTGAATTCTTTTTCAAGCAATCTCTTTACCTCCTTTATTCCTTCATCTGAAGCACCTGTGATTATAATGTCATCTACATAAATACAAATGTAGATTGTACCTTCCTCTGCTCTTTTGATGAGTAGACTTGGATCTGCTTTTGAACTTTGATATCCAAGATCATTGAGATACTTCACAAGTCTATAGTTCCATGCTCTTCGAGTTTTCTTCAATCCATACAATGCTCTTCTCAACATGCAAACAAAATTTGGATACCTAGAATCCATAAACCCTCGAGGTTGTTCCATGTATACCTCATCTAATATATATCCATTCAAGAATGCATTCTTTATATCCAATTGACTTAGCGTCCATCCTTTTGAAGCTGCAATAGCAATGATTGTCCTTATAGCTGACATCTTAGCTACATGATTGAATGTCTCATCATAATTTATGACATAGGTTTGGGCATAGCCTTTCACCACCAGTCTAGCTTGGTATCTGGCTATACTTCCATCTCCAAGCTTCTTCACTTTATAAACCCATTTATTTCCAATTACTTTCTTACCATTTGGTTTAGGAACAAGTTCCCATGTCTTGTTATGCTCGAGTGCATTGAATTCTTCCTTCATGGCTTCTTCCCATTGCTTCTTACCTTTAGCTTCATCATAATTCTGAGGTTCTTCATCATCTTTGACCATATATGCATAGTTCTTCTGAGTTATGTAAGAAGTATCATAAGAATACCTTTCTGGTTGCCTTCTAGTCCTGCTTGACCTCCTTGGTTCACATTCTTCATATGTGTCTGGATACACCTCTTCATCAAATATAGGAGCTTCTTCATTCCTTCTTGTTAATCCACTTCTGGACGTACTTGCTTGCATATAGTCTTCATCTCTATTCACCTGCACAATTGATTTTCCTTTCTCACATCTTCTTACCTCTTCTTACCTCTTCATCCGATTCTTGAGCTGTATGACTTTGATCTGCATGCCAACCTTTCTGTTCATCAAATGTAACATCTCTAGAAACAAGAAATTGTTTGGTTAGAGGATTCCACAACCTATAACCCATCTGCTTTTCATCATAACCAATGAACACATATTTTTCTGCCTTACGTTCAAGTTTATGCCTAAGCTGTGATGGCACATAAGCATATGCAATTGATCCAAACACTTTACAATGATCTAGTGATGGTTTCTTACCCCACCAAGCTTCATATGGAGTCATTCCATTGAGGGCTGCACGTGGTAATCTATTCACAAGATATGTAGCTGTATTTACAGCCTCAGCCCAGAGATGATTTGGACAATTCTTCTCCTTCAGCATAGCTCTAGCAAACTCAAGCAAAGTCTTGTTTCTCCTTTCTGCTACACCATTTTGTTTTGGTGTATACCTATAGGTTATTTCTCTCTTAATACCTGCATTCCAAAGATAATCATTGAACTCTTGGGAGAAGTATTCTCCCCCTCCATCAGACCTCAGACTTTTAAGATTTTGACCCGTGACTCAATCTGCATATGCATGAAAATGCTTGAAAGCTCCAAACACTTCTGATCTTTCCTTCAAAACATACAGAGTTATCCATCTTGTAGCATCATCAATGAAAAGAACATAATACCTTGAGCCACTACTAGATCCTTCTTTTGTTGGTCCCCATACATCTGTATGAATGAGCTCAAGTACTCCATCATGTTTGAATCCTTTCTTCTAAAATGGTAACCTGTGTGCTTTACCCATTTGACATGCTTCACATTTATAAACCATATGTTGACTATGCACATTTTGTAATCCTAGTACAGACTGACTTTCAACCATAGCTTTAATTTCTGTTTCATTGAAATGACCTAATATCTTATGTCAGAGATCAAGTCCTGTAATCACTCCTTCACCATGTGTGAGCAAAGCTTGAACAATGTTCCCTTGCACTCTTAAAGTAAAGAGTCTACCTTCTTTCTTACAAGAGACAATCTGATTATATCCATTCTTTAGATCTTCAACAAATACTCCTTCATTTGAAAACCTGACCTGAAAACCTTTTTCAACTATCTGTCCCACACTAATCAAGCTTTTAGGTATTGTGGGAACATACAAAATATTGGTTAGCAAATTTGCTCCACTCTAGAATTTCACTTTTCCAATTGAATGTACACTATGTCTTGTATTATCACCTGTTTGAACTGTATGATTAGAAATACTTTTTTCCAATTCTGACATCAATTTTATGTTTCCTGACAAATGATTAGAACATCCAAAGTCAATGTAAAATACCTTTAGATCTTCTTTATCTGATGTGGTGATTGAGTTCATCATCAATGATGTATGACATTCTGTGTGTCATTTGCATAATTGTAGTAGGTTGTGTTGTAGGAGTGATTCTGTCCCCAACTTCTTCCTCCACGTCTACCATAGCCTCATCTTTGACTTTGTCTACCTCTTTGAAAATTACCATGATATCTTCCACCTCTGCCTCTACTATTGTTATTCTAATTTTGATATGATCCTTGCTGATTGTGCCAACAGTCATGAGCCAAATGATTACTCAATCCACAGATCCAACAAACCTTCTTGTTGTTATTTTGATTACCTCTTCCTCTTCCAAAACCTCTTGCTCTTCCTCTACCAGTGCCTTTACCTCTTGCATAATAAACTTGAGAAGTTGACTCTTGTTCATCCTTTGCTTTTCCTTTATCTCCTTTCTTCTTGTTCTTCATGTACATCGCAGAACTTTGTCCTTTATCTCCATCTCCTTTCAAGTCTTGCTCAAATGTTAGCATCAAACCATGTAATTGATTCAAATCTGGAACAAAATGATTCAAAGAAAGTTCTATTGACAAGACAAAAGGTTTCCACTTTTCATCTCCTCTCAAACTTGTAAGTAATTGAGCAATCAACTTGTGCTCCTCAATACCTTCATCTATGGATCCAAGACTATCTGCAAGATCCTTCATCTTAGTGACATAATCACTAATACTTTGACTTGGATTCTTCTTGAATGTTGTAAACTGTGACCATAGACTTGCTTTCCATGCTTTAGTAGTGCTTTGGAAATGATACTCCAATGCATTCCATATATCTTCAAATGATTCCAATCCTCTGATGTGTGGTAGCAAATGATATGAGATTGTATTGTAGATGTAAGTTTTTGCACTTGCATCCTTCTTCTGCCAATGCTTTAAAGCATCAAGTTCTTCTTTCTTTGGTGGGCTTTCATCTTCAAATACTGGCTTCTCTTCTTCACCTGTTACATATACCATGAGATCGTTACTCATAAGTAAGGCTTCCATTCTCATTACCCATGCGGGGTAATTATCTCTGTCCAGTTTGTCAATGGAGATATGATCTGCCATACTACTGTCTTTCTGTTGCAACCTTTGAGCTTAAAGGATAAAGAATAATACCTTTTAGAGTTCTTTGTGTATGAGGATACTTTTGAAGTAACCTTTTGATACCTTGTGTCTTCAAATGCTTCACCTTTCAACCTTTAATGAAAAACTTTTCAAAACTTCTCGTACCTTTTCCACCTTCTTCTCTTTAGGACCTTTCTGCTCTGATACCACTTGTTGATGGGTGAAACACCAACAATAAATGAATTAATGTGACACTAGACAACCTCTATGGTCACCATTAACTCATTGCCACTCCAAACTTTGAGAATTGATAGCCAAAACCAAGAACTTTACTTGTTGAGATTTTTTCTTTCACTGAAATGACATACTTTCATTATTTTGTTAATTTCTCTTAGCACAAAGCCACATGGCTGAAAAACATACACTTCTTCATGCAAGTGACCATTCAAAAATGTTGTTTTAATGTCCAACTAATGTACTTTCCAACCATGATGAGCTGCAAGTGCACAGATGCTACGAATAGTAGTCATTCGACAAGTAGGAGCAAAGGTTTCATCAAAATCAATGCCTCTTTCCTGTGCATATCCCTTTGCAACAAGCCTAGCCTTATACCTGTCAGCTGTACCATCATGTTTACACTTCAGCTTGTATACCCACTTAGTACCAATGGCTTTCTTGCCAGGAGGCACGTCACATAAAGACCAAGTACCATTTTTCATTATAGGATCATATTCAGATTGCATAGCAGCCATCCAATTTTTTGATTTTTGTGCTTCATCAAATGAAACAGGCTTGGTCGCATCATAGAGATGTTAAAATGCACTAGTGTTAAACGTGCGTTTCACGTCATAGGCACTTTAAGTTCTTTATCGGGTTCTCGGGAGTGGTAGGGGTCTGATAAATCAGAGGCCCTGTATCTTAATTTTCCAAATTAACATACTCAATTAAGCAGTACGTTAATATTTCAGTATCGCCTTCTTTATATAGTTTCACTGTTCATACTCATTTATACCTTTCACAGTACGTAGCATAGAAATTACTGATTACCGTCACACAAACGTATATCAACAACAAAACCTTACTGTGTTAATCACAAGTTCATGTACTTAAGCAAAGGTAAGAACGACAATACTCAGACTTCACGAATACTGCACTATGGTGGCTCCACAGAATGCAATCGCCCAGATAGACAGTCTGGCGATACTGTTCGTCGTTGCCGGAGCGTCACCGCAATGTCTTTTCATTGATCGATAAAAAGATACATCACTTCTCAACGACCTTTCGGTTTGTGTGGTATAGGAAAAATGTGAAATTACAATATGCCAATCCGGCGGCTTACACTGGCACGCACGGTGGACTTGAACCCGCAATGGAAACAAAATTTTAGGGCTCGTCTACTATGCCCTGTATATACATGGTGCAAGCTAATTTAAAAGTTATGGAAATCTTCTGCTTCAAAGAATCCAGCATTAGTTTTAAGGTTTCTGGTTCGACTAACTGAGCATCAGTGCAAACAGAGCTGGTATGCCTTGGATTTTTGCATTTGGTGCAATAGATCTGTTTAGCCGGATCATCTATAAAAATCTTACTGGCTTTCAGCCATTCCAAGTCAGTGAATCCTCCAACCTTATGCTCTAGTTGCAGGGCCATCACAATAAAAGCATCCAGTTTCATAGCTCCCACACAACGGATGATCATAATTTGTCGTAGCTGTGGGGTTAAACCGTTAATGAACCATTGGGTTATAACATCATCCGGTAGGTTAGCATGTGCCGGAGGTAGTTGTCTTAGATGGGTTCTAAACAACGTTGCATATTCCTGAACAGTCTGGTGTGGCTTCTGCCTATTGTTCTGCAAGTAATCAAAAATTTTGGCAGGGTTCCTTTTCAGCCAGAACCGCTGCAAAAACGCATCTCTTACCGCCTCATAGATAATGAAATGGTTGAAATCGTACTCTATTAGCCATCTTGCTGCTTCATTGACTAATGTTGACTGAAATACGATGGCCTTGTATGCCGGATTGGGTGGATGATTTAGCACTGCATAGCTTATTTCAAAGGTGCGTACATGTGCATCAGGGTTGTCACCTGGAAATCCACCGAACTTTGTGTAAGTAACCCCTATTGGAACCGGTGGAAGTGGAGGTGGTTGTGGCTTTTGTTGTTGTTGCTGTTGTTGTTGTTGCTGTTGCTGTTGTTGGCCACTCATGGTGTTAGTAGTGGTACCGTGGCTGTCTCCTGAATTCTGCGGAGGTGTTTTTGGTCCTTCGGAGTCTGTATGGTCAGACTGCTCACCTTCTGGCTTGAAAATGGCGTTCAATCTCTTACGGATCTCCAAATTGAAGAGACTATCCTCAACTTTGATATCCCAAGTAGGCAAGTTTTCCCCAAACAATGGTGTTCGCAGTGAAGATTCACTAGGGAAGATCACACTGTCACCGAAAAACTGTAAATTCCCCAAAACTAGTACCGAACTATCACCGGAATTTATCAAACTTTCCCCAAACTAGGGTATTCTTTCACCTGACGGTGTCGGCTCAATTGCACACTGCATCCCTGTACACTCCAAAGTTACTGTACCCTCTTCAGACTGCACCGAAATTACACCGGAATCCACCGGAATTTCCTCGTATGGTACCGGAAGGGTACCGGAATCACTGCTAATGGGCTCTGATCCTTCGACAACTGGGCTTAACGGGCCTACTCTTCTCGCCCCTGGGGGTGTCCGTAGCAAATTTGGTACTGTCCAGGGATGTTGGTCTCTCCTGTACTTCGGATACGATTCGCCGGACCAAGTAACCGGCATATATTAAACTCGACACTACTTGCCCTCTATACAGCTTCACCTTACTGATGTTCTAGAACTATTGCCACCTTCCCACAGACGGCGCCAGTGTTAAAATGCACTAGTGTTAAACGTGCGTTTCATGTCACAGGCACTTTAAGTTCTTTATCGGGTTCTTGGGAGTGGTAGGGGTCTGATAAATAAGAGGCCCTGTATCTTAATTTTCCCAATTAACATACTCAATTAAGCAGTACGTTAATATTCTGGTATCGCCTTCTTTATATAGTTTCACTGTTCATACTCATTTATACCTTTCACAGCATGTAGTGTAGAAATTACTGATTACCGTCACACAGACGTATATCGACAACAAAACCTTACTGTGTTAATCACAAGTTAATGTAATTAAGAAAAGGTAAGAACGACAATACTCAGACTTCACGAATACTGCACTACGGCGACTCCACAGAACGCAATCACCCAGACAGACAGTCTGGCGATACTGTTCGTCGTTGCCGGAGCATCACCGCAATGTCTTTTCATTGATCGATAAAAAGATACATCACTTCGCAACGACCTTTCAGTTTGTGCGGTATAGGAAAAATGTGAAATTACAATATGCCAATCCGGCGGCTTACAGAGACTAGATGCAGCCATAGCATAACAATCTGATGCAAAAGAGGCACTATGAGAGCCTCGTCGAGTACGATATGACAGAGCTGCATCTAATTTGCTGTCACGCAAAGTCTGTGTTGATGTGTGAAACATCACAAGAAATGAATTAATGTGACACTAGACAACCTCTATGGTCACCATTAACTCATTGACACTCCAAACTTTGAGAAGTGATAGCCAAAACCAAGAACTTCTTCAGAAATTTCCAATCATTGAAATGACATACCTTCAAAATTTTGCTAATTTCTCTTAGCACAAATATTATTTCTCTAAGATCTTTTGGTGGATAAAAATAGAAGAGAAGAGCTTTCAAACAAGCTATTATCTGCAAGAAACGGATCTCTAGAACTCAAGTTATGGCCTTCACAAGATGACTATGTATAACTACCAAAATTGGAAATTCTTCCTGTTATAGTAAAAAGCACCTGTCTAAAAATGGAATTTGATGCCTAGCGTCGACTTGCAACGAGAATTCAATGCCGGGCATCGACTTGGAGTGTTTTTAGCCACTTTTCAACAGGAATTCAATGCCAGGCATCCACTTCCCGCATAAAACCTCAAGCTTTCAGATGCCAAAAATATATATGATTTCATGTACACTTCAAACATCACATATCAACTGGAATTCAATGCTAGGCATCAAGTTGCTCCAACAAAGTCATATTTTCAAAAAGATTTAGTAGTACATAAAACTCAGAGAATAAAACATAGACTTATCAGCACAAACTCGATGCCAGACATCAAGTTGCTTGGAAAACTTGAACTTTTGAACTCATCACACAGTAGACAAACATGGAAATGATGGAGAGAGTCTCATACACAAAACTTTACTTATTTCTTCTCATAGCTATGAAAAACTCAGAAACTTTACACATGCTTTCTCACTCAGAGAAGCCCGACTATACTCAGTCATACAAAATGAACTCCTTCTCACATTCTATCACACTCTTCCACTTCTTCTCTATTCATGTCAGTTGATACAAACTAACTTATATAGATTTTCTCATTCTCATGATTTTTAAAAACTTCTAGAACTATAGTAAACTAACTTTACAAATATAATACACTTGTGAATTTGTCCCTTCACATAGGCATGTGATTTTCTTCTAAAGCTTTGACCTTCAAATATATGTCCAATTAGTGAGTGTTTCTCCAACAGCTCCCCCTCAATCACTAATTGACATTCCCTGTTTCTTCATATCATCTTCTTTTCTTTTACTCCCGCCATGCTTTTGAATCTGCTGGTCTTCACACCATCCAAGCTCTTTGTCATTATGTCTGGTATCTGATCTTTAGTAGAAATGTACTCCACTTCAATCTCCTTCTCCATTACCTTTTCTCTGAGAAAATGATACTCTATCTCTATGTGCTTTGTCCTTGCATGAAAAACTGGATTTGCTGTAAGATAAAGTGAACTCATATTATCTCCATGTATTGTAGGTATACCTTGATCAATGCCCAAGATTTTGAACAATGTCTGCATCCATATGACCTCCTTAGCTGCTTCCACAAGTCCTTTGTACTCAACTTCAGTTGATGATAATGCTACTGTATGTTGTTTCTTTGAACACCAACTTACAAGCTTATCACCAATATATATCATGTAACCATGAGTTGATCTTCTATCATCCTGGTTACTTGCCCAGTCTGAGTCACTATAGGCTCTCAACTTCAAATCTAAAGTAAAAGGATAATATAATCCTTCCTTTATAGTTCCTTTGATATATCTGAGAACTCTTTGACCTGCAATCCAATGTGGGTCCTTTGGACAATGCATGAACTTTGATAAAACTCCCACTGCATAACTAAGATCAGGTCTTGTTAGTGTAGCGTAAATCAAACTACACACAAGAGATTGATACTTCCTCATATCTTTGTATTCTGCACCATCATATTTACTGAGCTTGTGATTAACTTCAAGTGGAGTTGAAGCTTCTCTGCAATTTTCCATATCAAACTTCTTCAATAGATTCATAAGATACCTTTCTTGTGATACATATATGCCATGATCTGTATAAGTGACTTCCATTCCAAGAAATTATGATAACTTTCCTAGATCACTGATCGTGAATTCTTTTTCAAGTAATCTCTTTACCTCCTTGATTCCTTGATCTGAAGTACCTGTGATTATAATCTCATCTACATAAATACAAATGTAGATTGTACCTTCCTCTATTCTTTTGATGAGTAGACTTGGATCTGCTTTTGAACTTTGATATCCAAGATCATTGAGATACTTCACCAGTCTATAGTTCCATGCTCTTGGAGCTTGCTTCAATCCATACAATGCTCTTCTCAACCTGCAAACAAAATTTGGATACCTGGAATCTATAAACCCTTGATGTTGTTCCATGTATACCTCATCTGATATGTATCCATTCAAGAATGCATTCTTTATATCCAATTGACTTAGGGTCCATCCTTTTGAAGCTGCAATAGCAATGATTGTCCTTATAGTTGACATCTTAGCTACAGGACTGAATGTCTCATCATAATCTATGCCATAAGTTTGGGCATGGCCTTTCACCACTTGTCTAGCTTTGTATCTGGCTATACTTCCATCTGCAAGCTTCTTCACTTTATAAACCCATTTATTTCCAATTACCTTCTTACCATTTGGTTTAGGAACACGTTCCCATGTCTTGTTCTCCTCTAGTGCATTAAACTCTTTCTTCATTGCTTCTTCCCATTGTTTCTTACCTTTAGCTTCATCATAGTTCTGAGATTGTTCATCATCTTTGACCATATATGCATAGTTCTTCTGATTTATGTAAGAAGTATCATAAGAATACCTTTCTGGTTGTCTTCTAGTCTTGCTTGACCTTCTTGTTTCACATTCTTCATAAGTATCTCGATACACCTCTTCATCAAATATAGGAGTCTTCTTGTTGACCTGCTTGACCTTCTTGTTTCACATTCTTCATAAGTATCTGGATACACCTCTTCATCAAATATAGGAGTCTTCTTCATCAAATATAGGAGTCTTCTAGTCCTGCTTGACCTTCTTGTTTCAGATTCTTCATAAGTATCTGGATACACCTCTTCATCAAATATAGGAGTCTTCTTGTTTCACATTCTTCATAAGTATCTGGATACACCTCTTCATCAAATATAGGAGTCTTCTGATTTATGTAAGAAGTATCATAAGAATACCTTTCTGGTTGTCTTCTAGTCCTGCTTGACCTTCTTGTTTCACATTCTTCATAAGTATCTGGATACACCTCTTCTGATTTATGTAAGAAGTATCATAAGAATACCTTTCTGGTTGTCTTCTAGTCCTGCTTGACCTTCTTGTTTCACATTCTTCATAAGTATCTGATTACACCTCTTCATAAGTATCTGGATACACCTCTTCATTTCTTCTTGTTAATCCACTTCTGTATGTATTTGCTTGCATATATCCTTCATCTTCATTTACCTGCACAATTGATTTTCCTTTCTCACATCTTCTTACCTCTTCTTCAAATTCTTTAGCTGTATGACTTTGATCTGCATACCAACTTTTCTGTTCATCAAATGTAACATCTCTAGAAACAAGAAATTGTTTTGTTAGAGGATTCCACAACCTGTAACCCATTTGCTTTTCATCATAACCAATGAACACATATTTTTCTGCCTTTGCTTCAAGTTTATGCCTAAGCTATGATGGCACATAAGCATATGCAATTGATCCAAACACTTTACAATGACCTAGTGTTGGTTTCTTACCCCACCAAGCTTCATATGGAGTCATTCCATTTAGAGCTGCACATGGTAATCTATTCACAAGATATGTAGCTATATATACAGCCTCATCCCAAAGATATTTTGGACAATTTTTCTCCTTTAGCATAGCTCTAGCAAACTCAACCAAAGTCCCGTTCCTTCTTTCTGCTACACCATTTTGTTGTGGTGTATACCTGCAGGTTATTTCTCTCTTAATAACGGAATTCCAAAGATAATCATTGAACTCTTGGGAGAAGTATTCTCCCCCTCCATCAGACCTCAGTCTCTTAAGATTTTGACCTGTGTGTCTCTCTGCATATGAATTAAAATGCTTGAAAGCTCCAAACACTTCTGATCTTTCCTTCAAAACATATAATGTTATCCATCTTGTAGCATCATCAATGAAAAGAACATAATACCTTGAGCCGCTAATAGATCCTTCTTTTGTTGTTCCCCATACATCTGCATGAATGAGCTCTAGTAATCCATCATGTTTGAATCCTTTCTTTTGAAATGGTAACCTCTGTGCTTTTCCCATCTGTCATGCTTCACATTTATGAACCATATGTTGACTTTGCACATTTGGTAATCAAAGTACAGACTGATTAGCAACCATAGTCTTTGATTGAAATGACCTAATCTCTTATGCCAAAGATCAAGTTCTGTAATCACTCCTTCATCATGTGTGAGCAAAGCTTGACCAATGTTGCCTTGCACTCTTAAAGTAAAGAGTCTACCTTCTTTCTTACCAGAGACAATTTGATTATATCCATTCTCTGGATCTTCAACAAATACTCCTTCATTTGTAAACCTAACTTGAAAACCTTTTTCAACTATTTGTCCCACACTAATCAAGTTTTTAGGTATTGTAGGAACATACAAAACATTGGTTAGCAAATCTGCTCCACTCTTGCATTTCACTTTTCCAATTGAATGTACACTATGTCTTATATTATCACCTGTTTGAACACTATGACTAGAAATGCCTTTTTCCAATTCTGACATCAATTCTATGTTTCTTGACAAATGATTAGAACATCCAGAGTCAATGTAAAATACCTTTAGATCTTCTTTGTCTGATGTGCTGATTGAGTTAATCATCAATGATGTATGACCTTCGTTTTGTGTGTCATTTGCATAATTGTAGTAGGTGGTGTTGTAGGATTGATTCTGTCCCCAACTTCTTCCGCCACCTCTACCATAGCCTCCTCTTGGATTTTGTCTACCTCTCTGAAAATTACTTTGATATCTTCCACCTCTACCTCTGCTATTGTTATTCTGATTTTGATTTGATCCTTGTTGGTTGTGCTAACAGTCATGAGCCAAATGATTACTCAATCCATAGATCTAGCAAGCCTTCTTATTGTTATTCTGATTACCTCTTCCTCTTCGAAAACCTCTTGGTCTTCCTCTACCAGTGCCTTTACCTCTAGCATAATAAACTTGAGAACTCGATTCCTCTTCATCCTTTGCTTTACCTTTATCTCCTTTCTTCTTGTTCTTCATATACATTGCAGAACTTTGTCCTTTATCTCCATCTCCCTTCAAGTCTTGCTCAAATGTGAACATCAAACCAAGCAACTGGTTCAAATCTGGAACATAATGATTTAATGAACATTCTGTTGATAAGACAAAAGGTTTCCACCTTTCATCTCCTCTCAAACTTGTAAGTAATTGAGCAATCAACTTGTGATCCTCAATATCTTCATCTATGGATCCAAGACTATCTCCTAGATCCTTCATCTTAGTGACATAATCACTAATACTTTGACTTGGCTTCTTCTTGAATGTTGTAAACTCTGACCATAGACTTGCTTTCCTTGCTTTGGTAGTACTTTGGAAATGATACTCCAATGCATTCCATATATCTTCAAATGATTCCAATCCTCTGATGTGTGGTCGCAAATGATCAGAGATTGTATTGTAGATGTAGGCTTTTGCACTTGCATCCTTCTTCTGCCAATGCTTTAAAGCATCAAGTTCTTCTTTCTTTGGTCGTCTTTCATCTTCAAATACTGGCTTCTCTTCTTCACCTATTACATATACCATGAGATCCGTACTCATAAGTAAGGCTTCCATTCTCATTACCCATGCAGGGTAATTATCTCTATCCAATTTGTCAATGGAGATATGATCTGCCATACTCCTTTCCTTTTGCTGCAACCTGTGATCTTAAAGGATAAAGGATAATACCTCTTGAAGTTCTTTGTGTATGAAGATACTTTTGAAGTAACCTTTTAATGCCTTGTGTCTTCAAAAGCTTCACCTTTCAAACTTCAATGGAAAACTTTCCAAACTTCTCGTACCTTTGCTGCCTTCTGCTCTTTAGGACCTTTATGCTCTGATACCACTTGTTGATGTGTGAAACATCACAAGAAATGGATTAATGTGACACTAGAAAACCTCTATGTTCACCATTAACTCATTGACATTTCAAACTTTGAGAAGTGATAGCCAAAACCAAGAACTTTACTTCTTCAGAAATTTCCAACATTGAAATGACATACCTTCAGTATTTTGCTAATTTCTCTTAGCACAAATATTATTTCTCCAAGATCTTTTGGTGGATGAAAGTAGAAGGGAAGAGCGTTCCAAAAAGCTATTATTTGCAAGAAACGGATCTCTAAAACTCAAGTTATGGCCTTCACAAGATGACTATGTATAACTACCAAATTGGAAATTCTTCCTGTTATAGTAAAAAGCGCCTGTCTAAAAATAGAATTCGATGCCTAGCATCGACTTGCAACGAGAATTCGATGCTGGGCATCGACTTGGAGTGTTTTTAGCCACTTTTTAGCAGGGATTCGATGCCAGACATCGACTTCCCGCATAAGACCTCAAGCTTTCAGATGCCAAAAATATATATGATTTCATATACACTTCAAACATCACATATCAAGTGGAATTCGATGCCAGGCATCAAGTTGCTCCAACAAAGTCATATTTTCAAAAAGATTTAGCAGTACATAAAACTCAGAGAATAAAACATAGACTTATCAGCACAAAGTCGATGCCAGACATCGAGTTGCTTGGAAAACTTGAACTTTTGAACTCATCACACAGTAGACAAACATGGAAATGATGGAGAGAGTCTCATACACAAAACTTTACTTAGTTCTTCTCACAGCTATGAAAAACTCAGAAACTTTACAGATGCTTTCTCACTCAAGGAAGCCCGAGTATACTTAATCATACAAAATGAACTCCTTCTCACATTCTATCACACTCTTCCACTTCTTCTCTATTCGCGTCAATTGATACAAACTAACTTATATAGATTTTCTCATTCTCGTGATTTTAAAAAACTTCTAGAACTAAAGTAAACTAACTTTACAAATATAATTCACTTGTGAATTTGTCCCTTCACATAGGCATGTGATTTTCTTCTAAAGCTTTGACCTTCAAATATTTGTCCAATTAGTGAGTGTTTCTCCAACATTCTGCACCAGCCATTTTGGCATAGTTTTTGCCTGCTCAATATCAACTCTCTCATCAACAAGTGTGTCATGTAAATCTACATCAGAAATGGAATGATTTGCATCATCACATGAAACCTGCAAAGGTTGAGAAGTTGCCTCATTAGGACCAGCACTAGACTGTCCACCTGTAAAAAGAGGCAGCAAAGTATCATACATGTCTTTGGAGGTAGCAAATGTCTCCTTAGTACATGAAAGTAATGGCTAAATAGCATCTTCCACAAAAAACAACATCATGGCTAACCAGCATGCGTTTAGTCTGTGGATGATACAGACGATAGCCTTTACTTTCAGAATTGTACCCAACAAAAATACATTTTACTCCTTTATCATCCAATTTTCTGCGATGTTGTTTAGGTACTAATGCGTATGCTAGACAACCAAAAACACGCAGATGAGCAACAGATGGCTTGCGATCATGCTAA
The DNA here is from genome assembly GCA_020310875.1 of Ceratopteris richardii. NCBI lineage: Eukaryota > Viridiplantae > Streptophyta > Polypodiopsida > Polypodiales > Pteridaceae > Ceratopteris > Ceratopteris richardii. The sequence goes on from CM035423.1 coordinate 52,342,720, forward strand.
GCCTCATATGGAGTGATAGATTGTAGTGCTTTAGTGGGACACATGTTAAGTACATATGCTGCACACATAACAGCCTCAAGCCAGAGACTATGTGGTAAGGCCTAACTCTTGACCATACACCTTGCCATCTCCATGAGTGACCTGTTCTTTCGTTTAGCAACTCCATTTTGTTGAGGTGTATACGGCACTATACACTGGAGTTTTATCCCACGTTCAACCAAAAATGCATTAAAATCAGAAGACATATATTCCCCCCCTTGATCAAAACGGAGGGTGCCCATTTTACATGTTGACAGATTTTCAGCCAAAACCAAAAACTATTTGAAGCACATGAACACTTAGGACTTTGCTTTCAATGGAAATACCCATGCATGCCTGGAAAACATCGATGAAAGTCACAAAGTAAAGATACTTTCCAAAAGAGGGTCTCTGCATAGGACCATAGACATCACTATGTACAAGCTGCAATTTCTGAGTAGTCCGAACTGAACCATCTTTTGGAAAGGAAGAACACTGCATTTTGCCTAAAATACAGCCCTCACATACATGTTTACCAGGTGCCTCAAGTTTGGGCAAAGAGGACACCATTTCAAGTTTCTAGAGGTGTAGCAAACTAGCAAAATTCAGATGACCAAAGCATGCATGCCAAAGCTTTACATCTGACATAACATGAGAATCATGTGCTGCACATGCCAAATCATTTACAAATCTTTCATAGTCTATGACCTATTGCAACCCATGACATAAAATGCCAGAAGCAATAATCACATCGCCATTTGACAGATCATGAACAGTACACGTGTCATCAACAAATTTCACAACAAAGCCAATCTTGGCTAATGCAGAAACTGATAACAGATTTTTCTTGATCCCCGGCACAAACAAAGCATTTGACAAAGTGAAAGAACTACCATCAATAGTAGTCAAAATGATCTTACCAACTCCCATAATAGCATAAGAGGATTTGTTGGCGCATGTAACAGTATTCCCTGTAGGGGAAGGCTCGAGTGAAGAGAAGAAATTACGCTGCGAGGTAATATGTTTGGTCACCCCACTGTCAAAGTACCAAACATCTGAGTCTACTGCAGACACGCACTGCTCATGAGAAGATGGGTCAAAACTGCAAATAGTAGTAAACGCCCATTCTTCTTCTTGCACAAGATTAGGAGACTCTGTTTTTAGTGTAGAGGCCTCTGCAACAACCATTCCAACTTCTTTCTTCTTTGCCTCTTTAGCAGCCAATTTTGAACAGTTCTTTATGATATGATCATTTCCTTTAAAGTACTGGCAAAACAATTTCTGCTTTTTTGATTTCTTTTCATCTTTGTCTTCCCTCTTCAATTGTGCACAATTAGCAGATTTCCGCTTACTAATTGAAGAGCTTCATTTTTCTTTGCCCTTCTGACTAGCCAAGAAAGCTTGATCTACAACATGCATAATGGACCTGTTCTGCCTGGATTGATCTTCCTGCAACAGAACAGAGACTAACTCCTCAAATGACAAGGCATTTGGATTGCCTTTCATCATCAACCGAAGAGTAGAAGAAAAACTCTGATATGAATCAGGAAGAACATTTAGAACGGTCGCATAAGTGAGCTATTTGGTATAACCTCATCAGCAGAAATCAACTATTCCTTCAAGTATTTGATTTTTGTTAGAAAACTGTCCATAGAATCACCTTCATTCATGTGCTCACTCTCCAACTGTTTTCGGAGGTAAGCAACACGAGCCTCATTCCTAGCTTGGTACAATGTGGTAAGTGTATCCCAAGCATCCTTAGCTGTTCTGCAAGAGCGTATGTGAGGAATCATGGCATGTTTGACAGACAAATCTATCAATGCACGTGCCTGGGCATCTGTGCCATCCCAACGAATTTGCTCTACAGTAGGTGCAACAGAAACCATAGCACGAATAGGAATATGTAGAATATCATCATCTTCGACACCTTCTGCATCAGCTTCAATACCTGTAGTTGTAACAGTTGCAGGTGTGATACGAAGTTTTTCAACACCCTGCATAATGTTCCACATTCCTTTTGCAACCAATACATGTCGCATCATATAAGCCCATAACGGGTGGTCATTCCGCATGTGGGTGCGAAGGTCAAATCAAAATTAATGATTCTCTCTTGAGCATCTTTTGCAACAAGCCTAGCCTTATACATGCCAACTGTTCCATCGGGCTTACATTTCAACTTCTATACCCATTTAGTGCCAATGGCCTTTTCTCTTAGAGGAAAATGATATAAAGGTCAGGTACCATTCTTCATAATCATATTTTGATTGCATAGTAGCCATTCAATTTTTTGAATTTTTTTCTTCATCAAAAGACACAAACTCATTCTCATCACAAAGACTAGAGGTAGACATTGCATAGCAATGTGATGCAAAGGAAGCACTATGAGCACATGAACAAGTACAATATGACAGAGGTGCATCTATTTTGCTATCTCTAAAAGTCTACATCAACCATTTAGGCATAGTTTTTGCCTCCTCTATATCATCACTCTCATAAAAAAGTGCATCATGTAAATCTGCATCATGGAATGATCTGCATCATCATGTGAACATGTAAAGGCTAAGAAATTGCCTCATTTGGACAAGCACGTGATTGTCCACCTATAAAAAGAGGTAGCAAATTGTCATACACATGTTTGACACTAACTGATGTCTTCTTAGTACATGAAAGTAATGGTTCAATTGCATCTTTCACAAAAACAACATCACGGCTAACCAAAATGTGTTCAATCTGTGGATGATACAGACAATAGCATTTGCTTTTAGAACTATACCCAACAAAATACACTTCATTGCTTTATCATCCAATTTCCAGCATTGTTGTTTGGACATTGATGCATATTCCAAACAACCAAAGACACTTAGATGAGCAACAAATGGCTTGCGATCATGCCAAACCTCATATGGAGTGATAGATTGCAGTGCTTTGGTGGGCATATATTGCACACATAATAGCCTCAAGCTAGAAACTATGTGGTAAAACCTGTCTTTTGACCATATGCCTTGTGATCTCCATGAGAGACATGTTCTTTCTTTTTGCAACTCCATTTTGTTGAGGTGTATATGACACTGTACACTGATGTTTTATCCCACACTCAACCAAAAATGAATTAAAATTAGAAGACATGTATTGCCTGATGGAGAGTGTTAATCTCCAAAAGAACAAGCTATCCTTGATGTTAGACCACTCTATATCAAGAATAACTTTAAACTCCAACCAATTTCGGAAGACAAGTACCAAAGTGTCAAGATTTTAGCTAACTGTGAAGAAAGTCATTTCACAAAAAAGTCTACTGCACATTACTCACTTATTGATTAACCATTTGTGTAAATTTTCTAATGAAACTTTGTAGAATGTGTCCCCTATAGTTTGCACACCTCCTCCAAGTTAAAAAACTTCAAAAGCTTAAGTATATTATGAGAAACGATCCAAACAATCTACCTATGTCTGAAACTGCCTTCTTGTAGAGTCGACTTTGACACCTGCAACTTCTAACACACAGCTCTCCCAAACTATAACCCGTTTAAGCGAATGCTTTTAGCCATAGATGGCTTACCTTCCAACTTAGATTTTGACTCCTGATTTGTCTAAAAGTTTACACTGTGCACTGAGAACTGACCATTTCTTTGACCATCAGGATTGCACCTGTTTCAAAAGACACTCAATACTTTCTCACATATAGATGTTCCTATACAAAATTCTCTCAGCTTGTTTGTAATTAGAGTCTTAAACTTTAACCATAGATAGATTAACTATGGAATTAGATGTGTACAAAAGGATTTCGTCATTACTTCAAGTATTTTGAAGCATTTACAAAACTAATGTACATATGTTTAAAGAACTTTTCTTCCTGAACCTTCACTTCACTTCATGAATTTGGACTTCAATCTTTTCTTCATATCTTTATTTCTAGGCTTCATACAATCACCAATTGTTGATTGTCCTGCTCCAACAGCTCCCCCTAAATCATCAATTATGATTACCTGCATCTTCTTTATTCCTGCCATATCTTTAAACCTCTGCAACTTTGGTCCATCCAAGCTCTTTGTCATCATATCTGCAAGTTGATCTTTTGTAGGAGTATGCATAACTTCTATTTCTTTATCAACAACCTTTTCTCTCAGAAATTGATACTGAATCTCAATATGTTTTGTTCTAGCATGGAATACAGGATTTGCTGCAAAATATAAAGAACTCATATTGTTTCCACAAATGATAGGAGTACTCTGAATAATATCAAAATTCTTCAGAAGAGTCTTTAACCATATTACTTCCTTTGCAGCTTCTACCATGCCTTTGTATTCTACTTTTGCAGATGATAAAGCAACTGTATGTTGCTTCTTAGAGCACCATGAAATTAGCTTATCTCCCACATAACACAAATATCCATGTGTTGATCTTCTATCATCAGAATTACCTGCCCAATCTGCATCAGTGTATATTTTGACTCTTGTATCTGAAGTAAATCCATAATACAAACCTTCTTTAAGTGTGCCCTTGATGTACCTAAGTACTCTTTGTCCTGCAATCCAATGTTCCTTTCTAGGACAATGCATGAATTGAGATAGAACTCCAACTGCATATGATAAGTCAGGTCTTGTTAATGTAGCATAAATCAGGCTACCCACCAAACTCTGCTAAAGCTTCATATCTTTGAATTCTTCTCCTCCATATCTACTCAATCTATGATTCACTTCCATTGGAGTTGGTGCTATCCTGCAACCTTCCATTTTAAATTTGGTTAGCAAATTTTTCAGATACCTTTCTTGAGTTACATATACTCCATGTTGAGTATATGAAATCTCCATTCCCAAAAAGAATGACAAATTTCCCAAATCACTGATTTTGAATTCTTTCTCCATCTGCTTCTTAATCATGTGTATACCTTTGTCATCTGTTCCTGTAAGTATTATGTCATCAACATAAATACAAACATAAATAAATCCATCCTCACTTGCTTTGACTAGCAAGCTACTATCTGCCTTTGATGCTTGAAATCCAAATTCCTTTAAGAACTTTACAAGCCTATAATTCCATGCCCTTGGGGCCTGCTTCAACCCATACAAAGCTCTCTTGAGCTTACACACATAATTTGAATACACTTGATCTTTGAAACCATCTGATTGTTCCATGTAGACTTCATCTGAAATATAACCATTCAAAAATGCATTTTTCACATCTAGTTGAGATAATTTCCAACCTTTGCAAGCAACAATTGCTATGAGAGTCCTTATGGTTGTCATCTTTGCAACAGGACTATAAGTTTCATCATAGTCCACACCATATGTCTGTGCATATCCCTTTACAACAAGCCTGGCTTTGTACCTAGATACACTTCCATCTGCAAACCTTTTTGTTTTGTAGACCCATTTACATCCAATGATCTTCTGACTATTTGGTTTAGGAACCAAATTCCAATTCTCATTTTCCATCAATGCATCATATTCTTCCTGCATAGATTTTTCCCGATTCTTCCTCCCTTTGGCTTCATCATATGTGGATGGATCTTCATCTGCTTTTAACATGTAAGCATAATCTTTAGTAGTCAAAAATGAAATATCATAGCTATACCTTGTAGGTTGCCATTTGTGCCTAGATGACCTTCTGAGTTATCCATTTCTTGAAGTTTGTGGTTCGTCACATTCTGGATCAAACCTTGGCACTTCTTCAACTTCAACCTGTACTTCATTGTTCTCCTCTTCATCAAATATCTGAACCTTTGATTTACCTTTCTTTTGATTCACAACTTCTTCAACATCTGCATGAACATTAAGTGTACCTGCATACCAAGTACTTTGCTCATCAAATGTAACATCCTTAGACACAAGGAATTGCTTTGTGGATGGACTCCACAACCTATAACCCATCTGCTTGTCATCATAACCAATGAATACATACTTCTCTGCTTTAGGTTCCAATTTATGCCTCAATTGAGATGGCACATATGTGAAGAGATGGATAGGTATGTGCTTGAAGATGAAGAGGTGTTGCAAAATCCTTGATCTACACCAGCCAAATGAACTCCAGAAGTATATGGTGGGCCCTTTTAGCTTGCCAATGGATGTATTAGACACCCTATGTACCTTGGAAGATCACTCTCAAAAAGATAGATCAAAACAGATAAGTTGGAGTTAGCTCAGAGGTGAAAACTTGCTATTCTTGGTTCATACACCTGTCCAGTGTTTTACATAATTCTCTCAGCACAGTAGCAATTAGCTTAATTCCTCTTGGGGAAGTCTAGGTAACTTAAAGAGCTAACTTTCAAGAGTAATCGCATAAAAAATAATGAACCACACACTGAGAATGAGTTTTAACAACTGATGACATCATCCCGATTTTCACGGGCTGCTACAGTTTGAGACCAGTGAGCCGAAAAATCAACATAACTCAAAATCTAGGAATCCAATGATTATAAAAATTTGTATGGTTATACTAGACAGTAAGCTGAATCCAACAAGCTTTAAATCACTGAATTTGGATAAGTAACCACTGAGAAATGGCTCTGACAAGATGAGTGAAAAAGTCGGGTACTTGACAGAGAAGTGAAGATGAACAGACCCTGTTGACTTCAAATGAACATAACTGAAGGTGACAACATCCAAATGACATGAAAATTTGTGAGCATATAGTAGACTTATAGAACTAACTTTACCAAGTTAAATTACTGAAAATGATGCACCAAGATCAGAGAAAACATCTCTGCAAGCTGACTAAGAAAAACTGAGAGTAATGGCAGTGAGTAGTACACTTCACAAGAACATGGAAAGATGAACTCAAATAATCATGAAAATGAAAGTATATTGATTGTACAATACAATGAATTAATGATACATATGTGTGCCTTGTAATCACACCTTGATATGGCATAAAGCTCAGCTCTTGGAGGTCTTCACATAGGTCTCTCTAACCACGACTAGAACTGCCATCTATTTATAGCTGAGTTTGGGAGGCTAACTTAAGTGAACTTTACATAGTCTTCATTTTGAAGCTTCTTCTAAGACTTTGTGAGACTCAAGCCAATACTTAGGCTTGTCATAGACTTGCTCCAACAGCTCCCCCTCAAGCCAAGTATGCTTGAGGTCTTCAATCTTCCAAGATTACCTGCAAACCAATCATAGCCTTGAATTTGCAAAGCTTTGTACCATCCAATGCTTTGGTTAGAATATCTGCACATTGTTGATGAGTGGACACATGATATTTGAACTCTTTGCTTAGAACCTTCTCTTGTACATAGTGATAATGAACTTCAATATGTTTAGTCCTTGCATGAAAAATAGGATTAGCAGCCAAATGAATAGAACTCATATTGTCACAAAAAATAGTTGGAGTTCCAAACTCCAATCCAAGATCTTTGAATAATGTCTTCATCCACATAGCTTCTTGTGTAGCTATGGCAAGACCTCTATATTCAGCTTCAGTAGAAGAGAGAGCAACTATGGGTTGCTTCTTGGATGACCATGAAATAAGCTTTGAACCTGCAAAGGTAAGATAACCTGAAGTGCTCGCTCTATCTTCTTTGGAGCCAACCCAATCTGCATCAAAAAATAGCTTCAAACCTAAATCAGATACATAAGGATAATAAAGTCCTTCATTTATGGTTCCTTTGAGATACTTGAGAATCCTTTTGGCAGCATCCATATGTGGTTTCCTTGTGTGCATAAATTGACTTAGCACACTCACACTGTAGCATATATCTACTCTTGTCAATGTGGCATAGTTGAGACTACCCACTAGACTTTGATATGATGTGATGTCCTCTATGAGTTCACCTTAATGTGAGCTCAGTTTGTGATTGACCTCCATTGGAGTACCTGCAATCTTACAATCTTGCATCTTGAATTTTGCCAACATGTCCTTACTGTACTTCCTTTGAGTGAGAAACAAACCATGATCTTTGTAGACAACTTCCAAACCTAGGAAGTAGGTAAGTGAACCCAAATCACTTATCTTGAACTCTTCTCTCATCTGATCTTTGATCTTCTTCATACCATCTGCATCATTTCCTGTCAATATAATATCATCTACATATACACATAGATAGATGACCTCGGAATTACTCTTTTTAATAAAGAGTGAAGGATCTGCCTTGCTTGGTTGAAAGCCTTTGTCCTGCAAGAATGAAACAAGCCTAAAAATCCAAGCTCTTGGAGCTTGCTTGAGACCATACAATGCTTTGTTAAGTTTACACACATAATCAGGATAAACTTGATTCTCAAAACCAGGTGGTTGTGCCATATATACCTCTTCTATTATCCAACCATTCAAAAATGCATTCTTTACATCTAGTTGAAGTATCTTCCAATTCTTGGAAGAGGCAATACTAAGCAAAACCCTAATAGTAGGCATCTTTGCCACAGGAGAGAAACTCTCCTCATAATCAATTCCCTGAGTTTGTGCAAAGCCTTTTGCTACAAGCCTTGCCTTATACCTGTTAATTGAACCATCAGAATTCTTCTTGAGTTTATAGACCCATCTTGAGCCTATTACCTTCATGGATGAAGTCTTGGGCACCAAATCCCAAGTTTTGTTTTCCTCAAGTGGTTCAATCTCTTCCTTCATTGCATGCTTCCATTCTGTTTTTGCTTTGGCCTCTTCGAATGATGATGGCTCCTCTTGGTTTATGTCCTGTGCTATGTAGATAGAATGTTTAGTTACTAATGAGGTGTCAAACCCATAACTTTCTGTTTTTTTCTTTTCCCTCATAGATCTTCTTAGGCCATGATGTGATGATTCTACCTCATGTCCAAGTTCCTGCAATTTTGCTTTACCTTTAGACTTCCATGCTTTGATCTTTTCCATGTGAGATTCTTCATCATCCTCCGAGGTGTCTTGTTCTTCAATCTTTGATTGTTCTCTACCAAGCTTTGGAAAATCTTCTTCAAGATTATATGGTAAATTGACCTTCCTGCATGAATCTTCATACCATGAATTGTTCTCATCAAAAATTACATCTCTGCTTACCAAGAATCCTTTGTTGGTAGGGTTGTATAACCCGTAGCCCTTTTGATTGTTGTCATATCCAATAAATACACACCTTTCTGCCTTTGGATCCATCTTGCCTCTAACCTGTGAAGGAACATGAGCAAAAGCAATACATCCAAAAATTTTACAATGATCTAAGCTTGGTCTTCTTCCATTCCAAGCCTCATATGGAGTCATCCCATCAAGGGATTTCGAAGGCAACCTGTTAATCAAGTAAGTGGCTGTAGATACAGCCTCAGCCCATAAGTAATTAGGTAAATGATTTTCATTTAACATAGACCTTGCAGCTTCAACAATTGTCCTATTCCTCCTTTCTGCCACTCCATTTTGCTCAGGAGTGTACCTTGTAGTTACCTCTCTTTTCATTCCTCTTTCTTGAAGAAAATAATCAAACTCATGGGAGAAGTATTCTCCCCGTCCATCTGACCTTAGCCTTTTTAGAGATTTACCTGTTTGATTCTCCACAAGAGCCAAATATCTTTTGAAACATGAAAAAACTTCATCTTTGTGTTTCATAAAGAATAGGATAGTCCATCTGCTGCAATCATCAATAAAGGAGACATAATACCTTGATCCAGATATTGAAGCTTCCTTGCTAGGTCCCCATACATCTGTATGAACCAACTCCAAGAGATCTCCATGCATATAACCTTTCTTCATGAATGGTAACCTGTGAGACTTTCCAAATTGACATGCACTACACTTATAAATCATATGTTGTTTTGACAAGTTAGGGAGTCCAAGTACACTTTGGTCCCTGCAGATTTGCTTTAATGACCTTTCACCAATATGTGCTAACCTTTTGTGCCATACTTCCAATTCTGTGAGTGTCTGACTACCATAATTAAAGAGAGCAATGTTTCTAGTGTCTTGTAATTCAAATGTGAACAATCTACCTGTCTTTTCACCTTTTGCAATTCTTCTGAATCCTTGACTTGGATCTTCAACAAATGCTCTTGCCTTTGTGAACCTGACTTGCAACCCTTTCTCTACTATCTGCCCAACACTTATCAAATTCTTTGTAATGGTAGGGACATAGAGTACCTTACTGAGTAGGTTGATGTTTCCATCAGGTGCTTTGACATTGCCTATTTTCTTCACAGGATGTTTTGTATCATCTCCTGTTTGTACCTCATGCTTATTCCTTGGATCTTCTAAATCTGATAGGAGTGCCACATTTCCTTCCACATGATTTGAACAACCTGAATCTATGTAGAAAACATGCTCATCAGATTTACCTTGTGGCATAGCCATGTTCATGATCAATAATGAATCCTCTTTGTTTGAGTCTTCTGTGTAGTTATCGTAGTCTCTCCTTCCTTTGTAGCCTCCTTGATAGTTTAAATGATTGTAGTTGTTGTAGTTGCCATGGTAGTTGTGAACCTTCCTCTTGAGTAGCCATAACTTCCTCTATTGTATCCTCTTCGTCTTTGATTCCTGGAATTCCTAAAGCAATTTTCAGTTGTATGATTAGTTAATCCACAAATAGAACATGAGTTGGAGTCTTGGGATCTCCCCCTGCCTTGTCTACCTCCTCTTCCTCTACCTTTGCCATGTCTTCCTCTACCTGCATAGTTAGCTTGATATGTACTTGCTTCATCATCCACTTTCTTTGCCTTTCCTTTGTTATCTTTGGACTTGCTTTTATCAGTGTATAAAGCTGAAGATTGATTACCTTTAGAGCTTTCTCCATTTTTGATAAGCTTTGCCTCTTGAGTAAGTAGTTGTCCTATGAGTGTATTGAAATCACGTACATGCATGTCCATGTACAAATCCATAGCTGTGGTGAATGCTTCCCACTTGTCATCTGCCTTCAAGCCATTGATGACCTGCCTTACAATTTGCTCTTCATCTATTACCTCTCCAATGCTTCCCAACTGATCCGCTATGTCCTTGAGCTTTGTGACAAAATCAGTCACATTTTGTTTGGGAGCCTTCTTGAGAGTTGTGAAATCCAGCCATAGTTGATGCTTCCTAGCTTTAGTACTTGAAGAAAAGAAAGCTTCAAGTGCATCCCACACTTCCTGAGATGTCTTACAACTTCTAATGTGAGGCAACAAAAAATCTGAGATAGAGTTGAGGAGATAAGACCTTGCAAGTGCATCCTTGGAGCACCATGTGCTCAATCTTTCTTGCTCTTCTTGTGTTGGTTGACTTTTGTTCCTGAAACTTGGCATAACTTCATCTCCAGCCACATAACCATATAAACTTCTACCTTGGAGATAGGCTTCCATTCTTAATGACCAAGCTGAGTAGTTACCTCTGTCTAATTTGTCAATTGATGAAGGAAATCCATCTGCCATGTTGTCCAACCTTGCTCTGATACCACTGTGAAGAGATGGATAGGTATGTGCTTGAAGATGAAGAGGTGTTGCAAAATCCTTGATCTACACCAGCCAAATGAACTCCAGAAGTATATGGTGGGACCTTTTAGCTTGCCAATGGATGTATTAGACACCCTATGTACCTTGGAAGATCACTCTCAAAAAGATAGATCAAAACAGATAAGTTGGAGTTAGCTCAGAGGTGAAAACTTGCTATTCTTGGTTCATACACCTGTCCAGTGTTTTACATGATTCTCTGAGCACAGCAGCAGTTAGCTTAATTCCTCTTGGGGAAGTCTAGGTAACTTAAAGAGATAACTTTCAAGAGTAATCTCATCAAAATTAATGAACCACACACAGAGAATGAGTTTTAACAACTGATGACATCATCCCGATTTTCACGGGCTGCTATAGTTTGAGACCAGTGAGCAGAAAAATCAACATAACTCAAAATGTAGGAGTTCAATGATTATGAAAATTTGTATAGTTATACTAGACAGTAAGCTGAATCCAACAAGCTTTAAATCACTGAATTTGGATAAGTAACCACTGTGAAATGGCTCTGACAAGATGAGTGAAAAAGTCGGGTACCTGACAGAGAAGTGAAGATGAACAGACCCTGTTGACTTCAAATGAACATAACTGAAGTTGACAACATCCAAATGACATGAAAATTTGTGAGCATATAGTAGACTTATAGAGCTAACTTTACCAAGTTAAAGTACTGAAAATGATGCACCAAGATCAGAGAAAACATCTCTGCAAGCTGACTGAGAAAAACTGAGAGTAATGGCAGTGAGTAGTACACTTCACAAGAACATGGAAAGATGAACTCAAATAATCATGAAAATGAAAGTATATTGCTTGTACAATACAATGACTTACTGATACATATGTGTGCCTTGTAATCACACCTTGATATGGCATAAAGCTCAGCTCTTGGAGGTCTTCACATAGGTCTCTCTAACCACGACTAGAATTGCCATCTATTTATAGTTGAGTCTGGGAGGCTAACTTCCCTCAATCACTCTACAATCAATCAATGATTGATTTGATTCTCTACCTACCACAAATCACGAATTCGTGGCTCCTCTTTCCCTTTTTGACCATGTGGACTCAACCACTTAAGATTCTCTTACTTTTACATTAAGTAAACTCTTCAAAAAATTACAAGAGGTAGTTCACAAGTGAACTTTACATAGTCTTCATTTTGAAGCTTCTTCTAAGACTTTGTGAGACTCAAGCCAATACTTAGGCTTGTCATAGACTTGCTCCAACAACATATGCATATGCCAAGCATCCAAATATTTTACAATGATCCAAGGTAGGTCTCTTACCCCACCAAGCTTCATATGGTGTCATACCCTGCAAAGCTTTACATGGTAACCTATTGACCAAATATGTGGCTGTTTTTACAGCCTCAACCCACAAATAATTAGGATAATTTTTCTCCTTCATCATTGATCTTGCGAACTCAACAAGAGTTCTATTTCTTCTCTCTGCTACCCCATTTTGTTGAGGAGAGTACCTGCAAGTAACCTCTCTCTTTATACCTGAATTCCACAAATAATCACTGAACTCATTAGAGAAATACTCTCCCCCTCCATCTGACCTTAACCTCTTCAATTTTTGACCTGTAATGCTTTCTGCATATGCATGATAGTGTTTAAATGTATTAAACACTTCTGACTTGTCTTTGATCACATAGATTGTGATCCACCTGGTAGCATCATCAACATATATGAAATAATATCTTGAACCATTTATACCAAAGTCCTTTGAAGGACCCCACACATCTGTATGTACCAATTCAAGTCTTTCTAAATACATAAAACCATGCTTATTATATGATTGCTTATGAGCCTTACCTAACTGACATGCTTCACATCTGTATGTCATGTGTTGACCTGCAACATTAGGCAATCCAAGCACTGAACCATTGTTAACCATTTCTTTGATACCTCTTTCATTAAAGTGTCCAAGTCTTTTATGCCAAAGATCCAATTCAGACACCTTTTGCTCTCCATATGTGAACATAGCATGTCCAATATTACCTTCCTTCCTTCCTTCTTTCCTGTAACAATTTGTTTATACCCTTGACTAGGGTCTTCAACATAAACTCCATCATTAGTGAACCTTACCTCATATCCTTTTTCCACAATTTGTCCTACACGAATCAAGTTCTTTGGAATTTTAGGAACATACAGAACCTTACTCAAGCGAGTACTTCCATCTTTGGCTTTAACTGAACCAATTGACTTTACTTTGCGCTTTGTATTATCACCTGTTTGAATTGTGTGATTGATTGCCTTATGATCTAGACCATTCATCAAAGCAATGTTTCCACTCACATGATTGCTACATCCTGAGTCAATATAAAATACTCTCATGTCTTCATGTGAGGCTTCACATGTTGCATTCATAATAAGAGTTGAATCTTCTTTCTGATCTGATGCATAATTGTAGTAGGTGTTATTATAGGATTGATTTTGGAAGTTTCTTCCTCCACTTCTTCCAAAAGAATTCCTACCACCTCTACCTCTGAAGTTTCCTCTCTGATATCTGCCACCTCTTCCTCTTTGATTAAAATTCTGATTAAAATTCTGATTAAAATTACCATTGCTTTGATTATTATGCCAATAATCATGAGATAGATGATTTGTCTCACCACATATCCAACAAGCTCTGACATTATCTTTGTTATTTTTGCCTCTTCCTCTACTTCTGCCACTTCCTCTTCCTCTTAGGAAGTTTGTTTGACTTGGAGTACCTTCATCTTCAACTGATTGTTGCTTTCCTTTGCTAGCTTTCTTCTTGTCTTTACAATACATTGCATGACCTGCACTCTTATCAACATCTCCTTTGATATCATTCTCAAAAGTTAGCATATGTCCTAACAATTGATTCAAATCAGGAGTGAAATGATCTAATGAAAGTTCTGTAGACAAAATAAAAGGCTTCCACTTCTCATCTCCTCTTAGCCCTATTAGAATTTGTCTTACCAACTTATCTTCTTCAATATCTTCATCAACTGCACCTCAAGAATCAACAATGTCTTTCATCTTTGTCACATAATCAGATATTGATTGTGAAGCCTTCTTCTTAAATGTAGTAAACTCTGCCCATAATGAAGCTTTCCTTGATTTGGTTGTATTCTGAAAATGCTCTTCCAAAGCATTCCATATGTCACTTGCACTTTCAAGTCCTCTGATATGAGGAAGCAAATAATCATTCACTGCCATGTAGATTATGCTCCTTGCTTCAACATCCTTCTTCATCCAAATCTTTATATCTGCAAGCTCCTCCCTAGTTGGAACACTAGGATCTTTGAACTCTGGCTTTTCTTCCTCTCCTGTGATGTATCCCATCAGATCTTTGCTCATAAGATGAGCTTCCATTCTCATAGATCAAGCTCGATACTTCTCTCTATCCAACTTCTCAATTTGCAGACTATCTCCCATCCTTTCTTCACCTGTACTATCAAATCTTTAATCCTTATAAGGAATGAATATACCTTAGCTTTGAATTTTGCTCCTTCTGATCCTTTTGATAGCCTTCCTTCAATCTTTCTTCCACACTTTATCCTTTTGAACCTTCAAGGTGTGAAATTTGTATATCTTCAGCAATCAGGGTCTTCCTTCCCTCAATCTGATAAGACCTACTCTGATACCACTGATGGAGAGTGTTAATCTCCAAAAGAACAAGCTATCCTTGATGTTAGACCACCTCTATATCAAGAATAACTTTAAACTCCAACCAATTTTGGAAGACAAGTACCAAACTGTCAAGATTTTAGCTAACTTTGAAGAAAGTCATTTCACAGAAAAGTCTGCTGCACATTACTCACTTATTAATTAACCATTTGTGTAAAGTTTCTGATGAAACCTTGTAGAATGTGTCGGCTACAGTTTGTGCACCTCCTCCAAGTTAAAACACTTCAAAAGCTTAAGTAGATTATGAGAAATGATCCAAACAATCTACCTATGTCTGAAATTGCCTTCTTGTAGAGTCCACTTTGACACCTGCAACTTCTAACACATAGTTCTCCCAAATTATAACCCATTTAAGCGAATGCTTTTAGCCATAGATGGCTTACCTTCCAACTTAGATTTTGACTCCTCATTTTTGTAAAACTTTACACTGTGCACTGAGAACTGGCCATTTCTTTGACCATCGGGATTGCGCCTGTTTCAGAAGACACTCAATAGTTTCTCACATATAGATGTTCCTATACAGAATTTTCTCAGCCTGTTTGCAATTAGACTCTTAAACTTTAACCATAGATAGATTAACTATGGAATTATATGTGTACAAAAGGATTTCTGATAAAATCAAACACAGAAGGAGAACTAGAGAAAAGATCGATGCGCAATTCTCTGAACATTCTTTCTATTCAACTCTTCATACATCTGATGGATGATACACTCAATACTCATCATCTATTCATCTCTTTCTCATCTATATTTCATCTCTCTCATCTAATATGACCATATGCACGTATATATATGTACAAAACTAATGTACATATGTTTAAAGAAATTTTCTTCCGGAACCTTCACTTCACTTCATGAAGTTGGACTTCAATCTTTTCTTCATATCTTTATTTCTAGGCTTCATATAATCACCAATTGTTGATTGTCCTGCTCCAACATTGCCCTCAATTAGAGCGGAGGGTGCCAAATTCACATGCTGACAAATTTTTAACCAAAATCTGTTTGAAGCACATAAACACCTTGGACTTTGCTTTCAATGGATACACCCATGCATGTCTAGAAAAATCATCGATAAAAGTCATGAAGTAAAGGTATTTCCCAAAAGAAGGTGTTTGTATAGGACCACGACCATCATTATGAACAAGCTGCAATTTATGAGTAGCTCAAAACGAACCATCTTTAGGGAAGAAATAATGCTGCATTTTGCCCAAAATACAGATTTTATAGACATGTTTATAAGGTGCCTCAAGTTTGGGTGGAGAGGACAATATTTCAGATTTTTGCAGGCATAACAAACTAGCATAATTCAGATGACCAAAGCATGCATGCTAAAGCTTTGCATATGAGATAACATGAGAATCTTGAATTGCTCAGACACCTCAAGTGACTCAGAGGAGGAACTACCCATGGCCTTAAAGGACATGCATAGATCAGTTCTGAGGGAGAGCTTTATGTCCACCATAGAGGGAGAATGCCGGACCTCTTTGACATACGTGTCCACCAACCTACAAGGAGTCCCTATTTACCTGGATGGCATAAATAGGTTTGTAGTACGAATGGTAAACTCTATGGATTTCGAAATAGTTCTGAGGCCCAACTCATAGTATTACAACATTGGGGAAGAGATGCATCGGTGTAGAGACAAAACCCTCTTGCTAGGTATGTGAAAACAATTTTTGAGTTTGTTTGAGTTAAAATGTAAAAGGAATGGTTGTTCTTGGGAATTGAAAAAGTAAGAAAGAGATGAAAGTTATGTTAAATATAAGAAAAGAGAAGTAGAGTGACAACACAAAGAGATAGTGTAGTGGTAAAACACTTCCCTTGTGTGGGTGAGGTTGTGGGTTCAAATCCTCCCACCTTGGTGAATATAGAACTCCTTATTGCCACTCATAAACTAAAATTGGTTCACACATAGCCAACAGCTGCCAACGGTTACCAAGGGAGCCTTGGGTGCCAAAGATGCCAAAGTAATGCCTTAGTTATGCCTTAAGTTATGCCTAAGTTCTATGCCTTAGTCGACCAAAACTGGAAACAAAAACCGAAACCAAAACTGGAATCGAAAACGGAAACAGAAATGGAAACGGAGACAAAGACGGAAATGGAGCTGGAGCTACAACCGGAATTGAAATCGAAATCGGATTGTGAACAGAGAGCAACGAAACAGAGATCAATTCGCCAAAACGAACAGAAACAGATCCCTCTGTAGTGACGCATGCAAGGCTCTGATACCACTGTTATCAAGGTCTTGCTCACATGCACACAGAGGTTGCAAACGTAGAAAACACACAGAAAAATAGAGATGCCAAGAGACGAGACCGAACGCAATATTGGATGCAATCTCCCCCCATGCACTCTGTTTTGACTGTCCACAGAGTGCATGTATTTATAGGAAATTTTGATTACGTCAAAAAGAGTGGTTACATGAGAGCGGCTTCGAAAAGCATGCATGAAACTAAAAGTTGGTGCCTTTCATAGAAAACCTTTCTTTTAATATCATAAACTGCGGTCTACAATGACCCGTATTCTAACCACAATTTCTCTAACTATTTCTAACAATAGAACCTTATACACGGATTTATTTACAAACTAAATACTAAATCGGATTTATTGATGTCCGCCCTAAAGTTGGATTATTGATGTCCGCCCTTTCACGCTTTCACGCCCTCAGAAACCTTCAGCGGCTATATCAAAAACACCAAAAACACATTAATACATTAATAAATTAACACTCCAACAATGCATTATTCAACATATTCCATAAGTTATAACAGATAAAAGAATAAAATTCTAACTAGGAAATGGGTAAGAGCATAGAGCCGAAGATACAAATCATAGAAGATTCGAAAGACCCATGAGAGAGTAACCAAACAAAGAAAACACAAAGTTGGAAGACTAGAAGGGAAAAACTCAGGAATAAATGGATGAAGAAGAAAAATAAAGAGGACAAGAAGGATATAAAAGAAAGTAGGAACCCTTGGGAAGGATAAGTGCAAAATAACATGCTACATGAGTGCCAAACTCAGAAGCCAAACAAACGAAGATCGATTCTAGCAGATCTAGTACCAGAAGACTTGGACATGTGGTTGAAAACCTAGAAAACTAGAATCATGATGGGACCAAATATAGAACAACTCTAACCGCAAGGAGGACTAGAAAAGGAGAGATTGGCAATATGTAGAAAGCTCATAGAGATAACTCAGACCACTTTAGAAAAGACTATCCCAGTTCTTCTAGAGACTAGGATACATGAGAGACAATTCAATGAGTATATCAAAATTAAGGATCGAAAACCACCAAGAATGCCCAAGGAAAAACCTGATGAAGAAGAGCAACAGGGTAACCAAGATGAAAAGTTTTCTACAATTCCAGAACTAGAGGCCAATTGGCCACAAGACTTATGAGCTAGGATCCAGGAAGAACGATGGAAAAAGAATAAGATTTCAAGACCACCCTTTGATGAACTAGACATTGGGGAAACCCAATCGATTCCAAATTTAGAGGAAGTGTATGAGGAACTTTCCATGTTAGATCAAAATAGAGAAGAAGTGCACAACATCTCCACATTACCTAATTATATAGGAGAATACGAGAAAGGTTCTATACTTTTTCATGCTCCCACAATACGGGGTAAAGAGGATGGGTCTTTAGATAAGACATCACACAACTTAGCAAAGCTCAAGAAGACCAAGGTACAATGCGTCTTGATCGTGGAAGAATTGCTACGAGCCAAACCACATTTATGGAACCAGTTAGCGAAACAATTGAAAATAGAATCTAAAAAGCTTATGAAGGAAGGAAGAGAAACAAAAGTTCCATCTAGCATTCAAATCCCTGTTGATAAAGTTGGAGAATTTAGTGAAAGAGATGAAGGAAATACATGTTTACCTATCATGTTTAATGGGTACATGACTAAAGCCAATTTAGACACCGGCGGAGGTGTAGGCATAGCCACCAAAGAGATTTGGGAAAAATGGGGAAAACCAGCCCTATGACCAACAAGTAGGAAACTTCAACTAGCAGATGGTCATGTGGAAAGACCCATAGGAATATTGGAAAAGATTAAATTGATTACCTGTAGAGTAGAATTTGAACACACTCTAGCTGTATGTCAATTTGGAAAGGCCAATAATTATGAAATGATATTAGGACGAACTTTTATGGGAAAACTCAGGGTAGTACAAGACCAAGGAAGAGACACATTATACCTACAACATTAGGGGACCACTGCCAAGATAAATTTACATACATTTTCATATAGGGATGTGCCCCCATTACAATGGAATCCTATGCATAAAGAGGAAGATGATTTCTCTAGTCACAGTGCATGATCAAGTGACCAATCATGGATGCACAAAGATGCTCAATTATAGATGTGCAAGGAAGAAAAAGGGAGGAGAATAAAACTCAATTATGGCCTATCGAACATCGAAATTATTGATCTATAGATGATCCCATGTATATGCCTCAAATTTTCCCAGATGAAGCATTCAAACCACACGGATGGATGGAGATATTAGCCATCTTAGATGTGTCTGTTAATGAGGAAGTATTAACCATGATGGATGTGTGGATGAAGATGATTATGATGTGAGTTTTACATGGTAGTCCTTCACGAAGTAGAGGTAGGAGAATTACTAGAAAAGCAATGGAGGGAGGAGTACAAAAGCATAGAGATGGAGCCAGAATTTGATTTGGAGGAACAATACTTAGAACTAATCCAGGTCGAGAACAAAGACAAAACACCCAAGGTATTAGCAATAGAAGTAGCTCAGACAAGACCGAACAATGAGGAAACAATAGAGAAGGTAGAACAACCCCCAGAGCTTTTTGAGCACTTCAAAAGATACGAAGTAGAAGAGAGGAAGATAGCTATTCAAAAGCCCAAAAGGGAGGCCAGAGAAGGAGAAGCTTATGATAATAAGGAACAAACTAACAAAGTGATAGTGACCATCGAAGAAGGAGAAGAGAGATGTATGTATATTGGAAAGGATGTGTCAGTAGAGGAGGAAGAAGAACTGATTACCCTAATCAGAGAATACCAGGATGTATTTGCGTGGATCTACAAGGACCTCAAGGAGTAGATCCATCCATTTGTTCCCATAGAATCCCAATGAAATCTGATGCAAAATCGTAGAAGTAATGCCCTTACACATACAATGATGTCTATTCTGCAAAAATTAAGGAGGAGATAGACAAACTGTTAGCAGTAGGATTCATTTATGAGATAGAGCACACAGAATGGGTGTCACCATTAGTGGTAGTACCAAAGAAGAATGGAAAATTAAGAGTGTGTATTAACCTAAAGAAAGTGAATGCAACCACTATTCGTGATAGCTACCCATTACCGATCATTGATCATCTCTTGGAAAGAGTTGCAAGGAAGGAAGTATATAGCTTCCTAGATGGATTCTCCAGGTATAACCAAGTAGCTATCACTACGGAGGATCAAGATAAAACATCATTCACAACTAAATGGGGATTCTATGCTTTTAGAGTGATGCCATTCGGGCTCACAAATGCCCCTGCTACTTTCCAAAGGTTGATGTGTCATGTATTTAAGGAATTCCTAAGGAAGAGTATGGAAGTATACGTAGATGACTTGTGCACCTAATCAGGCTAGAGAAGTGAATGCATTCTTGAATTGCAAAGGATATTCAAGAAATGTTGACAATATCGAGTGTGCATGAATCTTGAAAAATGCATCTTCATGGTGAGACAAGGAAAGATCCTAGGACACATTGTATCTATCTAAGAATGCAATTTCCATAGACGAGGATAAGATTAAGGTAATCCTAGAGTTACCTAGGCCAAAAAATGCAAAGGAAGTACAAGCTTTTGTGGGTCATTGTGGATATTATCGTAGATTTATCCACATGTACGCCATAATCACTAAGCCACTGTATGGATTATTAACTCAATTCACTTGGACGGATGAATGTGAGAAACCATTTAATGAGTTGAAACAATGATTAAGTACATCACCTATATTGAAGATAACCAATTGGAATAAACCTTTCAATATCCATGTAGATGCCTCTAATTATGCAATAGGATGTATCCTAGCTCAACCAACAGATGAAGGAAACTTAGATCCTCCAATTGCATACACGAGTAGATAGCTCAACCAAGCAAAAAGGAATTACACCACCACGAAACAAGAAGGTTTAGGAATGGTGTACACAATCAAGAAATTTAGACACTACCTCCTTGCTAACAAGTTCAAGTTCTTCATCGACCATCAAGCCTTATTGTACCTAGTCAATAAACACTGTAATATGAGAAGGCTAGTGAGATGGTTCCTATTGCTGATGGAGTTTGATTTTGAAGTAGTGATCAAAAAAGGAAATAATCACGTGAGAGTTGATCATCTGTCTAGATTAACACATGGAGAACCACCCAACGGAGTGGCGGATGACCTACTAGATATATTCAACCTAGAAGTATGTCCGAAGTGGGAAGAAAAGTTGATTCCGATACTCACACATGGAGCACATCATAGAATCAACAAACATGATTGAAAATGATTTCTGCAATCACGTCATTTGCACATTGTGGCAGGAAGTGTGTACTACAAAGAACTAAACAGTGTATTGTTGAGATGAAGAGGCTGAACAAAAGAACTTAATTGAGAAATCTCATGTAAACCGATAGAGAACGCATAAAGGAGCCCATGGAACACTAAGGGAATTGAAAAGATTGGGAGTGTACTGGCTAGATTTGCCAAAAGATGTACATGAATACATTGACAGTTGCCAAGAAAATACTCAAGAGGACTATACATCACTACAATTCTCTACAATAGCACCAGAGTAGATTAGGGCATTGGTTAAATTCTTGAAAACACACGAGCATGAGGAAGGAGAGAGTCTAGCAAGAAAAGGATCCCTAGAAGAAATGAGCAAGGATTATACTATAGCGGGAAAGCAATTATTGAAAAGAGGGAAGAACAATCAACTATGACTATGTATCCACGAAAGAGAATATTTACCTATTTTAGAGATGGCACATGGAGGTGTCACGAGAGGATATTTTTCAGCCGAAAGAACTGTAAAGATGATTCTGTTTGCATGCATGTGGTGGCCAACTCTACATATGGATGCAGACACTTATGTACAAAGTTTTGAGGTGTGCCAGAGAGCCAAGTATCCTATTAGGAGAGATGATATGCCTCTAAGACCCATGATTTGTGCAATAGGGCTAATTAAACCTCTAGCCAAAGGATCACATGTGGAGCATCTAATAGTGGCAACGGACTATCTAACAAAATGGGTAGAAGCGAAAGCAACAAGAAAGAATGATGCGCAAACTACAACAAAGTTTCTCTTTGAGAACATCTTTACTCGCTTTGGACTACCTATAGAGATAGTATGCGATAGGGGAACGCACTTCATCAACGAAGTAATAGAATCTTTGATGAACGAATTCCTATTAACTCATAAAAAATCAGCCCCCTATCACCCTCAAGCTAATGGTCAGGTAGAGAGTTCCAATAAAATGCTATGTATAGTGTTGACAAAGAAAGTCAACAACGGGAGGTCAGATTGGGACAAACAATTGCATCATGCAATTTGGGCCTTTCGAGTAGCTTATAAGATAGCCATTGGAACTACTCCTTTTAACTTAGTATACGAACAGAATACGATCTTACCAATTGACTTTTTAGTACCTACTCTATGTGTAGCACAACAGAATGAGTGGACAAGCCATGAACTATCCAGGCAATTGGATCAATTTGAGAAACTACATGAAACAAGGCTACAAGCAGTTACGGGCATTTATGCTGCTAAACAGAGGTAGAAAGCATATTATGATGCATATATCAAAGACAAAGGCTTGAAGGAAGGAGATTTGGTCCTAGTATATACATTGAAGCAACATGCCAAGAAATTGCAGCAATGCGGATACAGACCATTATTGATAAATCAAATATCAAGAAGTGGAGCAATAAATCTAGCTACATTGGATGGAGATGTACTTTCCAACTACATAAGCGGATGTAGAGTGAAACGATATATGGAGCCATTAAGAGACCATATGTTAGCAGGACTTGTAGGAGCACAAAATCAAAAGAAGGAAGAAGAGAGGATTAGAGAAGAAGCATGCCAGGAAGCTTTAGAGCGTATCAAGAGACGAAAGGAGTGGATAGAGCAAAAGGATGAACGATATCTACAGGGTGAGGAACCTATGCCCATGGCCAACTACCAAGTAAACAATATAAGTAATATGGAGCTATAGCATCTCCCAACCATACTTAAACCTAGGAATCGGAAACATGGAGTATCAACCAGAAGATGCTCTGATTGACTCAGGAGCGGCTATAAGTTGTATACAAGTGTCATTAACCACTCATCTCCAAACAACCATAAGTTCCACTAGAGCATGTATGATAGGAATTGGAGGTCAAGTTATAGAATGTGTCGGAGAAGCCCTAATATCCCTTCACTTAGGAAATTCCACTATGGAGCAAAAAGTTTTCTTATGCAAAGATGAAGACCTAATCGAAAATCTGATCCTAGGGCAAGGTTGGATTATTGAGAATGAAGTGAGTATACATCTTGCACAAGGATACATATCATCTAAAATAGGGCATAAAGAAATCTTTAGTCTGCTGGAAGAAAGGCCTTCTCAAATCCATAATGTCATCAAACCCAAGGAAGAGAACTTAGAGGAGGAGAAAGAAAATGATTCAGTAAAGATTATATCCCAAGAATGCCTTAATTTAGAATTGCCTGCAAATAGGGAAGTGTTGCATGATTGTGTGACCATCTCACCCATGAGAAATGAGCCTAAGAGAGAGAGTGAAGACATTACTTCTCAACCTATCTACACTGTGAGCAGAAAACACACATGGTTGTCAACTATCCGAGCAGTACATCTAGGCAATGGGTACATAAAACTCAAGTGACTCAACAAGTCAACACAACACAAAAGCAGATTAGACATCCAATAGGAACACAAAGAAGCAACCACAATTCACAATCGCAATCAGATAAACGAAGACTTCTTTGTGTATGGCTTCCAAAGTCATTAGTAGAAGCCGAGAAATCATAGCAATGAATATGGATACCGAAGACAATCTGACAAGCTGCAAATCAAGAAATAAGAAAGCTCAACAAGATATCATACCTATAGCATGAAGCAAAGAAGTCTATAAATATTCACCAAGGGTACCAAAAAAAAACTACATCTAAAACTCAGATCACAAGTAGGAAGGAGCTAAGGACCACAGAACGAGGAACTCGATAGAGGCAAATGCCACAAGCACGAACTACCAAGTGGATATGGAGACCTAAAAAGCTAGAAGGAGCTGAAGAACAGAGTCAACAAGATTCTACTTACACTCATGAAAAGTTCATTGCACCCAGAGTATGCATGATAGGGCCACATTACAAGGCAATACATTTGGCTATATTGGCTCTTCAACAAAATTAGTGGTGACATTTCCATCATTGGAATAGGACTTAACTTCTATTGTCATAGGAATGACCCTACATTGTAAATAAATAAATGCTTCGGCTATTACTAATCTCTTGTTTTCTTTTAGAATTAAAACTTAAGAAAAGTATGGTAAGAGACATTACTTATTTATGCAAAGGGTAACGGAGTGACAAAAGAAGAAAAGACATATCACTGAACCAGACATAAAACACATGAATCGGTTTCTCTTGTAAGCTGATTCTTTCCTTTATTACAAGTGCAGATGGCTTTCAAAGATTTTGAGGCAACCATTCAAGAAGAAGTATTGGAATTTCCACTGCAAAGTGTAACCAAATCTAAGGGCCACTAGTTCCAAGAAGACCAACTCGTAGGGCAGCATCTATTTTTGGTGACAATAAAGATGATGGACATTGATCATCAGTTCCCTATGATGTACTAGGACTTTAAAGTCTTTCATGAACTCCCATCGACCCTGGATGTGTTGACAAAAGCACGAATTAATAAGTACTTCGAGCTATACTTTGAGGTACCCATTTATAAGCTGGATTTTGAACGATGTACTCAGGTTATGAACACTCTTCACCAGCTCTACATAATCCTTTAGTACTAGAAGCAAAAGTACTCGATCCAAAAGGTGAATGGTGACATTGAGTTCACTCATGAATTGAGTAAAGAGGCATTTGGATGGGAAAAAGATGGGAACAATGACCTCAAGGATGAAAGCCATGGAATAAAGACTCGCACATTCATGGATATTAGTCATGTGGATATTAATTGTGTGGATATTGAAGAGGAGGTTAGGCTCATACATCAACATTTCTACTTTCCCAACATGTACCGATACACAACACCACAAAAAGTTATAGTACAACTACTATCTCATGCCATCAAACAAATTGGCAATCAAGTCAATCTGACACCCTACGTCTTAGAATTCTTATTCGAATCCAAGAAGCAATGGGGTCAGAAAAAGTTCCTGAATGATAGTGTGGCATTGACAATGTTGATCTATCATGCATTAGGCATTAGGGAGTACCTTAATGAAATGCCTTCATCTGTGGAAATGGAGAGGTATGCAAAGCTAGCCAATGTTCCAAGAAAGAAGGGAGTAAAGGTGATTGACGAGGCAAGACCAAGCTCTCAGCCCAAAATGAGAGGTAAAGAGATTGAGAGAAGTATTAAAGGTAGAAGAAGCACTTCCTTCATAAAAAAGAATACACGTACTTCTCAGAACCAAAATCAAACAAACCAAGCCTATCATTGAAGAAGAGTTAAAGGAAGCAATGGAAGACACTCATAGATTCATGGAAGGACAAGTAAACCTGCCTGTACAAGGGCACCACTATCATCAAACTCATACAGAAACTTTGGAGGGAAAGAGGTTAACAAAGTTCCATAGATATAGAGAATTGGGGTCGGTGAACTCTAGTTCATCTTCTGAAGTACAAGAAGACCATGTACCATCCCCCATGAATGTGGATATCAAAAACAAATCAAACATGATGGTAATTGGGATGAGTTAAATCAGGTAAAGGACTCATATGAAGTGGAAGGCACAAAAAGGATAAAATGCCAGATACTACAATCACCGAGACACCAACCAAAGGATCATCTCAAGGAGAATTCCATACAATAAGGATGAATGTGGAAACAAAGATTCAAATTACAGAGATCCGCTTGGATGGAAAAGCTACAATGAAGATGAAAAATGAAGAAACATATCAAGAAAACATGGAAGAAGAACCATTTATGCCAATACGAATTGAAGCAAAGCCGTCTCCCCTGGATGCAAGATTTCAAGGAAGTGCTACAAAGCCTACCACACAGGAAGAAGAAGAAAGTCAGATCCATCAATCAAGGTATACATGGATGAAGTGGATAACCTAAGAAATAGAAATAAAGAGCTAATGACTTCCATTCTGTGTAATCAAACGATAGAGACACAAGAGATCAACCCAGACACTAGAAGCACAAATAGCAAGGTATGAAGATCAGCTAAAACAAGAGCAAGCCCTAAGAGAAGAATGGGAAAAGAAGTATATGTATGAAACAAATGAGCTCAGAAAAAGGTGGAAGACTACAAAAGTGCAACGTCTTGCACAATGTAATGAAGATGCCAATCGAATGGCTGCTATAGGAAAAGAACTCCTCAAGGACAAGGAAGCACTCACAAAGGCGGTTAGTGAAATCAAGGAAAATGATGAAATCATTGAAAAGTTAAAGGCTCAGATAGCACAACAGGTTCCAATGGGGACACTAGTAGTTCCAATCTCCCAAGTGGCTACTGTGGAGACTGAGGTATGTCCTCTTTCTCCCCCCATGCATCATTCATCTAAAGGGAGGAAGTAGAGACGAGCATTGACAGACATAAACGGGTTGTTGCAGAACTAAGCCGTAATGCGAGGGCACTACTGGTGTCCCAACTTATAGAGCAATTTGAAGACCAAGTAGTAAGATTCATGAAAGAGGCAAAGATCAAAAGTACGAATTTCGAGCAAATTCTGAAGCCATTCAATGTACCGCATGGATTATTAAAAGAGGAAACTAGACAATTGTTGGTGGATTCTTAGACAAGAAGGAGTTTGAGGGTTTGTAGGAGAAAAGGGAAGAAACAAGAAGAGATAATACACCTGGAAGCTTCTGCCGATTGATTACAGTAAGAAAATTACAAATGTTTGAAGTACAAGACAAGCCAATACCTCTCTATGCACAATTCCACAGAGTGCCCAATTACAAAATACCCAATATCCCAAAGTCTTCTTGCCGCCGGCCTCCTCTGCACCAGACCTCCACCTGCTTCAAGCTTATCCTTGTGCACACCTTGCACCAAGCTTCCACAAAGGGGGAGGAGTGAATACCTTCTGTCGGCACGCTCCCACTGCAATGGGACCTTGAGATACTTGGGGGAACTAGCTTAGCACTCTCTGCACAATCCCTTAGGTACTCCCTATGCACTCCTTCACTTCCACTTCTCTGCGTCGCACACTGGTGACTCTTGCACTTCTCTCCCTTGCTTCCTTAGACTATGCTCTCTTGCTTACTCTAAGATTGGTCCAAGAATGGCCCTTGCCTTGATGTGAGTGTGCCGATCACGTACGCTCCTAACTGCCATGGTATCTTGGTGCTCACTTTGATGTCCCAAGATTGTCCTCCCAAGTGGCATCCAACGACTCACTGTTTTGTCCTCTAGTGACTTTAGTCTAAAACCAAAAATTTTAATGGGGGGCCATACTTTCACCTGTGCGTACACTTTGCTGCTTCACATACCTTCATGTTTCCTTTTAAGTCTTCACTTTTGCACATAAGAGGGGGTTCACCTGAACCTTCCAAAACACTTTAAAACACCCTTTGAACCTTAGGGAAATTAGAGAAAATACCTCTGCAACCTGCAACCCATTTTCTCCAATTTACCCTTTGTGGACAATTCATTGTGCACTACCTGTGCACTTTGACACCTGCACTTACACACTTTGACTTTGCACCTATTGACTTTGACCTTGACCTTGTTGACTTTGACCAGTTGACTTTGATCAGTTGACTTTGATCAGTTGACTTTGATCAGTTGACTTTGACTGCAGTTGACTTTGACTAACATGACTTTTATGGGCTCAACAGTTGCCCACCACCTAATGTGCTCTCCGTCCCAGAGAGCTACAACCAAAACTTTGAACCTAGAGGACACCATGAGAATAGAGCTGCAACCATTTGAAGAGAACATCTGAGCAGCAACCAATTCCAAGCACCAGAAAAGAATGAAAAGTGGGATGTTGTTATGGAAAAGCAAAAGAGGGGCAATGGGAGGATAGAATGGAATGGAATGGAGGGCTGAGGGTATGAAGATGGATGGGGCCGGGAGGGTGAAGGATGTGGCTGGTCAGATTGGTAAAGGGAGGGGTTGGAAGTAGGAATGAGGGCCTGGAGGGGGGGCTAAAATGATCAAACTAGAGGGCTACAGAGGGTACAGATGGAATATTAGTAAACATAAGGAAAGATAAGGTGAGAATAGACCATGTGGACAATGTGGGTAAATAAAAACATGTGATAAATGTGTGCAAATAATGAGGGTTTTGACAAAAACTCAGAGAAAATGTGGGAATTCTGAAAAATAAAGCCAAAAACTGAGTCCAGAGGTGCCAAAAAACATGAAATCTCCTTTTTTATAAAAAACGGCCAACCGAGGCACGATCCAGAGCCAAAAGGTTTGAGCCATAAAAAAAAAAAAAAAAAAAAAATATATATATATATATATATAATAATAATAATTTATATAGTATTAGTTTTTTTTTTCTGGCACGCTCAGACCGGAAAAAAATAAAAGAAATAATAAAAATAAATTAAAAATAAAATAACCTAAAGAAATAAAAGAAATAAAATAAAATAAAAGTAAATAATGAAATTAAATTGGGGGGGAGGGGGGGGTGTCAGAACGGGGCAGGGGGGGGGGGGGGCGGGGCGGGGGGGGGGGAGGTTTGGTCGGTGGTGGTCGGTGGGGGGGGTTTGGTCGGTGAGGGGATGGTCAGTGGTTTTAAGGGTTTTTTTTTTTTGGCAGAAAAAGAAAATGCCCCCTATGGGGCCTCTAAGGCACTTACGGTGGCTTGCTCATCTAGCTATACCACTAAACAAGCTAATCAGCAAAACACCTCAACAATTTGAATGGACCCAGGAATGCCAGATAGCCTTTGATCGTTTAAAGCATTTAATAACACAAGTTCCTATCTTACAACCGCCGGACTGGGATCACCCATTTCATATATTTGTTGATGCTTCAGATATAGCAATAGGAAGTGTATTGATGCAACAAATTGATAAATGGTTCAGACCAGTGTATTATGCAAGTCGAAGATTAGCACCTGCTGAGAAAAATTACTCTGTAACAGAAAGAGAATGTCTAGGATTAGTATATTCGGTCAAGAAATTTAGACATTACTTGCTAGGCCGTAAATTCACGTTTCATGTAGATCACGCTGCTCTTGTCTATCTAGTTCGGCAGCAGCATCTAGGTGGTCGATTAGCGCGATGGGTCTTACTCTTGCAGGAATTCGACTCCGAAGTCATTCACCGACCAGGCAGTTCACACGCCTTAGCAGATTTTTTATCCCGCTTAGATTTCGGTGAAGCTCCGGTGGGCATAGATGACACGACACCCGCGATTTATGTATCAGAACCAATTAATGAAGAATCTGCAAACCCACCTATCCCATTTTCATATTATGATCAGATCTTGACCTTTCTCACTGATGGTTGCCTTCCATCTCAGACTTCTAGAGCAGTATGCAGGAAAATTGCAGTCTTTAGCCGCCGATTTCGGTTAATTGCTGGAGAATTATATTATGTAGATCACACCGGAATCCTACTTCGATGTATTCCACCGCATGAAGTTAACTCAATTATCACTTTGGCTCACTCGATTCCTTCCGGTGGCCACTTTGCTGCAGATTTAACTCACCGAAAAATTCTGCAGAGTGGTCTCTGGTGGCCAACGATGTATAGAGATATATTACAGTTTGTCAAACAATGTGATACTTGTCAAAGATTGGGTCAGCCTTTACAACGTCATTTTTTTCCTCTGCAACCCATCTTACCAATGGAACCTTTCCAGAAGTGGGGTCTAGATTTTATCGGTCCAATTACACCACCAGCAGTCTTCAGTAACAACCGTTACATACTGACCTGTACAGACTATGCAACCAGATGGGCTGAAGCCTGGGCTTTACGATCTGCTACAGCCGTTACGGTAGCAAAGTGCCTGCTAACCGATGTCTTTCCACGTTTTGGCTTACCACTGGAAATTGTCTCAGATCAAGGCACTCATTTTGTAAACAATCTAATGAAGGCACTTACACATTCGTTCCAGGTCACACATAAATTTAGTTCTCCTTATTATCCTCGTGCCAATGGATTGGCCGAAAGTACAAACAAATCTTTGCTGAATATCCTTCGAAAATTGATCATGGAATCACCGGAAAGATGGGATCAACTGCTACCTGTAGTGTTATGGGCATACCGGACTACCTACAAGGTAACAACAGGATTGACACCTTTCAAATTAGCTTATGGCTTAGAAGCTATAGTACCAATGGAGATAGTCATACCAAGTTTACGCATAGCAATCACTCAAAAACTTCTACCAGAAGACTCACTGTCAATTCGGTTGGACACACTCAGAGAGTTAGATGAGCACTGATGGCTCAGTTTCTTCACTATGCATGAAGTTCAACTAAGACAGGCAAGGACGCACGATAGAAACCTGAAAACTCCAGTGTTTTCGGTAGGACAGCTTGTACTTTTTTATAATGCAAAGTCAAATAGATCCGCCGGCAAATTCAAATTACGGTGGTTCGGCCCTTACAAAATCTCAGAGCAAATCGGTCTAGCAACTTTTCGATTGACTACGTTGACCGGAAATCCACTTCCAAAAGCAATCAACGGCTCGAAGCTACGGCCGTATCGAAGCGCTACTAGTCCGCATTAAATCATTCGGTAGTTGACCGCATTTTTTAGCTTTTGTTTTTTACTTTTCATTCTGTTTTTTCTCTTCTTTTTTTTAATAGCCGTGTTTTGTCATAAGCAGCCCTCCTTACCAATTACTCAAGTATGCATGCCAAATTAAAAGCAATATCATTCCAGCACTGCACAATGATAACCATCCCTTCCTAACCCCCCACCGTAATATCTGTACTTAAGCTCTTCGGTTGCGCCAAAAAACGCTATTGTGTTCTTGTGATTGTGATTGTGTGTTCTGTGTATCCGTGTGCTGTGTCCTGTGTATTCGTGTTTGCGTGCGCAATGGAAGCGTTGGCGAACTACCCAGCCTTCTGTGATGGTATCCCTACCGAGGTAGGAGAATACCTGCGTATCCGAGGGTTGGCCAACTTCGCTGAGCTGGCTTGGCACTCAGTGGAAGCCCATCCCTTCTTCGCACAAATTATCCCAGCCATCGCCCAATCTCCCATCACCGAACGACAATGGATCTTCCCCTCCCTACCATCAAGAACCGTAATAACCTTCCAAGCCTTCGCTGAAGCCTTTCGCCTCACTCCACAAGGTCGCGAGAATGGCCCAAGTATCCCCGTAGCCCGCATGACCGAACTTCTCCCCCGCCATTCATCGAACGAATACGCCATTCTCTGCCGCCCCGAACCTGAAAGAACCGCATTGAAGTTCTTAGTTGCGATCCTTAATCTCCAAAAATGCACCTACGGTATCTCCCGCCCATTCTATTCCGCCATCGACCTTGCCGCACGAGAACCCGTTAATTTTGCCTCATTTTTCTTTCACCGAATCCATAAGGAGTGCGTTGCCATAGTGAAACAAGTCAGCAAAGGAACCACCCCTCGATCCAGACTTCCCCACATCCTACTGAAGGCAGTGGAATCCACAGAAGCACACAATGCAGAAACGGAACAAATAAACAAGGTAACAACTACTGACTCTGCCCTCCCCAAAACCCCGCCTGCTAACCCCATCTCCCAACCGGAACCACACCGCAGCCCCATCAAGCCCAATCACCACACCGGAACTTCTGAAGCCTCTACATCCTCCCTTAACTATTCACCTCCAAACTCACAACAACTCTTCGCCGGAACCTCATCACAACCTCGTCCTCCCCTGCCATCCTACCCCATTCCAATTTTTTCGGAACTAGAAAATATGGGTCACCTTTTAATTAATCTATCCCAACAACTGCCGCAACACCTGAAACACGCCACAGACAGTGCCCGAGAAGAATTCCAAAGGAAATGGGAAATAATGGAGGCGGATATCACCCCTCTTCAGGAAGAGTTACAAGCAGCAAGAGCAGAAAATCATACACTACAAGAGCAGATCAAGCAGCTACAGGCTACACTCCAAGTACAAGAAGAGAGCTCAAGTCAGAGAGATAAGGCAATGGCTGCAAAAGAAGAAATGCTGATAGCTGCCGACGCGGAAATAATACAGTTAAAACAAACTCTCAAAGATACCGAAGATACAAGAATAGCACTAGGAAACCTACTGGAAGAAACACGAGTCTAGTTGCAGGACACAATACAGAAATATCAAGAGCAGTAGAGAGAAGCAAAGCAGGCAGTAGAAGAGTTACAAAGAACAAAAGAATCCTTAGACGATGTCAACAACATGCTGAAACACCAACTAAACAGAGAATCTAAATATCAGAAGGATTTAGCAAATGCCCGCAGAGAACGGGATGCTTACTACCAAACCATAGAGTTCCAGAACCAACAGTTCGGAAGATTAGATAATCACGTACGCAACCAGAAAGACAGAATCAACGAGATGCAGAAACAAGTAACAGACATGAAGACAGCAAGAGATGCGGCATTATCAAACGAATTTTATTTACAAGAGGCCTTTTTGCAAACACAGGCCGAAATTTTGCTCACCGAAGCCATTGCCCTCAGTTCCGTTAGAGTAGATGCGCAGATTTTAGAACCAGACACCCTTAAGCAATTATTAGAAACCCTTAAGAAAAAAATAGCCTGGACATTTAGATTAGCCAAGAATATGTATTTAGAAGGTATCATAGATGAACAATAGTTTTGTAATCAAAATCACTTGCGGGTTCGAGTCCACCATGCGTGCCAGTGTTAGACGGCCGCCGGAGTAGGACGAATGTATGCCGGATGTAACGGAATTTTCGAAATTTGCGCGAAAAGTTGGTACGCACATTCTGTAAACATCTTTTTAAAAGCAATGGGAAAAGAGTGATCGAGATCCCGTTTTTTTTCAGAAGTTGTTCGAGTACTGTCTGAGTTTGTGTGGTGTTATCGAGAGATTGAGTCATATTTCTATATTGTTGTGTTCAGTCTGTTCGTCTATTCCTACTGTAGTGCAGAGTAATGAATTTGTAGTATCGAGTGTGAATCTGTTTGTTAACAGTTGTGTTCTGTATTCACTGTTGATTTTGATCACAGGGAAGAACTAATATCGGTAATAGTATGAACTGCGAGTTGGAGCACTGATAAGCTTGGTGATGAGTTAAACTGTGATTAGTATGCCTGTTGATTGAGTTCTGCATACGTTTAGTAAAGTTGAGTAACTCTATTAGTTTGCGAGTCATTACCAGACTACTGCTCCGTTACCATAGCAAATTAGTCTGTAAGTTCGGCGTCCTAGTACGCAGAAACAGTTACTGGTCAGTTAAAGCTAAGTACTGAGCTAAGACGCAATAGAGTATTTACGGGTGTGTAAGGATTTGGGAAAATAGTACAGGGCCTCTGTCTAATAGACCCCTACCACTCCCAAGAACCCACTTGATCGGATAATGCCTTTCGGTAATAGAAAATTTAATACAGTTTACGGTGAATCATTATTTTACGTTTAATATTTGTTCGGTAACGATTTCGGCTAGTTATTAACACAGCGTAACTGTGTAACATTTAACAACTCAAAGGGAGTCTAAAAATTCTGAAAATTGATATGTAGGTGCTTCTAATACTCCTCAAGCTCAAGGACTCCTTGGCTTGAACAAAATGGAGTCTAATCTATCGAAAATGGTATTTACAAGTTTGGAGTAGTAATGAAAATTATTATTGATTGAAAATAAGTTATGAAAAAGAAAAATGATTAGGCCTCTTCTTACCAGATTGTGCTTGACTACTCTATCTCCTCATTGCTTTCCAACCAATACTCCCCCCTCTGTAGCATTTGTTGCCCCCTTACATACCTCTGTTCTGTAGGGTGGTCGATGTAGTATTGGATGGCGTTGACCAAATCGTGTTCTTGGAGCCTTAATCCTTTTGCCAAATTAGCTTGAAATGCATCCCAATTGATGGCACTAGGGATATGTTGTTGGGGTGTCATGTAATATTCTGAATACATAGCCTGTTCACATGCAAATAAGTGAAGCAAGTGTGTTGGTTTTGGAGCGAACACCTCTTAGTGATACTCCCAAAAGCTTGTAGTGAACATATCTTAAAAGGTTTGTTTCTAGCACGTGGGGAGGTATTTGATGCGGGCATGCCAAGCATATGTAGCTCTAATGCTTGGGGTGGTCATGTCATTTACCAAATCATAATTTCCATTTGTAAAGCCTGGTAGAGCTACTTGTGGTGCATGTGTATTGCGAAAATTCTAAAGAACAATTTGCATCATATCAAGAATTTTGAGCATCATTTGCACCGTTACATCTGGCATTGGCTTCAACCGAGGGATCTAGTGGTGTATAGTGGCCATCATATAAGCTATAGAAGATGGTCCTTGTGGTTGCACTATATATGGATAATTGAGCCATTCCTTGTGCTATGCATTGTTAGATACTTTAATGGTGAATGCTTTTGAAGACCTGTGCCTTGGAACTATTGGAGACCTCTAAATCTCCAAATTCTTGATCTATACTGATTTAAGAACACCTCTATATCAGTTATAGACCAAACTTTACACAAATGTTACCTTGATTTACCAAATCATTCACTATCACTTCTCTCAATGAAATGTATTCTTCTTCAAGAAGTCTGCTTCAGAGATAAACTTCATTACCTGCACATGTCTTCAAATTTCTTCAATCTAATGGTACACATATATCCATGCTACCTTTGTGCAATCATATCAATCATTAGACCTTCAAAAGAATCATTAAAACTCTAATTTGATCTTTAAGATCAAAGGTATGTCAAAAACTATCTTCCTGAACAAGCGACTTTGACATAGTCAACTTCTAAGGTTGATTTCTCACAACACAAGTCCCATTTTGCTAAATGATTTTAGCCATATCTTCCTTACCTTATAACTTAGATTTTGAATGCTCACTCATAAAAAACTTTACACTTTGCACTGAGATCCAAGCAAAAAAGATTGACACGAAAAAGTGCGCGACTCTGAGAGTTCTATCTACAGACTTTACATATACATGTTCCTATTGATCATACACATATCCTAAAAGGAATAAGACCATAAAACTTTGAACATAGCTTGATCAGCTTCTAGATTAGATGCATACAAAAGATTTTTTGATCCACATAATCAGGCTGAGAGAAATCAGAGAAAGACGCGACACTAACTCTTGGAGATAACTCTCTACACATCTATCTCATGGACACTTGGCTTCTAATGACTCTCTCATTTATTTCTGTACATCATTGACTTTAATACATATGATTCTAGACCCATCCCGCATTTATTACATTATTCCTCATCATTCTAATGATCATCTAAACTCATAGTACAAGATTTTTCATCTATAATGTACATATGTATACAAGCTACATTTATGAGATGTCTTCACTTTCTCAAATGACTTCTTTGACTTCATTTTTCATCTATAATGTACATATGTATACAAGCTACATTTATGAGATGTCTTCACTTTCTCAAATGACTTCTTTGACTTCAAGTTCTTCATAATCATCAATTTGGGATTTCTTTGCTCCAACAACTCCCCCTCAATCACTAATTGTGATTATATCATTCTTCTTTATTCCTACCATCTCTTTGAACTTCTATAGCTTAGGTCCATCTAAGCTTTTTGTCAACATATCTGCAACTTACTCTTTTGTTGATGTATACACAACTTCAATCTCTTTGTCAAGTACCTTTTCTCTCAAAAAATGATACTGAATCTCTATATGTTTA
Source organism: Ceratopteris richardii (assembly GCA_020310875.1). Classification (NCBI taxonomy): domain Eukaryota; kingdom Viridiplantae; phylum Streptophyta; class Polypodiopsida; order Polypodiales; family Pteridaceae; genus Ceratopteris; species Ceratopteris richardii. Next base: position 52,378,763 of record CM035423.1, read on the forward strand.
GTCCTGGCATGAAAAATAGGATTAGTTTCCAAATATAATGAACTCATGTTGTCTCCAAAAATAATTGGAGTACTCTGATCAGTTCCAAAACTTTTCAATAAGGTCTTCAACCATATCACTTCTTTTGCAGCCTCTACCATTCCTTTATACTTAGCTTCTGTGGATGATAGAGCAACTGTATGTTGCTTCTTTGAGCACCAAGAAACTAATTTATCTCCAATATAACAGAGATAACCATGAGTAGACCTTATATCATCTGAATTACCTGCCCAATCTGCATCACTAAACACTTTGATTCTTGTGTCAGAAGTAAAACCATAATACAAACCTTCACTCAGAGTTCCCTTGATATATCTGAGTATCCTTTGAGCTGCAATCCAATGCATAAATTGTGATAAGACACCTACTACATATGATAGGTCTGGTCTTGTCAAGGTAGCATAGATCAAACTACCTACTAAACTCTGATATTTCTTTGGACAATGCATAAATTGTGATAAGACACCTACTACATATGATATGTCTGGTCTTGTCAAGGTAGCATAGATCAAACTACCTACTAAACTCTGATATTTCTTCATGTCATTAAATTCTTCTCCTCCATATCTACTCAACTTATGGTTTACCTCCAATGGTGTGGTTGAAGGCTTGCAATCTTCCATGTTGAACTTGACCAGAAGATTCTTCAAGTATCTCTCTCGTGTAACATATACTCCATGTTGATTATACACAATCTGCATTCCTAAGAAACAAGACAAGTTTCCCAAATCACTTATCTTAAACTCCTTCTCTATTTGTTTCTTAAGCTCCTTGATTCCTTGAGCATCTGTACCTGTGACAATAATATCATCAACATAAATACACATGTATATATACCCATCTTCACTTGCCTTCATTAGCAAGCTACTATCTGCCTTTGAAGCTTGATATCCACATTCATTCAATAACTTAACAAGCCTCTAATTCCATGCCCTTGGGGCCTGCTTCAAACCATACAAAGCTCTCTTGAGCTTACATACATAATTTGATCCAATTGAATCCATGAAACCCTCTGGTTGATCCATGTACACTTTGTATGCAATATATCCATTCAAAAATGTATTTTTCACATCTAATTGTGACAACTTCCATCCTTTACAAGCAACAATAGCAATAAGAGATCTAATTGTAGACATCTTAGCAACTTGACTAAAGGTTTCATCATAATCTACCCTATAAGTTTGGGTATAAGCTTTAACCACAAGTCTAGCTTTGTATCTAGACACCTCACCATTTGAAAACCTTTTTGTCTTATACACCCATTTATATCCAATTACTTTCTGGTTCTTTGGTCTTGGCACCAATTCCCATGTCTCATTCTCAAGTAGAGCATCATACTCGTCTTGCATTTCCTTCTCCCAATTCTGTTTACCTTTAGCTTCTTTATATGTGGTTGGATCTTCTTCTGTCTTCACAACATAAGCATAATCTTTTGTTGTTAAGAAAGATGTATCATAGCTATACCTGATAGGTTCTTTCTTTCTCTCAAAGATCTTCTTACCTCTGCACTTCTTGAAGTCTTAGCCATATTTGATTCTGGATCAAATCTTGGCCTATCTTCATCATTGCCCTGCAATTTATTTTTACAATCAACATCATCAATATCTTCTTCATACACCTTTACTTTGTTCTTTCCTTTGAACTTCTTCAACATCTGCATAATCATTTGTTGACCATGTATACCATGTGCTTTGCTCATCAAATGTAACATCTTTTGTAACAAGAAATTGCTTTGTAGATGGACTCCACAATCTATAACCCATCTGTCTATCATCATACCCAATAAATACATACTTCTCTGCTTTGGGTTCTAGCTTATGTCTTAATTGAGAATGAACATAAGCATATGCCAAACATCCAAATACCTTACAATGATCAAGAGTAGGTTTCTTACCCCACCATGCTTCATAAGGTGTTCTACCATCCAAAGCGTTGCAGGGTAACCTATTCACAAGGTATGTTGTAGTGTTGATAGCTTCTGCCCATAAGTAGTTTGGACAATTCTTCTCTTTCATCATTGATCTTGCAAACTCTACAAGAATTCTATTTCTTCTTTTTGTAACTCCATTTTGTTGAGGGGAATACCTACAAGTTACTTCTCTTTTTATACCTGCATTCCACAAATAATCATCAAAATCTTTAGAAAAATATTCTCCCCCTCCATTTGATCTCAACCTCTTGAGCTTTTATCCTGTAATCCTTTCTACATAAGCATGATAATGTTTGAATGTCTTGAACACTTGTGATTTTTCCTTGATTACATAAAGTGTAATCCATCTTGTTGCATCATCAACAAACAACATGTAATATCTAGATCCATTTATTCTATAGTCCCTTGAAGGACCCCACACATCTGTATGAACCAACTCAAGCATGTTTGAATACGTGTATCCTGATTTATTGTATGAACTTTTGTGTGCTTTACCTAATTGACAAGATTCACACTTGTGTACCATGTGTTGACCTTCAACATTTTGCAATCCAAGCACTACATCATTCTTTGACATTTCATTTATGGCTCTCTCATTGAAACGATCTAACCTTTTATGCCATAGGTCTAACTGAGACATCTTTTGACTTCCATAAGTAAACAATGCATGTCCCACATTACCTTGGACCTTGAGAGTAAAAAGTCTTCCTTCTTTTTTACCTGTAATGATGCTTCTATATCCCTGATTTGGATCTTGCACATAAACACCATCATTTGTGAATCTGACTTCATATCCTTTCTCCACAATTTGTCCTAAACTTATCAAGTCTTTAGGAATAGTAGGAACATAAAGTACCTTGCTTAAGAGTGTGCTTCCACTCTTTGTCTTCACTAATCCAATGCTTTCCACTTTATGCTTGGTGTTATCCTCCTGTTTGAAATGTATGTCCACTCACCTTTGCTTCCATATCAGTCATCAATAATATGTTGCCACCATTGGAGTTCAAATGTCATGATGAGTCACCTAGGTGCCAAATGTTGGAAATAGTTGGATTGCAACATCGTTTCTTCTATGATTCACATGGCTTGATTTTGCACCACTATGCAATCTTCATGGGTGTGCCCAATGTCTTTGACTTGTTTTAATCATGGGGGTCATGGAGCTTCAAATGTATCTTGGCCTTCTTCTATTATACGTCTACTAGGAATGGGATGTGGATTGTGGTGATCTTCAAACATTTGTTCCATAGGAATGGAGATTGTTTCATCTTCTATGGGGGCCTCTCATGGGGATGCTGGTCTTTCCTATTGTAATAGCCTCCTTTGCAATTCTGTAACTTGTTTTTGTAGTTCCTATAGCACTGTTGAGCCAGTAATGATTATACAGGTTGATATGGTGGTTTGTGGGATAGCTGTAGTATTTAACTTCCTTTGCTGCTATAGTTGATTCAGTTCTTCTGATAATTTCTCATGGGCCTCGAGCAGGTTCACATAATCTACTAGGATTATGTAAACCTCGAGTAGGTTCACATAATCTTCTAGCAGGTTCTGATAATTTTGATGTTCTCATGGGGGCACAGCTTGAAACTTTGATGGACTTATGTGCACCCCTAGTGTGCTCTCTATGGCAACTTCTAAATATTCTTGATTTTGGATTTGCAAACATATATTCTCCTCATGAGCCGCTATGAGATGCCTTCTTAGTAGTGCCATGTTGTGCTGGAGTTTAGAGTTGCATTCCATATGCATTCATAGATGACCTTCGAACATTTGTATAGCTTCAATATCCACATCTTGAAGCTTTGTTTTGAGTAGCATATGTGCTTCTTGTAGTATGTGAAATTGATCTTGAAGGCTCTCATTCTCAGCCTCGAGTATTGCTATTCGTTGTTGTAACTCTTTAGAACAATTTCGTAGTCTTGTAATAGTGGTGGTATGATACAAGGGGTTGTCAAATGAAGAAAACAAGGTTAAACTACAAGTGGGGCTACAAAAGATGAAGGGTTGCTCTCAGGTATCGATAGTAGGAATAATATTTACAACTTTTGTGCGAGGGGGTGATCGTGGAGGTATTGGAGGTAGTGGCTCTATTGTTTCTTCATGGATGATAGTCGTTTCATGATCCGAAGTTCCCAACAACTGCCTCCGTGGACTGGGCATGGCAGTGTCAGCTGTTTGGAAAGTTGTCTTGATTGGTTTGATTGTCATAGTAGTTGCCTCTATAGTGGTTATGGGGATCTGAATGTTTTTGTCAGACCTTGGTCATGTTTGGAATCTGGGTGGATTGTATTGGGTGGGAGGCCTCTGCAATGTGGATCCTACTACTTCCACTACACCATAGGTTTGTGAAAAGAAATAGTAGAGTTTCATTGAATTCAGAGTTGACACCAGCCTCTTCCAAGATCTAGGCCATGAGCACTCTGCTGCTTTGTTCAAAAAGTAGCTACTATGCCCACACTCTTTCCACGATTTGGTATAGTCTGTGGAGTTCTGCAGTATGGGCTAGGGCTTCGATAGTTTCTTCTCTTCTGCTTCTTCTTCTCATGTTTGGACACATGGAATAGGGCCTCTCATTCTCTTGGATTGTTGTGTTGAAGCTCGATGTCCTTTAAACAACTATATTTATGACCAGGTCAGTGCACGCTCGATGGGCACATCATATGCTAAACACCTGTGTATTATACAAATGATTTCACAACAATCATTCATCACTAGCTTCCTGAACCACCTTTTATTAGCTTCATACCGCTGCTCCATAATCCACACAGGAAGCTTAATAGTTAATGAGCTTGTCTATGCTAGATAAAGAATGAACCAGATTCTCTTGTGCAGTTGAGTGAATCTATCTTATCTTAGAAACAACAAAGTGTTGCATGTAGAGATGAAGGGGAATGGATACATTAGGTGTAAGTGCTACCATATCCTTGAGCTTCAATGACTTCTTGTCCTTCATGTTGTCATGTATCAAAGCATCTTTCTTTGAGGATACATGCGTGTTGTGCATCTTAAGTGCATTAATTACCAATTCTAGGGTGAGTTCAAACTTCTTCAGTTCATTGTTGTGTGATAGAGAGGGAATTACAAAGGTACCTAGTCAATCTTTCACACCGCTAGCTTGTAAGGTGGACACTAAATAATAGTAAAGTTGGAAGTTTGGCTTTGGTATGGGTGCCTTGAAATATTCGGCTAACCATGTGTGTTGCCAAACTATTTGAAGTTCTAGGGTGTTCTAGAGAGTCTCAAATTCTTTTGAAAAAATTGAAACTATCCCCACACGTTGCCGAATTCACACTTGGACTCCCATATGTATGTTGCATCTCCTAGCTACCTTGGCATCCCATGGAACCAATGAGAATTATTGCTAACCTTCTCTCTAAGTCTTGTAGGTGGATTGGGAATTGGTATTTGTTGGAGGTGGCACAGCTCTACAGGTTGCTCAATTGGTGGCACCTCAATGGGTAGGTTTTCCATACTAACTCCGGTTTGACTTGTCCCTGCCCATGAACTAATGCCTATTGTGTCAGCCATGATGTGAGTAGTACTGTTTCTCTCTAAATATGCTAGAAGAGGAGATCATATTAGCATTGCAATGAAAACATGATGATACTTGGTCTCCTTTACAATACCAACATGATACCCTCAATGGTTAGGGATTTAGTGAGTGAGGTGTTTTTGTGCGGTGAGTGTCAGTTAGTAGGTCAGTGATTTCCCTAGATGCATACTTTGGATGTGCACTGTACTCGCAATGCATCTACTCCAGTGCAAATTGATTTACAAAATCTAGCCAAGGGTTTGATACAAGGTTTAATTCTCCAAAATTTTAGTGTGGGATTATAGCTTGTGGTAATGATGACCTTTATCTGTTGCTAGAATAGATCGTCTTGGATTTGGGACTTCTTGGGTACCCATTTCCAGATGATGTTAGGTGTGATTTGAGGTGTGGAGGTGCTGATCCTGGATGTTCACCTTGAAGTTTGTGATGTGAGTCTTCTGAGTGGTGATTCGAGCTTGTGATCCTATGTGCAGCTTTTTGAGCTTGTAAGCAGGTCTTACCCAAATTTGTCATGCATTAGGGGTAGCCTTCATCAACCACTTTGTGACCCCAGTTCCTTGAGTGCTTGATTTTCTGGCTCAATTGTGATGCGGTTTGATTTACCCAAACCTGAAGAAGTTCACTTCTTAGGTTCAGGTTGATTGCATGTTCATATATCCAATCCCAACCCAAGACAAGAGGTTTGATGAGATCCTCATCTTGATGCACCAACACCTTGACTGTCATTAGAATATCATGTAGAGGGGAAGCTCTATTGATATATTTAGGTAGTGATGCGCATGAACACACTAGGATCACCGGGGCACTTTTTTCCCTAGAAGGTTTTTCTCCCTTGACTTGTATATGTGCCTATAACCCTAATGGGTTACTTATCTTTGTACATTCTTGTGGTAATACATTTAGTATTGTGTGTTGTGCTCCAAGCTTCTCCTTCTTTCTTGTGCTGCTCATGTGCTTTCACAGATGTCTAACTCCAACAATTGGTATCAGAGTAGGTCATCGCTTATCTAGGGTGTCATTGACACCCCCTCGGTCACAATCTCAGAATCACAAGAAATTTGATAAGCATACTGATGCTGATTAGGAGATCAAAACTGCTTCACTCTGTGGTGCCAAAATCGCAATCTAAGCTTGATTCAGCCTCCGAATGCACTATCGTAAGGCTTGTGTAGTTTCATTTTTTTGTGCCAAAGATATATACATGTTTTGGTTCACTAGTATAAACATCTCAAATTCTGCTACAGATCTAGCAGAACTTGTCAGGGTAGTTCTGTTCAACTTTTTTAGATACAATCATTTTTTTGCATCAGGGTATTCAAGTAAGTGGCCATTGCTAAAAGGAGTGATGTATTCCATATGTTGGCTATTGAGGACAAGTTGGACGGTACCAATTACCCATTGTGGGCTTATATGATGCAACATGTATTGGTTGCGAAAGGACTATGGAAAATTGTGCGGGGTGTTGAAAAACATCCTATTACACCTACAAATACAGGTATTGAAGCTAATGCAGATGGCATTGAAGATGTTGATATTCTTGAGATTCTTATTCATGCTACAATTTCTCTTGCACCTACTATAAACAAAATTTCTTAGGATGGCAGAGATGCTTGGGCACATGCATTGATAGCCTTGTCTGTCAAACGTGCCATTAATCCTCACATTCACTCTTGCAAAATAGCTAAGGATGCTTGGGATACACTTACCACATTGTACCAGGCTAGGAATGAGGCTCGTGTTGCTTACCTCTGAAAATAGTTGGAGAGTGAGCATATGAATGAAGGTTATTCTATGGATAGTTTTCTAACAAAGATCAAAGACTTGAAGGAACATTTGATTTTTGTTGATGAAGTTATACTAGATAGCTCACTTGTGCAGACCGTTCTGAATGGTCTTCCTGATTCATATCAGAATTTTGCTTCTACTCTTCGTTTGATGATGAAAGGCAACCCAAAATCCTTGATGTTTGAGGAGTTAGTCTCTATTTTGTTAAGACTGATCCTACTCTGGGTGGAGATGGTGGGGTTAGATGAGGTTGATTGGATGGTAGTGGTGATAGCTTGTGATTTCAATTATCTTGGCCTTTGTTTCTCTTAGGCTTTCCTCAAGTTTGCTCATCTTCTTTGACCATTGTCTCTTCATCCATTCATGAATTTCTTTCCAAGATCTTGTCCTTTTCTTGGTGAGGTTCTCAATCTCACTAACCTATGGACTCTTTTCTTGCCCTAAGCCTTGGTTATGCTATAGTGCCTGAGCTCTCATGACTACTTGCACTAGGGTAGTTGAAGTCACACTCCCATTAGAATCTACTACTAACCCAATGACATTAATAGGGGTGATCTTTGGCACATTGCTTGGGTTCTTAAGACAATCTCGTAATAGGTGCTCCTTCCCAAATTCTTGACAAAAAACTTGAATTGTCATGGATTGGGGTTGCATAGATGCAGGGATAGGGCAATCACCAATGAAGTGATCTCCCTAGCATCTAAGGATCTCCAATGCCACCAAAGAAATTCTTCATGGACTTAACCAATTGTGTAGGTCTCAAGTTTTTGGGGTGCTCTCTAGGCCTAGGCAAGGGAAACTCATCCATGCCTCTTTGATGTCTCTAATCGTTGTGTCTCTCTTGATTTCTTCTTTCCACATCTATTCATGAATGCTCTCTTCCTAAGAGGTTTGCAAAGCTCACTTCAAGTGTCTCTCTAACTCTTCCCCTCTAGGTTTGATGAGCCTGGGATCATCCTGCTTGTTAATGCCCATGAGAAACATTAGATCTTGGAGGAGGGACAATCAATTCACCCTTCCAAGTGTATTCATGCCTATCATGCTCTATTACCAAGAACATTCTCTCTAAGGTGTTATCCAAATAGACAATGTTGCCTAGGATCTCTGGATCTTTGATCTCATAGATGGTGACTCAGCCTATTTCAGTAAGTTGATCTACCTTGAATCTCCAAAAAGCTTCCTCATTTCTCTATTCAAGAATAGTTCTATACTTTTGTTATCTTGGGGGACCCACTCTTGAGTAATCACTCTAGTCAAAATAGACGCCTCAAGGAGGTCTCTCGTCCTAGGTCTCTTTGCTCTAGGTCTCCTATCTCATTCTTGGGAATGACATTCTTGAACTATTTGTCCTATCTAGTAAGCTGGTAACCACATACATGGTTCCTTGCTTATCAATATATGAACCCTCTTTGAATTTAACTGCTGGGTGTTCAAGTTTGAAGGGTTGATCGAGATTTTTGAGTTGGACAATTGATCACCTCAAACCATCCTCATAGATGCATGCACCTAATCAGTTGTTTATGATATACTCCAATTGTGTCTTATAAGGACCTTCTGGTATTTGTAAATATGTTATTCCTGCACTACCTATCGATTGTTCCATGTTATAGGACACCTCTAAATCACTCGTTTCCGAGTTGAAGCATGTAGGGATAATCACTAAGCTATTGAGCCCAAGACCTAGTTGTATGGTTGACACTCACCTTAGATGATATGATACTTCGTTAGTCTCTCTATAGGTGTCTACCTGATCTAAGGTTCATATACCCTACTGATTAGCCCAATGTCCTTTGTACAAACAAGTTGCTGATTCCTTGATAGTTTCCTATTATCATGCATGGCACGATAAACCGTACCACAAGAGCATCCTAAATCACTAGAAACATAAAAAAATTTGCATTTTTTCTATCTATTGTGACTATTGGGGGATTCTTGGACAAGAAGGGATTTGAGTGTTTGTAGGAGAAAAGGGAAGGCAAGAAGAAGAATACACACTGGAAGCCTTTGTCAATTGATTATAATAAGACAAATACAATGTTGAAGCAGAATGCAATCCAATGCTTCTGTGCAAAATCCCACAGAGTACTCAATTATAAAATACCAAATACCCAAGGGACTTGTTGCTACAGGCCTCCTCTACACCAAACCTCCACCTTCTCCAAGCCTACGCTTGTGCACACCTTGCACCAAGCTTCCACTAAAGGGGAGGGATTAGTACCTTCTGTCGGCACGCACACACTTCAATAAGACCTTGGGATCCTTGGGGGACTAGCTTAGCACTTCTCTACACACTTCCTTGGTCACTCTTCATGCACACCTTGCACTTCACTTCTCTGCGTCGCACACTGTGTGTCTCTTGCACTTCTCTCTCTTGCCTAGCTTAGACTATGCTTACTCTTGCTTACTCTTAGGATTGTCCAAGAATAGTCCTTGCCTTGATTGAGTGTGTCGATTCACGTACGCTCCTAACTGCAAGAGTATCTTGGTGCTCACTTTGATGTCCCAAGATTGTCTTCACTAGTGGCAGCCAATGCATCCTTGTTTTTGTCCTGTAGTGACTTTAGCCTAAAACAAAAATTTTAATTGGGGGGCCATACTTTCACTTCTGCGTACGCTGCCGCTTCACATACCTTCACATTTTTCCTTTTAATTCTTCACTTTTGCACATAAGAGAGGGTTCACCTGAACCTTCCAAAACACCTTAAAAACACTTTGAACCTTAGGGAAATTAGAGAAATACCTCTGCAACCTGCAACCCACTTTCTCCAATTTACCCTTTGTGGACAATTAATTGTGCACTACCTGTGCACTTTGACACCTGCACTTTAGCACTTTGACTTTGCACCTTTTGACTTTGACCTTGAGTTTGTTGACTTTGACCAATTTGACTTTACCTTTTTGACTTTGATTGCGGTTGACTTTGATTATAGTTGACTTTGACCAATATGACTTTTATGGGCTCAACAGTTGCCCACCACCTAATGTGCTCTCCATCCCGGAGAGCTACAGCCAAAACTCTGAGCATAGATTATACCAGTATTCTTCTGCTGCAGCATCTGCAAAAGGACACTTGAGCAGCTTGTTGGAGTTAGACGTCTGCGGAAGCACGCGAACAGCACAAGGAAGAAGAAGAAGCTTGGAGCACAACACACAAGACTGAATGTATTACTAGAGAATGTACAAAGATAAGTAGCCCATTAGGGCAATAGGCGTATATACAAGCTGGGGGAAAAAAACCTCCTAAAGAGGGAAAAAAGTGCCCCGACGGTCCTAGAGTGTTCACACACATCACTACCTAAATATATCAACAAATCCCCCCTGGGAGTGATGCGGTGAACAAGGAGCTGGCACTCATGTATAAGGAAGTGCCGAGCTACGTGGAAATCACTCCACAAAAGGAAGTAAGCCCAAAGCTTTGCGGAAAGCTTCAAACTTCTCCCTAGGCAGAGCCTTCGTGAAAAGGTCTGCAATGTTCTCCTGCGTGGGCACATATGCCAAGCTGATCTCCCCAGCAGAGAACCTCTCCCTAACATAGTAATAATGCACCTCAATGTGCTTAGTGCGAGCATGGAACACAGGGTTCCTCGCAACTGCCAATGCGCTCTGACTGTCAGTGAAGATGGTGGTGGCAGAAGACTGGCCGACACCCAAATCAGCCATAAGGCATCTGAGCCACACACACTCAACAGTCGCTGTGAAAGCTGTCCTATACTCAAACCACTGGTGGACACACGAGTGTCATAGCAACCAGCCATATCTGAGTCAGAAAAAGCATGCAAATCTAGCGGTAGTGATCCCCCCTTGGGATAAAACAACCCAAGTAGCCGAGTACCACTCAAGTAGCGAAAGATGCGCTTAACCGCTTTCCAATGCGTGACTCCTGGGCAATGCATAAACTTGCTCATCTGTGAGACAGCAAACTGAATATCTGGCTGAGTAATGCATAAGTAAATCAAGCATCCAACAGCCTACTGATAGAGAACAGCATCAAATGCATCTCCAGCATCATGAAGACTCAATCGTAAACCTGTCTCCATAGGAGTGGCAATAGGCTTACAATCTTCAAGGCCAAAACGCTGCAATAATGTGTCAATATATTTCGTCTGACACAAAGCCATTCCACCATCAACTTGCATAAACTGAATGCCCAAATAGTGATGCAAATGCCCCAAATCAGACATCTCAAATGAGGCATGCAAATCAGCCTTGAAATCAGCAATATGCTTCTCAAGAGGACCAGTGAGCAGCATGTCGTCTACATAGACAACAATGATCAGAAGCACATCATTAGCACGCTTAACATATAAGGTGCTTTCAGTTGGACTGTTCTCAAAACCATGTGCAATCAGATAGGCATGTATTTTCTCATACCAAGCACGTGGTGCTTGCTTTAAACCATATAACGCCTTCTTTAACCTGCACACCTGGTTTTCATGCCCTCTCTGCACAAAGCCACGGGGCTGAAAAACATACACTTCTTCATGCAAGTCACCATTCAGAAATGCTGTTTTAATGTCCAACTGATGTACATTCCAACCATGATGGGCTGCAAGTGCACAAATGCTCCGAACAGTAGTCATACGGCATGTAGGTGCAAAGGTCTCATCAAAATCAATGCCTCTTTCCTGCGCATAACCCTTTGCAACAAGCCTAGCCTTATACCTGTCAACTATACCATCAGGTTTACGCTTCAGCTTGTATACCCACTTAGTGCCAATGGCCTTCTTGCCAGGAGGCAAGTCACATAAAGACCATGTACCATTCTTCATTATAGCATCATATTCAGATTGCATAGCAGCCATCCAATTTTCTGAATTTTGTGCTTCATCAAAAGAAACAGGCTCATTCTCATCACAGAGACTAGATGCAGCCATAGCATAGCAATCTGATGCAAAGGAGGTACTATGAGAGCCTGAACGAGTACGATATGACAAAGGTGCATCTAATTTGTTGTCACGCAAAGTCTGCACCAGCCATTTTGGCATAGTTTTTGCCTGTTCAATATCAGCTCTCTCATCAACAAGTGCATCATGTAAATCTGCATCAGAAATGGAATGATCTGCATCATCATATGAAACCTGCAAAGGCTGAGAAGTTGCCTCATTAGGACCAGGGCTAGCCTGTCCACCTGTAAAAAGAGGCATCAAAGTATCATACATGTCTTTGGAGCTAACAGATGTCTCCTTAGTACATGAAAGCAATGGCTGAATAACATCTTCCACAAAGACAACATCACGGCTAACCAGAATGCGTTTAGTCTGTGGATGATACAGACGATAGCCTTTACTTTCAGAACTATACCCAACAAAAATACATTTTACTGCCTTATCATCCAATTTTCTGCGATGTTGTTCAGGCACTAATGCATATGCCAAACAACCAAAAACACGCAGATGAGCAACAGATGGCTTGCGGTCATGCCAAGCCTCATATGGAGTGATAGACTGCAACGCTTTGGTGGGACACCTGTTCAGTACATATGCTGCACACATGACAACCTCAAGCCAGAAACTATGTGGTAAAGCCTGACTTTTGACCATGCACCTCGCCATCTCCATGAGTGACCTGTTCTTTCGTTCAGCAACTCCATTCTGTTGAGCTGTATACGGCACTGTACACTGGTGTTTTATCCCACGTTCAGCCAGAAATGCATTAAAATCTGAAGACATATATTCCCCCCCCCCCGATCAGAACGGAGGGTGCCCATTTTACATGCTGATAGATTTTTAGCCAAAACCAAAAACTGTTTGAAGCACATGAACACTTCGGACTTTGCTTTGAGTGGATATACCCATGCATGCCTGGAAAAATTATCAATGAAAGTCACGAAGTAAAGGTAATTTCCAAAAGAGGGTGTCTGCATAGGACCACAGACATCACTATGTACAAGCTGCAATTTCTGCATAGCCCGAACTGAACCATCTTTTGGAAAGGAAGAACGCTGCATTTTGCCCAAAATACAGCCTTCACAAACATGTTTTCCAGGTGCCTCAAGTTTGGGCAAAGAGGACACCATTTCAGATTTCTGCAGGCGTAACAAACTAGCAAAATTCAGATGACCAAAGCGTGCATGCCAAAGCTTTGCATCTGACATAGCCTGAGAATCATGAGCTGCACATGCCGAATCATTCACAGATCTTTCATAGTCTATGAGCTTATACAACCCACGACATAAAATGCCAGAAGCAATAATCACATCGCCATTTGAGAGATCATGGACTGTACGCCTGTCATCAACGAATTTCACAACCAAGCCAATCTTGGCTAATGCAGAAACTGATAACAGGTTCTTTTTGATCCCTGACACAAATAAAGCATCTGACAAAGTGAAAGAACTACCATCAGCAGTAGTCAGAATGATCTTACCAACTCCCATAACAGGATAAGAGGAGTTATTGGCACATGTGACAGTATTCCCTGTAGGGGCAGGCTCGAGTGAAGAGAAGAAACTGCGCTGTGAGGTAATATGTTTGGTCGCCCCACTGTCAAAGTACTGGCAAACATCTGAGTCTACTTCAGACCTGCACTGATCATGAGAAGATGGGTCAAAACTGCACACAGTAGTAAACGCCCATTCTTCTTCCTGCACAAGATTTGCAGACTCTGTTTTTGGTGTAGAGGCCTCTGCAACAACCATTCCAGCCTCTTTCTTCTTTGCCTCTTTAGCAGCCAGTTTTGGACAGTTCTTTATAATATGATCATTTCCTTTACAGTACTTGCAGAACAATTTCTGCTTTTCTGATTTCTTCTCATCTTTATCCTGGTTCTTCGATTGTGCAACATTTGCAGATTTCTGCTTACTAGTAGAAGAGCTCCATTTTCCTTTGCCCTTCTCACTAGCCAGGAAAGCTTGATCTGCAACACGCATAATGGACCTGTTCTGCCTAGACTGATCTTCCTACAACAGAACAGAGACTAATTCCTCAAATGACAAGGCATTCGGATTGCCTTTCATCATCAATCGAAGAGTAGAGGCAAAACTCTGATATGAATCAGGAAGGCCATTCAGAACGGTTTGCACAAGTGAGCTATCTGGTATAACCTCATCAGCAGAAATCAATTGTTCCTTCAGGTCTTTGATCTTTGTAAGAAAACTGTCCATCAAATCACCTTCATTCATGTGCTCACTCTCCAACTGTTTTCGGAGGTAAGCAACACGAGCCTCATTCCTAGCCTGGTACAAAGTGGTAAGTGTATCCCAAGCATCCTTTGCTGTTCTGCAAGAGCGAATGTGAGGAATAATGGCACATTTGACAGACAAAGCTATCAATGCATGTGCCTGGGCATCTCTGCCATCCCAACGAATCTGCTCTGCAGTAGGTGCAACAGAAACAGCAGCATGAACAGGAATCTGCGGAATATCATCTTCGACACCATCTTCATCAGCTCCAACACCTGTATTTGCAGTACCTGTCGTTACAGATGTAACAGGACGTCTTTCAACACCCTGCACAATGTTCCACAATCCTTTTGCAACCAGTACATGTCGCATCATATAAGCCCATAATGGGTAGTTGGTACCATCCAACTTATCCTCAACAGCCAACATACGGAATACATCACTACTTTCAGCCATGGCCGGTGACTAAAATACCTTGATGCAGAAAATTGACTGTATCTCAAAAAGTTGAACATAACTTCCCAGATGAGTTCTGCTAGACCTGTAGCAGACTTCGAGACGCTTAAACTAGCGAACAAAAACTGGTATATACCTTTGGCACAAAAGGACGAAATAGCCTACACAAGCACTGCGATAGTGCGTTCGGAGGCCGAAACGAGCTCAGATCGCGATTTCGGCACCAAATTTTGTGCGAATCTGAGACTGCAAACGGAGGAGTGTCGACGGTGTGAAGAGATGGATAGGTATGTGCTTGAAGATGAAGAGGTGTTGCAAAATCCTTGATCTACACCAGCCAAATGAACTCCAGGAGTATATGGTGGGCCCTTTTAGCTTGCCAATGGATGTATTAGACACCCTATGTACCTTGGAAGATCACTCTCAAAAAGATAGATCAAAACAGATAAGTTGGAGTTAGCTCAGAGGTGAAAACTTGCTATTCTTGGTTCATACACCTGTCCAGTGTTTTACATAATTCTCTGAGCACAGCAGCAATTAGCTCAATTCCTCTTGGGGAAGTCTAGGCAACTTAAAGAGCTAACTTTCAAGAGTAATCTCATAAAAAATAATGAACCACACACTGAGAATGAGTTTTAACAAGTGATGACATCATCCCGATTTTCACGGGCTGCTACAGAAATAGACCAGTGAGCAGAAAAATCAGCATAACGCAAAAAGTAGAGATCCAAAGATTATGAAACTTTTTATGGTTATACTAGACAGTAAGTTGAATCCAACAAGCTTTAAATCACTGAATTTGGATAAGTAACCACGGAGAAATGGCTCTGACAATATGAGTGAAAAAGTCGGGTACCTGACAGAGAAGTGAAGATGAACAGACCCTGTTGACTTCAAATGAACATAACTGAAGATTGCAACATCCAAATGACATGAAAATTTGTGAGCATATAGTAGATTTATAGAGCTAACTTTACCAAGTTAAATCACTGAAAATGATGCACCAAGCTCAGAGAAAACATCTCTGCAAGTTGACTGAGAAAACTGAGAGTAATGGTAGTGAGTAGTACACTTCACAAGAACATGGAAAGATGAACTCAAATAATCATGAAAATGAAAGTATATTGCTTGTACAATACAATGACTTACTGATACATATGTGTGCCTTGTAATCACACCTTGATATGGCATAAAGCTCAGCTCTTGGAGGTCTTCACATAGGTCTCTCTAACCACGACTAAAACTGCCATCTATTTATAGTTGAGTTTAGGAGGCTAACTTCCCTCAATCACTCTCCAATCAATCAATGATTGATTTGATTCTCTACCTACCACAAATCACGAATTCGTGGCTCCTCTTTCCATTCTTGATCGTGTGGACTCAACCACTTAAGATTCTCTTACTTTTACATTAAGTAAACTCTTCAAAAGTTACAAGAGGTAGTTCACAAGTGAACTTTAGATAGTCTTCTTTTTAAAGCTTCTTCTAAGACTTTGTGAGACTCAAGCCAATACTTAGGCTTGTCATAGACTTGCTCCAACAGCTCCCCCTCAAGCCAAGTATGCTTGAGGTCTTCAATCTTCCAAGATTACCTGCAAACCAATCATAGCCTTGAATTTGCAAAGCTTTGTACCATCCAATGCTTTGGTTAGAATATCTGCACATTGTTGATGAGTGGACACATATGATATTTGAATCTCTTTGCTTAGAACCTTTTCTCGTACATAGTGATAATGAACTTCAATATGTTTAGTCCTTGCATGAAAAATAGGATTAGCAGCCAAATGAATAGAACTCATATTGTCACCAAAAATAGTTGGAGTTCCAAACTCCAATCCAAGATCTTTGAATAATGTCTTCATCCACATAGCTTCTTGTGTAGCTATGGCAAGACCTCTATATTCAGCTTCAATAGAAGAGAGAGCAACTGTGGGTTGCTTCTTGGATGACCATGAAATAAGCTTTGAACCTGCAAAGGTAAGATAACCTGAAGTGCTCCTTCTATCTTCCTTGGAGCCAGCCCAATCTGCATCAGAAAATAGCTTCAAACCTAAATCAGATACATAAGGATAATAAAGTCCTTCATTTATGGCTCCTTTGAGATACTTGAGAATCCTTTTGGCAGCATCCATATGTGGTTTCCTTGGTGTGTGCATAAATTGGCTTAGCACACTCACACTGTAACATATATCTACTCTTGTCAATGTGGCATAGTTGAGATTACCCACTACACTTTGATATGATGTGATGTCCTCTATGAGTTCACCTTCATGTGAGCTCAATTTGTGATTGACCTCCATTGGAGTACCTGCAATCTTACAATCTTGCATCTTGAATTTTGCCAACATGTCCTTAATGTACTTCCTTTGAGTGAGAAACAAACCATGATCTTTGTAGACAACTTCCAAACCTAGGAAGTAGGTAAGTGAACCCAAATCACTTATCTTGAACTCTTCTCTCATCTGATCTTTGATCTTCTTCACACCATCTGCATCATTTCCTGTCAATATAATATCATCTACATATACACATAGATAGATGACCTCAGAATTACTCTTTTTAATAAAGAGTGAAGGATCTGCCTTGCTTGTTTGAAAGCCTTTGTCCTGCAAGAATGAAACAAGCCTGAAATTCCAAGCTCTTGGAGCTTGCTTGAGACCATACAATGCTTTGTTAAGTTTACACACATAATCAGGATAAACTTGATTCTCAAAACCAGGTGGTTGTGCCATATATACCTCTTCTGTTATCCAACCATTCAAGAATGCATTCTTTACATCTAGTTGAAGTATCTTCCAATTCTTGGAAGAGGCAATACTAAGCAAAACCCTAATAGTAGGCATCTTTGCCACAGGAGAGAAAGTCTCCTCATAATCAATTCCCTGAGTTTGTGCAAAGCCTTTTGCCACAAGCCTTGCCTTATACCTGTTAATTGAACCATCAGAATTCTTCTTGAGTTTATAGACCCATCTTGAGCCTATTACCTTCATGGATGAAGTCTTGGGCACCAAATCCCAAGTGTTGTTTTCCTCAAGTGCTTCAATCTCTTCCTTCATTGCATGCTTCCATTCTGTTTTTGCTTTGGCCTCTTCAAATGATGATGGCTCCTCTTGGTTTATGTCTTGTGCTATGTAGATAGAATGTTTAGTTACTAATGAGGTGTCAAACCCATACCTTTCTGGTTTTTTCTTTTCCCTCATAGATCTTCTTAGGCCATGATGTGATGATTCTGCTTCATGTCCAAGTTCCTGCAATTTTGCTTTACCTTTAGACTTCCATGCTTTGATCTTTTCCATGTGAGATTCTTCATCATCCTCTGAGGTGTCTTGTTCTTCAATCTTTGATTGTTCTCTACCAAGCTTTGGAAAATCTTCTTCAAGATCATATGGTAAATTGATCTTCCTGCATGAATCTTCATACCATGAATTGTTCTCATCAAAAACTACATCTCTGCTTACCAAGAATCCTTTGTTGGTAGGGTTGTATAACCTGTAGCCCTTTTGATTGTTGTCATATCCAATAAATACACACCTTTCTGCCTTTGGATCCATCTTGCCTCTAACCTGTGAAGGAACATGAGCAAAAGCAATACATCCAAAAATTTTACAATGATCTAAGCTTGGTCTTCTTCCATTCCAAGCCTCATATGGAGTCATCCCATCAAGGGATTTTGAAGGCAACCTGTTAATCAAGTAAGTGGCTGTAGATACAGCCTCAGCCCATAAGTAATTAGGTAAATGCTTTTCATTTAACATAGACCTTGCAGCTTCAACAATTGTCCTATTCCTCCTTTCTGCCACTCCATTTTGCTCAGGAGTGTACCTTGTAGTTACCTCTCTTTTGATTCCTCTTTCTTGAAGAAAAGAATCAAAATCATGGGAGAAGTATTCTCCCCCTCCATCTGACCTTAGCCTTTTTAGTGATTTACCTGTTTGATTCTCCACAAGAGCCAAATATCTTTTGAAACATGAAAAAACTTCATCATCTTTGTGTTTCATAAAGAATAGGATAGTCCATCTGCTGCAATCATCAATAAAGGAAACATAATACCTTGATCCAGATATTGAAGCTTCCTTGCTAGGTCCCCATACATCTGTATGAACCAACTCCAAGAGATCTCCATGCATATAACCTTTCTTCATGAATGGTAACCTGTGAGACTTTCCAAATTGACATGCACTGCACTTATAAATCATATGTTGTTTTGACAAATTAGGAAGTCCAAGTACACTTTGGTCCCTGCAGATTTGCTTTAATGACCTTTCACCAATATGTGCTAACCTTTTGTGCCATACTTCCAATTCTGTGAGTGTCTGACTACCATAATTAAAGAGAGCAATGTTTCTAGTGTCCTGTAATTCAAATGTGAACAATCTACCTGTCTTTTCACCTTTTGCAATTCTTCTGAATCCTTGACTTGGATCTTCAACAAATGCTCCTGCTTTTGTGAACCTGACTTGCAACCCTTTCTCTACTATCTGCCCAACACTTATCAAATTCTTTGTAATGGTAGGGACATAGAGTACCTTACTGAGTAGGTTGATGTTTCCATCAGGTGCTTTGACATTTCCTATTTTCTCCACAGGATGTTTTGTATCATCTCCTGTTTGTACCTCATGCTTATTCCTTGGATCTTCTAAATCTGATAGGAGTGCCACATTTCCTGCCACATGATTTGAACAACCTGAATCTATGTAGAAAACATGCTCATCAGATTTACCTTGTGGCATAGCCATGTTCATGATCAATAATGAATCCTCTTTGTTTGAGTCTTCTGTGTAGTTATTGTAGTCTCTCCTTCCTTTGTAGCCTCCTTGATAGTTTGAATGATTGTAGTTGTTGTAGTTGCCATGGTAGTTGTTGAACCTTCCTCTTGAGTATCCATAACTTCCTCTATTGTATCCTCTGCCTCTTTGATTCTTGGAATTCCTAAAGCAATTTTCAGTTGTATGATTAGTTAATCCACAAATAGAACATGAGTTGGAGTCTTGGGATCTCCCCCTGCCTTGTCTACCTCCTCTTCCTCTACCTCTGCCATGTCTTCCTCTACCTGCATAGTTAGCTTGATATGTACCTGCTTCATCATCCACTTTCTTTGCCTTTCCTTTGTTATCTTTAGACTTGCTTTTATCCGTGTATAAAGCTGAAGATTGATTACCTTTAGAGCTTTCTCCATTTTTGATAAGCTTTGCCTCTTGAGTAAGTAGTTGTCCAATGAGTGTGTTGAAATCAGGTACATGCATGTCCATGTACAAATCCATAGCTGTGGTGAATGCTTCCCACTTATCATCTGCCTTCAAGCCATTGATGACCTGCCTTACAATTTGCTCTTCATCTATTACCTCTCCAATGCTTCCCAACTGATCCGTTATGTCCTTGAGCTTTGTGACAAAATCAGTCACATTTTGTTTGGGAGCCTTCTTGAGAGTTGTGAACTCCAGCCATAGTTGATGCTTCCTAGCTTTGGTACTTGAAGAAAAGAAAGCTTCAAGTGCATCCCACACTTCCTGAGATGTCTTACAACTTCTAATGTGAGGCAACAAAAAATCTGAGATAGAGTTGAGGAGATAAGACCTTGCAAGTGCATCCTTGGAGCACCAAGTGCTCAATCTTTCTTGCTCTTCTTGTGTTGGTTGACTTTTGTTCCTGAAACTTGGCATAACTTCATCTCCAGCCACATAACCATATAAACTTCTACCTTGGAGATAGGCTTCCATTCTTAATGACCAAGCTGAGTAGTTACCTCTGTCTAATTTGTCAATTGATGAAGGAAATCCATCTGCCATGTTGTCCAACCTTGCTTTGATACCAATGTGAAGAGATGGATAGGTATGTGCTTGAAGATGAAGAGGTGTTGCAAAATCCTTGATCTACACTAGCCAAATGAACTCCAGGAGTATATGGTGGGCCCTTTTAGCTTGCCAATGGATGTATTAGACACCCTATGTACCTTGGAAGATCACTCTCAAAAAGATAGATCAAAACAGATAAGTTGGAGTTAGCTCAGAGGTGAAAACTTGCTATTCTTGGTTCATACACCTGTCCAGTGTTTTACATAATTCTCTGAGCACAGCAGCAATTAGCTCAATTCCTCTTGGGGAAGTCTAGGCAACTTAAAGAGCTAACTTTCAAGAGTAATCTCATCAAAAATAATGAGCCACACACTGAGAATGAGTTTTAACAAGTGATGACATCATCCCGATTTTCACGGGCTGCTACAGAAATAGACCAGTGAGCAGAAAAATCAACATAACTCAAAATGTAGAAATTCAATGATTATGAAAATTTTTATGGTTATACTAGACAGTAAGCTGAATTCAACAAGATTTAAATCACTGAATTTGGATAAGTAACCACGGAGAAATGGCTCTGACAAGATGAGTGAAAAAGTCGGGTACCTGACAGAGAAGTGAAGATGAACAGACCCTGTTGACTTCAAATGAACATAACTGAAGATTGCAACATCCAAATGACATGAAAATTTGTGAGCATATAGTAGACTTATAGAGCTAACGTTACCAAGTTAAATCACTGAAAATGATGCACCAAGCTTAGAGAAAACATCTCTGCAAGTTGACTGAGAAAACTGAGAGTAATGGCAGTGAGTAGTACACTTCACAAGAACATGGAAAGATGAACTCAAATAATCATGAAAATGAAAGTATATTGCTTGTACAATACAATGACTTACTGATACATATGTGTGCCTTGTAATCACACCTTGATATGGCATAAAGCTCAGCTCTTGGAGGTCTTCACATAGGTCTCTCTAACCACGACTAAAACTGCCATCTATTTATAGTTGAGTTTGGGAGGCTAACTTCCCTCAATCACTCTCCAATCAATCAATGATTGATTTGATTCTCTACCTACCACAAATCACGAATTCGTGGCTCCTCTTTCCATTCTTGATCGTGTGGACTCAACCACTTAAGATTCTCTTACTTTTACATTAAGTAAACTCTTCAAAAGTTACAAGAGGTAGTTCACAAGTGAACTTTACATAGTCTTCTTTTTAAAGCTTCTTCTAAGACTTTGTGAGACTCAAGCCAATACTTAGGCTTGTCATAGACTTGCTCCAACAGACGGCGCCCTAGAAGAAGCAACGACCTACTCTAATACCAATTGTTGGAGTTAGACGTCTGCGGAAGCACGCGAACAGCACAAGGAAGAAGAAGAAGCTTGGAGCACAACACACAAGACTGAATGTATTACTAGAGAATGTACAAAGATAAGTAGCCCATTAGGGCAATAGGCGTATATACAAGCCGGGGGAAAAAAACCTCCTAAAGAGGGAAAAAAGTGCCCCGACGGTCCTAGAGTGTTCACACACATCACTACCTAAATATATCAACACTGTTGGTGCAAATCAAGCCTTCACCTTTGGCTTGGAACTCTTGAAGGATATCACTATGTGAAGCAAGAACCATAGGAACTTATTCTTATGACTTATTACCATTTTACTTCTTGTAAAAGTCTAAATCACTTGGAATCTTATGGATACACCTACTTGATAGATTTGTGGAAAATTGGAACTTGTGATTGAGAGAATATCTCCCTACTTTTAGAGGAGTGATTGAAGGGAGCCAAGAATTCAAATTTGAATTCAAACTCTCACTCATTTCATATATAAGTTGTACTTGAAAAGTCGCGGTGTGTTCTTCACTTTTCCCGAGGCTAATACTCTTGATCATTGAGTGTGTGAGTGCTACACTATAGCCTACACATCTCTAACTCATTAGGCTACATGTATCAAGCCAATGAGATTGTACATTCATGTGAATTAATAGAAAGAGTTACATTCAGTACTTCTGTGTTTTCTGAGTGGTCTACCTCCAAGTCTGTCAACGTCAACAGGTCATATCTCAGGATCTACTTATCCAAATCAAGTGATTCAAAGCACATTGGATTCAGCTCAAAGTCTTCTACAGGCCTACAAATTTCAAAGTAAATTGGTTCAGATATTGCAGAGAAATCTCAGTCGAAGTGCTCATTGGTCTGTGCCTGCAGAGCTCCTAAAATATCGGGGGTATACTTTATTTTGCTAAAGTGATTTCTCAGAGTATAGTTCATCATTTCTTCTCATTCCACTTGCAAATGGTAGCTTGTTAAGCTAATTGAATAACTATAAGAGGAATTTTTCCAATTGTAAGTGTGCTGGTCATACTGAGTGAAAGACTGAGCAGGTATCAAGATCAAAATAGAAAGTTTTTCAAGTCTAGTGAAATGCAAACTCATCTGTTTTGATCTAATCATTACTCAAATCATTTCCAAAGTACATATAGCATATTTTGGTATCATTTGGATGCTCAAGGATTCTACTAAGCATATCTGGAGTCAAAGAGGGCTGGTGTGAAGCAGGTTTAGCAGCACCTACTCAATCTCTGAGTGCATCCAACCATCTCTCCCAACAGTGGTATCAGAGCAAATAAGGTAAACATGGGAGATGGTTTTCCTTCATTCATTGACAAATTGGACAGGAACAATTACCAAGCTTGGTCTCTAAGGATGAAGACCTATCTACAAGGAAGATGCTTATTTGGATTCATATCAGGAGATGAGGAATTGCCCTCATTCAAGGCAAGAGGACTACCCACCAAGGATGAACAAGAGAGGCTCAACACATGGTGTGCAAAAGATGCTTTGGCAAGGTCTTATCTTCTTAACTCTATATCTGATTTCCTTTTACCTCACATCAGGAATTGTAAGACTTCCCAAGAGACTTGGGAAACCTTGTCATCATACTTTTCTTCTAACACAAGGGCCAGAAAGAATCAATTGTGGATTGAATTCACAACCCTTAGGAAGCAACCAAAGCAATCAGTCTCAGAATTTGTGACCAAGATCAAGGATGTGGTAGACCAATTAGCAAGCATTGGAGAGGAGATTGAAGAGGAACAAATAGTAAGGCAAGTAACCAATGGACTAAAGGCAGATGATAAGTGGGAGAGCTTCACCACTGCAATGGATCTCTACATGGACATGCATACCCCAGATCTCACAACTCTCATGGGCCAACTATTCACACATGAAGCAAAGTTTACAAAGGCTGGAGATCAATCAAAAGGTAATAACCCCTCTGCTCTATATACTGATAAAAAGGTTAAGGATAAAGGTAAAGGGAAGAAGCAAGAGGAAGAAAGCTCTACCTCCCAAGCTAATTATGCAGGGAGAGGTAGATCTTCAAGAGGCAGGGGCAGAGGAGGTAAGCAAGGTAGGGGGAGACCCTACAACTCATCACCATGCAACATTTGTGGATTGTCTAACCATACCACAGATGAGTGCTACAGAAATTATAAGAATCAGAGAGGAAGAGGCTATCAAAGAGGTGGATACTCTCAAGGTAGAGGCAGGTTCAACCAACACCAAGGCTACAATGGATACAACAATCAGTACAACAACAATTACAACCACAACCACAATGCAAAATACCAAGGTGGATTCAGAAATAGAAGGGATTACAACAACTACACAGAGGAGCAAGATGACTCCCTATTGATCATGAATATGACCTCCAAGGCAGGTACAAATGATGATCATTTATTTTATATTGATTCAGGGTGTTCTAACCATGTAGCTGGTAATGTGGCACTACTCTCTGATTTGGAAGAACCCAAGGGCAAACATCAGGTACAGACAGGTGATGATACTAAACATTCTGTTGTAAAGATTGGAAATGTGAAAACTTGTGATGGGAATCAGAATCTATTGAGCAGGGTACTTTATATACCAACCATTACCAAGAACCTAATGAGTGTTGGTCAGATTGTGGAGAAAGGTTTGCAGGTCAGATTCACTCAACATGGAGCATATGTGGAGGACCCAAGACATGGATTCAGAAGGATAGCCAAGGGAGAAAAATCAGGTAGATTGTTTACCTTTGAACTAGAAGACACCAAGAACATTGCTTTATACAATTACAAGGATCAAACACTTTCAGAGTTAGAAATATGGCACAAGAGGTTAGGTCACATAGGTGAAAGAACTCTAAAGCAAATGTGCAGGGATCAATGTGTGCTTGGGATACCTAATGTATCCAAGCAACACATGATTTACAAGTGTGGTGCTTGTCAGTTTGGTAAGTCTCACAGGTTGCCCTATTCAAAGAAAGGTTTCATGCATGAAGACTACCTAGACTTGGTACACACAGATGTTTGGGGACCTAGCAAGGATCCCTCCATTTCAGGATCAAGGTACTATGTGTCCTTCATTGATGATTATAGCAGATGGACTGTTTTATACTTTATGAAGCATAAAGATGAAGTGTTTAATTGTTTCAAGAGGTATCTTGCACTTGTTGAAAACCAAACAGGAAGAAACTTGAAGAGGCTAAGGTCAGATGGAGGAGGAGAATACTTCTCCAATGAGTTTGAAGATTTCTTGCAGGAAAGAGGCATCAAGAGGGAGATTACCACAAGGTACTCATCTGAACAAAATGGGGTAGCTGAAAGAAGGAATAGACTCATTGTAGAAACAGCTAGGTCTATGCTTAATGAAAAGAAGTTGCCAAATTATCTTTGGGCAGAGAGTGTATCTACTGCCACCTATCTTATCAACAGGTTGCCATCAAAGTCTCTTGATGGCATGACACCTTATGAAGCTTGGCATGGTAAGAGACCATCATTGGATCATTGCAAAATTTTTGGTTGTGTAGCATATGTGCATATTCCCTCACAGGTAAGGGGAAAGCTAGATCCTAAAGCTGAAAAATGTATCTTCATTGGTTATGACTTGAACCAGAAAGGGTACAGATTCTACAACCCCTCAAACAAAGGTTTCAAGGTAAGTAGAGATGTCATCTTTGATGAGAATGACTCATGGTATGAGAATGAATGCAGGAAGGTTAGTCTACCCTATGATATGGAAGAAGATTTCCCAAAGCTCACCAAGGAGGAACCAATCCAGAAAGATGAATCAAGCTCAGATGATGATGATACAATTAACCTTGAGGAATTCAAGGCATGGAAGTCCAAAGGGAAGATGAAAATGAAGAAGCTAGAGGATATACCAGAATCCTCAACTCAAGCAATGAGGAGATCTCAGAGAGAAAGTAAGAAGCCTATCAGATATGGGTATGATACTTCTCTTGTAACCAAGCATTCTGTATATCTTGCAAAGGATTTGTTGAATGAAGAACCAGGTACATATGAAGAGGCAATCACCAAACCAGAATGGAAAGGAGCTATGGATGAAGAAATAGAAGCTCTCAAGGAGAGTGGCACATGGGACTTGGTACCCAAGAAGGACTCTATGAAGGTGATAGGATCCAGATGGATCTACAAGCTAAAGAGAAACTCTGATGGAACAATCAATAGGTACAAAGCTAGGTTGGTAGCCAAGGGTTTTGCACAAACCCAAGGCATTGATTATGAGGAGACATTTTCTCCTGTGGCTAAGATGCCAACAATCAGAGTACTAGTGAGTGTAGCTGCATCCAAGAATTGGAATATGTACCAATTAGATGTCAAGAATGCTTTCTTGAATGGATGGATATCTGAAGAAGTCTACATGTCACAACCACCTGGCTATGAAGATCCCAAGAAGGTAAACTATGTTTGTAAATTGAAGAAGGCTCTATATGGATTGAAGCAGGCACCTAGAGCATGGAATTACAGGTTGACAACATATCTCCAAGACCAAGGATTTGTAATGAGTAAAGCAGAAACTTCTCTATTCATAAAGAGGAGTAGTACAGAGGTAATCTATTTGTGTGTTTATGTTGATGACATCATCATTACAGGCAATGATGTCAATGGTATTAGACACATCAAAGGACAGATGATGAAGGAGTTCAAGATCAATGATCTTGGATTATTGAAATACTTCTTAGGTCTTGAGTTACTCTACACTAATTCAGGTATATATATCACTCAAAAGAAGTATGTACAGGACATTGTGAAGAAGTTTAATTTGCAGGAAGCTAAAGTCTCAAGTACTCCAATGGAGGTCAACCTAAAGCTTAGTGCTCATGAAGGTGATGAAGTCCAAGACATTACAGGATATCAAAGTATGGTAGGTAGTTTGAATTATGCTACTTTAACCAGAATTGACATAGCATATGGAGTTAGTGTGCTAAGCCAATTCATGCACAAACCAAGAGTACCTCACCTAGAGGCAGCAAAGAAGATCTTGAAGTATCTAAAGGGAACTCAGAACCATGGTTTGTACTTTCCTTATACATCAGATATTGATATTAAAATATATTCAGATGCAGATTGGGCAGGATGCAAGGATGATAGGAGGAGCACATCAGGATACATATGTTTTGCAGGTGATAAACCTATTTCTTGGTCAGCCAAGAAACAACCTACAGTAGCTTTGTCATCTACTGAAGCAGAGTATAGAGGGCTAGCCAATGCCACTCAAGAAGCTATCTGGTTGAAGCTTTTATATACAGAGTTAGGTCTATACACTAGACCTCCAATTATCTTTGGAGATAACACAAGCTCTCTTCACCTTGCAGCTAATCCAATATATCATGCTAGAACCAAACACATAGAGGTTCATTACCACTATGTGAGAGAAAAATTGCTAAGCAAAGACATTCAATTGACTTATGTGTCCACTAATATGCAATGTGCAGATTTACTTACAAAAGCTCTGGATGGAAACAAGCTATGCAGATTCAAATCCATGATTGGATTGCACGATGTGATTGAAGATTGAAGATGAAGACTTAAGCCAAAGTGTTTGGCTTGAGGGGGAGCTGTTGGTGCAAATCAAGCCTTCACCTTTGGCTTGGAACTCTTGAAGGATATCACTATGTGAAGCAAGAACCATAGGAACTTATTCTTATGACTTATTACCATTTTACTTCTTGTAAAAGTCTAAATCACTTGGAATCTTATGGATACACCTACTTGATAGATTCGTGGAAAATTGGAACTTGTGATTGAGAGAATATCTCCCTACTTTTAGAGGAGTGATTGAAGGGAGCCAAGAATTTAAATTTGAATTCAAACTCTCACTCATTTCATATATAAGTTGTACTTGAAAAGTCGCGGTGTGTTCTTCACTTTTCCCAAGGCTAATACTCTTGATCATTGAGTTTGTGAGTGCTACACTATAGCCTACACATCTCTAACTCATTAGGCTACATCTATCAAGCCAATGAGATTGTACATTCATGTGAATTAATAGAAAGAGTTACATTGATTACTTCTGTGTTTTCTGAGTGGTCTACCTCCAAGTCTGTCAACTTCAACAGGTCATATCTCAGGATCTACTTATCCAAATCAAGTGATTCAAAGCACATTGGATTCAGCTCAAAGTCTTCTACACGCCTACAAATTTTGAAGTAAATTGGTTCAGCCATTGCAGAGAAAGCTTAGTCGAAGTGCTCACTGGTCTGTGTCTGCAGAGCTCCTAAAATATTGGGGGTATACTTTATTTTGCTAAAGTGATTTCTCAGAGTATAGTTCATCATTTCTTCTCATTCCACTTGCAAATGGTAGCTTGTTAAGCTAATTGAATAAATCTAAGAGGAATTTTTCCAATTGTAAGTGTGCTGGTCATACTGAGTGAAAGACTGAGCAGGTATCAAGATCAAAATAGAAAGTTTTTCAAGTCTAGTGAAATGCAAACTCATCTGTTTTGATCTAATCATTACTCAAATCATTTCCAAAGTACATATAGCATATTTTGGTATCATTTGGATGCTCAAAGAGTCTACTAAGCATATCTGGAGTCAAAGAGGGCTGGTGTGAAGCAGGTTTAGCAGCACCTACTCAATCTCTGAGTGCATCCAACCATCTCTCCCAACAAACACAGCTACCAAGTCCACCAGGAGAAGCAGAGAAGAAGCACTAGAGAAGAACCCAAAAGTGGAATTGTTGCAAGGAAAAAAACAAAGGAGAGCATTTGGAGGGTAGATAGAGGGGTAAGGGAGGGCTGAGGGGGCTGAGATGGATAAGGCAAGGAGGGGTAAGGATGTGGCTGGGCAGAAGGGTAAGGGGGGTGGTGAGGGAGTAGGATTATGGGATCTGGAGAGGGGCAAAATGATCAACAGGAGAGCTACAAAGGGGGCATATGGTAAATTTTGAAAAATAAGGTAAAACAAAGTGAGAAGAGACCATGTGGACCATTTAGATCAATAAAAGCATTTGATAAAGGGGCTCAAACTTGTGGGTTTTGACCAAAAGTCAGAGAAAAGATGGGATTTTGGAAAAATATATGCAAAAAATGAATCCAGAGGTGCCAAAATACATGAAAATGACCCGACTTTTGAAAAAAAATGGCCATCCCAGGCACGATCCTGAGCCAAAAGGGTTTGAGCCATGAAAATAAAAAATATATATATTTCTGAAATAAAATAAATATTAATAAAATTGTCTTCATCTTTATCTTTCTTCCTTTTTAAAGTAAACATGAACGCTTGGAGCTGTGAAAAAAATGAAAAACAATATTAAATAAATTAAAAAAATAAAATAATAAATAAAAATAAAATAATAATAAAAAAGAAAACAAAAACAATAAAACAATTAAAATAAAATAAAAGGAAATAAAAAAGAAAAGGGAGGGGGGCGGGGCAAAAAAGGGGGGGCTGCAGGTGGGCAGGTGGCTGTGGTTGGGTGGGCGGGTAGCTGCCGGGGGGGGGGGGGGGGGGCTGCGGGTGGGCGGGTGGCGGCAGGTGGGTGGGCGGGGGGGGGGGGGGCTGCGGGTGAGCGGGTGGCGGCGGGTGGGTGGGCGGGGGGTGGGGGGGAGAGGGGAGGGGGGGGGAGCGGGGGGGGGGGGGGGAGCAGGGGGGGGGAGCAGGGGGGGGGGAGAGGGGGGGGGGAGGGGGGGGTGGAGGGGGGGGAGGGAGGGGGGGGAAGAGGGGGGGGAGGGGTTTTTTTTTTTTGAAGTAATCCAAAAAAGCCAAGGGGGGGAGGGGGGAAAGGGGGGGGGGGCTGCGGGTGGGCGGGAGGGGGGGGAGAGGGCGGGGGGAGGGGGGGGGGGGGGAGGGGGAAAGAGGGGGGGGGGGGAGGGGGAAAGAGGGGGGTAGGGGGTTTTTTTTGTTTTTTCTTTTGAAGTAATCGGAAAAAGCCAAGGGGGGCTTTTTTTTTATCCTCAAAATTTGAGAAAAACCCAGAAAAAATCCAAAAAATTGCAAAAAAATCCAAACAAAATCTGAAAACTTTTTAAAAAAATTTTCTATAGTTCTAGGGTAATTTTGCCACACAAAACCACAGAGAGCTTCCTTTATTCCTCCTATTTGGCAAGAAAATGAGATCGAAAAAGGATAAAAAATGCTAGAAAAATTCTAAAAAATGCTAAAAAATTCCCAAAAATTCCTAGAAAATGTACTTTTGTTGAGGTTTTGAAATGCCTTCTAATTTTTCCTAAAAATTCAAGGAACAAGCATGAAATGGATAAAGAAAACTAGTAAAACTTAGGCAAAAGAAAATGAGAAAGCTATGTACAACCTGGACAAATTTTGTCGGTTCCAGGTGATCCATAATTCTTTAGTTGGCTTGATGATATGCCTTGAGCCATGATCTTGATATGTTGACTCAGAGAAACTCCTCCATAATCTCCAATTGTACTGCACTTCATTTGTTTTGTCTTTATTTTGGGCATGTTGACGACTTGATAGGGCCCCCTTAAATCCTTCCATAAAATATTATCTCCTTCATAATACATCTTGTGTTTCCAAAGACTTGCAGGTACTCCTTCCACATCCTTGTAAAGCCCTGCACTTAATATCATAAAAATTGACATAACAGAAGATAACCATACCAATATCCATAAAAAAATGGCCATTGACATATGAGTTGGAATATCTTCATCGGTGACTGTTGTACTTAAGGGCTTTGCTTTTCTTCTCTTTGCTATGGCCTTTGACTGAGACTGTTTCACTCGAATCAATATCCTGAGTCTTTTCCTCTTTTTCTTCATATGCTTCTTCTCTACTTGAGTTTGGAAAAATTCCATAACAGGAAGATGGGTCTTCTGCATGGAGCCAAGCCAACATGTTTTCATCTTCATATAAATCTGCTCCTTCAAATAGATCTGCTTCTGGGTTGTCCACCAATTCTTCTTCCATACAAATACCAATCGTCTGCATAATGCTTGTATGTCTTTGATTATCTGGAACTTCTTCTAAAATTATCTACTACAACTCTTTTCCCTCTTGATTTACCCACATTGTGTCCTTGCCCCAGTCATGCAGCACATTGGCATGCCTTAACCAAGGTCTCCCAATTAACAGGGGGAAACTTCCTTCTACCTGTGGCAGCCTTAAAACAAAAAAGTCCAAGTTAAAGATGGTACCTTGTATCTTGACTGGGACTCCAGGGACCACTCCCATAGGCCTTACTATGCTTTGGTCTGTCATTTTTACAGTGAAGTTGGTAGGTCTCGAAGGGTATAGTCCAATCTTTTTCATGGTATATTCAGGCATCAAGTTAATGCTAGAACCACCATCCACAATAACTCCTTGAAACTCATGACCTTCAATGGAGACTGTTAGTCGGGGGCTCTTGTAATCTGTGAGGGGTGCTTCCCCTACACTTTTATCTTTATGCATAACAACAGCTTTGCTACAAGGCTTGTTGTGGACATTTCATCAATTATCTGCAAGAGTTTTGACCTGAACTTCCCATCCATATTTATTAAATAAAAAATACTAACCTCCTTTTTCATGGACTTGAGTAGTCTGGAAGCTTCTGATTCCTTAAGAGGTTGGGCTCCCTTTGACTTATCAAACTCCTACATGAGACCTGTTGAATGCATGTCCAATGGCATCACTGGTACCTATGAAATTTTCTTTTTGCTTTGTGTCTGCACATGTGGTGGCTTTGTTCTCAGACACACCTTTGACTTTGTTTAATCCATTAATCATTGATTCTTGACCTATTTCCACTTGAGCCTTCCCCTTGCTTCTTGTCTGCACTATAAAAGATTCAATTTCTTCTAACTGTACCATCCTGGTAGATGGAGATGGCACATTGACTTGATCTACCCTTTCTTCTTTGCACACAGAAATCATTTGGATGTGGGGCCCAGATGAAGATGCTTGGTCCCTAGGACAACAATTAGTATAGTGGTCTCTAGCCTCTGGGCAGTTCCTGCAAGGAGGGGCATTTTTTGGTAGAGTGCACCTACTTTGATAGTGCCTACATTCCCCACATCTGAAACAAATAATTGGCCTCCTAGGCCCATTTCCAAAATTATCCCTCTGTCTAGGGTTGTAATTGTTACCTTGATTGGGTGTAGCCGCCATCACATTTGCTGGCTGGTAGGGATCCTCCTTGTGTCCAATATGTTGTTGCAGGCATTCCTCTTGATTGGCATTCTTGGGCCTCATGGCCAACTTTCCTGCATATTTGGCAAGTCACACTTAACAGAAGACATTCACCTATTACATGACCTTGCTTGCTACACATGGTACACCAAAGTCCACTCTTGATGCCACCCCCTTTTAGTTCCTGAAGCTCCTGTCGCAGTTGGGCCGATTCCTCTGCTTGGGCCTCCTCCTCCTTTTGGAGTTTTAATGCTTCAATCTCCCTTCTCAACTGAGTAACCGCATTCTCCTCCTCGTTGTAGGGCTTATTCCTTTTTAAACCCTCCATCTCCTTCCTTAGCTGGATTACTGGATCCTCCATTTCCGTAGAATATGGTAGTTGAGAAGAATTTGCTCCATACTGTTGCCTTATCTATTCCAATCGTGTAGCTATGTTGATGAATTCCTCTATGGAGGCTGTAGGCAACACTATTTCCTTGATTTTGCATTGGGTGGCCACTAGAAGTGGATTAGCTAACCATTTCTTAACAAAAAAATCATGTGGTGGGTTTGCTAATTTAGCCATTAGTGCCTTGGCCCTAGTCACAAACTCTCGCAGCTTTTCACTTGGACCCAATCTCAAATTCTCTAATTCCTCTATGATGATCTCTGTAGTATTTCCATGCTGAAATTGATTTTTGAATGCATCTTTCATTAGGTCCCAAGTTGTAAAATGGTTCTCCGCAAATTGGATGAGCCATTTATCTGCTAATCCTTCTAATGTGGCAGGGAAGAGTATCAAAAAGGCATCCTCCCTACCCATTAAGCCTCTAGTTTTGCATAGTGTTAAAAACCGTCTAATATGCTCGTCCGGATCTTCTTGAGCTAGGCCTTTGAAAGAAGGAAATTTTATATTTAATCTTGATAGTAAGGTTTCCAAGTCTACCTGACGAGCCATGCTCCTTACTGATGAAGTTGATGAAAGTGGACTAGATGATCTTCTAACAGCCTTCCTTCTTGTTTGCTTGCAGTTGACCCTCAATGTTTGGGACCGGGTTGCGGTCATGGGCTGTTCATAGTCCTCTTAGTATGAATTAGTTTATAAGAATATGTACTCTTAGTCCACTGAAGTAGTACTGTCGACACTTGAATATTGCTTCTCCAACTGCAATATATCTTCTCCTATGCTCAAATCTCCTTGGAGATCCCACCGTGCAAGCCAAATTTTGTTGGGGGATTCTTGGACAAGAAGGGATTTGAGCGTTTTTAGGAGAAAAGGGAAGAGAAGAAGAAGAATACACACTGGAAGCCTCTGTCGATTGATTATAATAAGACAAATACAATGTTGAACCACAATGCAATCCAATGCTTCTGTGCAAAATCCCATAGAGTACTCAATTACAAAATACCAAATACCCAAGGGACTTGTTGCTGTCGGCCTCCTCTGCACCAAACCTCCACCTTCTCCAAGATTGCGCTTG
Organism: Ceratopteris richardii; assembly: GCA_020310875.1. NCBI lineage: Eukaryota > Viridiplantae > Streptophyta > Polypodiopsida > Polypodiales > Pteridaceae > Ceratopteris > Ceratopteris richardii. Next base: position 52,412,330 of record CM035423.1, read on the forward strand.
TGCACACCTTGCACCAAGCTTCCACTAAAGGGGAGGGATTAGTACCTTCTGTCGGCACACACACACTTCAATAAGACCTTGGGATCCTTGGGGGACTAGCTTAGCACTTCTCTGCACACTTCCTTGGTCACTCTTCATGCACACCTTGCACTTCACTTCTCTGCGTCACACATTGTGTGTCTCTTGCACTTCTCTCTCTTGCCTAGTTTAGACTATGCTTACTCTTGCTTACTCTTAGGATTGTCCAAGAATAGTCCTTGCCTTGATTTGAGTGTGTCGATTCACGTACGCTCCTAACTGCAAGAGTATCTTGGTGCTCACTTTGATGTCCCAAGATTGTCTTCACTAGTGGCAGCCAATGCATCCCTGTTTTTGTCTTGTAGTGACTTTAGCCTAAAACAAAAATTTTAATTGGGGGGCCATACTTTCACTTCTGCGTACGCTGCCGCTATTTTCACATACCTTCACATTTTTCCTTTTAATTCTTCACTTTTGCACATAAGAGAGGGTTCACCCGAACCTTCCAAAACACTTTAAAAACACTTTGAACCTTAGGGAAATTAGAGAAATACCTCTGCAACCTGCAACCCACTTTCTCCAATTTACCCTTTGTGGACAATTAATTGTGCACTACCTGTGCACTTTGACACCTACACTTTAGCACTTTGACTTTGCACCTGTTGACTTTGACCTTGAATTTGTTGACTCTGATCAGTTTGACTTTGAATTTTTGACTTTGATTGCGATTGACTTTGACTACGATTGACTTTGACCAATATGACTTTTATGGGCTCAACAGTGACAAACCAAAACCATGACAAATGATAGACATCTGCCTATCACGACAGACACCATCTATCACAATAGACCGAAATCCACGATAGACCAAAAGCATGATAGACTGAAAATCCACAATAGACACCATCTATCATGAGAGATCCTCGTCTATCATGAGAGACACTTGTCTATCACAATAGACACCCATCTATCATGACAGACACCCATATATCATGATAGATACCCATCTATCCTGATAAACACCCATCTATCGTGATAGAAACCCATCTATCATGACAGAAAGGACACCAGGACAGACAATAGACACCATCTATCGTGACAAAAACCCATCTATCGGGACAGAGAGGACCCCACGACAGATGATAGACACTGTTTATTGTGATAGATACCCGTCTATCACGACAGACAACCATGCACAATAGACACCATCTATCACGATAGACAACCAATTTTGGCAAAAACTAAAGCTGTATGTTTTTAACTTTGAGGCTAATTTTGGGCATATTTACAAACTCTTTCACATAAACCATTATTGAGGCCTTAGAAAAATACAACAATATCTTGAGAGATCCTATTTGCCTGTTTTAACCCTCTCAAATCCATTGCCCTCAAGTGGGATTAGGAAACCTAGGGAGCTCTAGAGAATTTTTGTTCAATACAAAGGGGGAAAAAGGGTCTTTCAAAGTGTTTGAATCACATTGTCTATCAACTGAATTTAAAAGTTTGAGCTAAACTTGGAACTTTTACAGGATCACTAAGAGCTCTTGGAGAGACCAAAGCAAGGTGCTAGTGTGTGTAGCCTTGGGAACATGCATCCTTGGCATACAAGAGCAACAAGGAGAAGTGATTTGCGGTTGGAAGATCTCTCAACCCCCTATGTCAATTCCTAGCATAGGCTAAGTGTGAATAGTGGTTTGAGTGATTAGAGGCACGATAAGAACACTCAAGTTCTAAGAGCCTTTAATTTCTCAAGTTTAAGAATAGGTTAATTGCAGTCAAGGGACAACGTAAGGGCAAACAATTTAATCTGATTGGATGAAAAACATCAAGTACGAAAAACTTAAGTGCTCCTAAGGACGCATATTCAAAGACAAGGATCTCTGTCTATCATGATAGTGTGTGTATGTGTATGCATATACATATATGTAAACATGTATCTACACATATACATAAATGTATACATATACTTATGCATATATGCATACATATATGTATATGTATGTGTGTACCTAAGTCGTGAAGCCTTAAGGACTTGTGTCGATGAGACTGTACCTCAATCGCACCACAAGTGCATATAGTGGTGGACCAATGCATGTTTAATTATCAATCCGATTAGACGTACCAAGTGTATGAAGACATGTGCACACATGATGGTAGGTGAAGTGTCAATGCTGCAATGCAAAGGACTTGTCTTAGGAACCTCTCCAACTCATTAATTCTTTGCAAATGCACGTCGTGATACCAGTTACAGTAGTAAGCAAAAATCTGAGCTTTTCTCTTAGCTTCGGACTCCAAATATGGTCAATAGTAGGTTCATTTAGAAGCTCTCGATGAGAAGCATCTAATGATTATATTTCATTAAAAGCTGACAAATGAACTCCAAGTTATGAGCAAATTACTGATTGGTGGGAAACATCAACACCTGCTCCACAACTCCTCAAGGCTCACACATGCACTTCACTAGTTCAAAAGCGATGGGAAGGGGTAGATGTTGAAAAATATGGATCATGTGCAAGCTCCAATTGTGAGGCTTGACACATACTTGTTGGGAGAGATGGTTGGATGCACTCAAGAGATTGAGTTGAAGCTGCTAGACCTGCTTTGCTTCAGCCCTCCTTTGCTTTAGATATGCTTAGTAGACTCCTTGAGCTTTCAAATGATACCAAAATATGCTATATGTACTTTGGAAATGATTTGACTAATGATTAGATCAAAACAGATGAGTTTGCACTTCACTAGACTTGAAAACTTTCTATTTTGATCTTGATACCTGCTTAGTCTTTCACTCAGTATGACCAGCACACTTACAATTGATCAAATTCCTTCTGGACATATTAAATTAGCTTAACAAGCTACCATTTGCAAGTGGAATGAGGATAAATGAAAAACTATACTCAGAGAAAGAAGTTTAGCAAAATTATATGTACCCCCGACTTTTTAGGAATTCTGTAGAAAAATACAAGGGACCACTTAGAGCGAGATTTCTCCAAGATGGCTGATCCAATGGCCTTGAAATTTTGTAGGCATGTAGTATGCTTAGAGATGGTTACAACAAGCTTTGAATCACTTGATTTGGTTCAGTAGATCCTGAGATATGCCTTGTTGAAGTTGACAGACTTGGAGATGATGACTCAGAGAAAACCAGAGATAGTGAATGTAAATCTTTCTATTAGTTCACATGAATGTAGAATCTCATTGGCTTGATAGATGTAGCCTAATGAGTTGGAGATCTGTAGGCTATAGTGTAGCACTCACACACTCAATGATCAAGATTATTAGCCTCGGGAAAAGTGAAGGACACCCGCGACTTTTCAAGTACAACTTATATATGAAATGAGTGAGAGTTTGAATTCAAATTTGAATTCTTGGCTCCCTTCAATCACTCCTCTAAAAGTAGGGAGATATTCTCTCCAATTACACCATCCAATTTTCCACGAATCTAATCAAGTAGGTGTGATCATTTACATGCCAAGTCATTTAGACTTTTACAAGAGATAAAATGGTAATAAGTCATAAGACTAAGTTCCTATGGTTCTTGCTTCACATAGTGATATCCTTCAAGGGTTCCAAGCCAAAGGTGAAGGCTTGATTTGCACCAACAATACTCACCCTTCATTATGTACCTCTTCATCATTTATGCATTTGTTGTAAGCCCAAAATGAAGCTAGACCCTAAAAATATAAAGGGTACACTCATAAGCTTAAAAAGGAGTGTTGAATTAAAAAGGGAAAATGTACTTATGGCTTAGATAAAAGAAAAAACATGAATATAGAGATGGAATACTCAAAAAATTCGTGACATTATCCACATGGAGTGATGTGGAGCACCAAAAGCCACCCAAGCAAATGGAAGAACAAAGGACATGAAGTGAAAGGTCAAGAGGTGAGAGAAGATGCAAGGGTAGGTGAAAATTCCCATGCCCATACCTCTATATATAGAGATCATTTGAACATGGAAATTTGTGGAGATGACAAGGAGATGGTCTAAAAGCATATGGCTAGTCATTCTCTCACCAATGGATATCAGAAGGTACCTCATTTCTATGCTACAAGGCACAAATGTATTCTAGCCACATACCTTTTCTATACACAACCACCTTGTGAAGGTGATATCTCTCTATGAACTTATCCATTTAATGCACATCATATCTTGTTGGAAAGTTTATCTTGCATACTCTGTGTATCTCAAATAGCTTTGTCAGATGATTCTCTAGTAGTGGCTGGGAACATTTCTTGTGAACCTTAGTTTTTTGCATAACCTGAGATGACAGGTAGTCTAACTTTGTGCAATAAGTTGCCTAGTCAAATGAAATATAAATGGAGTTTTCTTTAGCTTACTGGAAGCTATGAAATTCTAATATATGTGGAAAAAACTTCAAAGCCATTGGATCTCTGAGTTGTGACTGAATCAGGTTTTAGTAAGCATGTGTCTTATAGGTCAGATTTTAAAAGAGGCTCTTTAACTTCTGCTGCGTGTATTGGCATGTATTGGAGTGAAATTTCTCCACATTTTGGTATCAGAGCTTTGGTTGTAGAGCATTGGGAGTGGATTCCATGTTTGCACAAAGAGATCTTGAAGAAGATGCAGAGATGGCAAAGAAAAGCTTGGAGCTATCATGCTCATTAGAAAGCTATGGAGATGAAGCTTTTGGTATCTAAGAGAATTTTTTTGCTTTATGTTATTGGAAGTGATACACTCTCTTGTCCTAATCTCTACTACATATTATTTATCATTGAAGCATGCTATAAGTGATGCTAATCACTTTGTTGAAGATTTATGAGCAACCAATAGAAGGAGATGAAGATTCACACAAAGAATCTTGGATGAGCAACTACATATAGTTGCATATGAACATTGTATGTGTGTTTGAGGTATTGCACTCAATTGAATGAAGTGCAAGTTTTGATTATGTACATGGCTCAAGTTTTAAGCTTTTATGTAAGCTTGATGATAGCATTTTATGCTTATGCATTGGATATGCTTATGAATGCATGCATGTGAGGTTTATGTTCAATATGAATGAGAATTTTGGACAGCCATGGTTAGGCTGAATATACATTGAATTTAAAGTTGATGATTGATGTTTAATATGCAAGAATGTATGCATATGTGGTCATGGATATATATGTGGATGTTCCATGATGTGTGAATGAGTAATAGGCTATTTTATAAAGCCTATACAAGCTGAAAATTTGCAATTCTATGTAGCCATATGAATTGGCACAAAGTGAGCTGAATATATGCTCAAATGATTGATGATTTGCATGCATTATTATATGTGATTGTTAGTGTTATATTGAAGCACTAAAGGTTGGTCATGTTCAGCCATAGATCAGTTGAAGGTACATGTGTTTTGGATGCAAAAAAAGAAGATAGGTAAGATGCAAGGATGCTATGTATGAAATTTGTGGATGAACTCCATTGAGGTACATTTGCAAAAGCAAATATGTATGATTTTTCTATGATAACTAGAAGAATTTGATTCTTGAGTTTAGATACATCAATTGAATGCAACGCTCCTATTTGCACAAGCCAAACAAAGGTGTGCAAAGCTTGGACAAAGCAAGGACACAAAGCTTGGAGCCAAAGTGAAGGAAGGAGCCCAAGCTAGAAGGTTACCAAACACATAGTCTTTGCAATTGAAGATTGGAACCCAAGTTGAAGGTTGAAGCTTAGGATTGAGCTTCCCATCAAAGGAAGAGTAGAAGACTCCAAAGGAGGGCTGCCATGAAGTATTGAAGACTCAACAAGGACACAAAGACATTCCCCAAAGTTCAAGGAGGACAAGCAAAGTGCAAGGTAGAAGGAAGCGTCAATCATGACGTGTGACATGTTGGCTGAAGTAAAGGAGGTAAAAGAAGTGCATTTCCAATGCTAAGGGCTGAGGTAAAGGTTTTGAAAAATCCACATTATGTGCTGGTAAGTTCTCAAAGGATGAGGCTAGTAAGACCACCAAAAAAGAGAGTGGCAAGCCAATGTAAAGATGAGTAAGACCATCCCAAGAGGAATGGCAAGTCTATGTGAGGCAAGTAAGACCATCCCAAGAGGAGTGGCAAGCCTATGTTAGGTGCAAGAAGCACCAAAGACCAAGTGAAGGTCTAGTGAAAGGTTGAGTTAAGTAAGACCACCCAAGAGGAGTGGCAAGCCTACGACAAGTAAGACCATTCAAAGAGGAATGGCAAGCCTATGTAAGGGAAAGTAAGACTATGCTTTTTGTAGGTGATGAAGAAAGCTTGGAAGATGTAGAAGCTATGAATGCGTCACATGAAAGGAACTCATTAAAGAGTTCATGTACGATCAGCCCATTGTTGATTTTGCAGGCATAGACCAGCCATGAAGAATGAAGAAAATATTATGAAGCAAGGGGGAGTTCACTTGCAAGGATTGGAAGATCCAAGAAGAGTCCAATGAAGAGAAAGTAGGGCCAACACAAATTTTAGAGTTGCAAGAATCAAAGAAAGAGTAAGAGTAGCCATCAAAGGTGAGTTCAAAGGACTAGAAGGAGCCACCTCTATGGAAGGAGCATCTCGAAGGAGGCAAGGAGCAGCCATGATGCACAAAATAAGTCATGAAGAAAAAGGGAGCATCACAATCATTACATCATCAAAAGGAGATGCAAAGAGTGCACCCAAAGACAAAGTCAAAGATGATCCAAAGACAAAGTAGGATCAAAGAAAAACATGCAATCCTAGAGGACATGAAGCCATCAAGGTATAGGAGTAAAGTGACATGCAAAGAGAGGACAACAAAGAGGCAGAGAGTGAAGCAACGAAGATAAGTACAAGGTGATCTTATTTCATTCTATGAGTTTGTATGAAGCATGTTTATGCTAGGGATTGAAGAAGATCTCTTACAAAGAGCCAAGGAAGCAAAGCTAAAGCTAGAAAGAAGCCAAAGAATCTTGGAAGCAAAGGCGGGAGATCACCAAGCTATCAAACAAAGAGATACGAGGGCAATAGAAGGAAAATGCGAAGAGGACGAGAATTGGAGAGTAGCATGGACTCCCAATTGTAGCTTGAGGGGGAGTGTTGAAAAATATGGATCATGTGCAAGCTCCAATTGTGAGGCTTGACACATATTCACCCTTCATTATGTACCTCTTCATCAGTTATGTATTTGTTGTAAGCCCAAAATGAAGCTAGACCCTAAAAATATAAAGGGTACACTCATAGGCTTAAAAAGGAGTGTTGAATTAAAAAGGGCAAATGTACTTATGGCTTAGATTAAAGCCAAAATATGAATATAGATGGAATACTCAAAAAAGTCATGACCTTATCCACATGGAGTGATGTGGAGCACCAAAAGCCACCCAAGCAAATGGAAGGGCAAAGGACATGAAGTGAAAGGTCAAGAAGTGAGAGAAGATCCAAGGGTAGGTGAAAAGTCCCATGCCCATATACGGGAAATTTGTGGAGATGACAAGGAGATGGTGTAGAAGCATACGCTAGTCATTCTCTCACCAATGGATATCAGAAGGTACCTCATTTCTATGCTACAAGGCACAAAGGTATTCCAGCCGCATACCTTTTCTATACACAACCACCTTGTGAAGATGATATCTCTCTATGTACTTATCCATTTAATGCACATGATATCTTGTTGATGGTCCTTTCACACAAGAGACTAACACTTTTATTGAAAAACACTAATTTCCTAGTATGTTATAAGGATTATGTTACAATAATTGGGATTTATGCATCTAGAGGACCCCTCTAGTGCATTTACATGGTGTTGGAAGCAACCAGAGGCACAGGCGACACGGAAGCATGTAATGACAAAGCAGGGAGCGAGTCGAATCGTTTTTCAAATAATTATGTTTTCAAATACTTTCCAAAAACCTCCAACAGTGATTTTTATCACTATTGTAACATATGTAACATAGAAAACCCCATTTTGTAATCCATAGCTCCATTTTGTGCAAGCCGAGGAGTCCTCGAGCTTGAGGAGCTTAGGTAGAATGCGCGTACCAATTTTCGTTATTTTTAGACACCGTTTACCCTTCCAAATAGCATCTAGGACCTAATTTTTAACTATGCCGGTCACTAGATGTGAAACCGGTCAAAACTAGTCTAGAAACTATAAAAAGAGCTAGAGAGCTCATTTTTGAGGTTAGCTTGTTTGAGGTTAGAGTTCTTTTGAGCTTGTAATAGTGTTCTTGAGTAATAGAGCTAATTTCCCACCTTCCATTGTGTCTTGCTTATCTCTTCGTAGTGTGTGTGCATGTGTGTGTGCATTTCTATGCTTCTCACCTTCACTCTCACTTCATCTCACATTCACGATCTTCATATCACTCCTATCTCTTCCGCGGATTGACATTAAGGAGGTGAATCTTCTTAACGTGGTTCTCACCATTGTGCTAGAGCAACACCAAATTTGGCGCCGTTGCCGGGGATCGAGTCTAGGACGAATGTGTGATGGTAAGAGTATAGCAAGAATTGGCGTTGGAAGGTAAAAATTTCAGTTTTTGTTGTTGTTTTTACTTATTTTTTAGTGTTCTTCACCTCCCCCACACTCCGTCTTCATCACCGCATCATCATCTTCATTTCCAAAAAAATCAGAAAATTCACCATATCCACCCATTCTCCTCATTTCCCCTCATTTGTGCATGCGAGAGAGTGAGAGAGAGCTTTTGTGCTTGTGTGTACTTTTGTTTTCTTGAGTTTTCTTGCAGGTACAGAGCTCTAGTGCATCAGGAAGGCTGTAAAAAGGTAAAAACTTCAGTTTCTGTCAGAAATTTCCGTCTGTGTCAGACCATCGCGATGGTCTGCAAAGTTCGGAATTTGGAGAAGGCAACCACACCAGCGTGAAGAGCACACCTGCGCCTACAGGAATCCATAGCTGCATTCACAAAATTTGCATTTTGGTGGACCATCGCGACGGTCTCAGACCATCACGATTGTGTCACACCATCGCGATTGGCTCACGCCATCCCGACGGCTTGGCCGGACCATCGCGACGGTCTCTGACCATCGCGATTGTGTCACGCCATCGTGATTGGCTCATGCCATCGCGCCGACGGTGCCACGTGGCAATCTAGACCATCGCGACGGTGCACTTCAGACCATCGCGACACTTCAAAAATTCAGACCATCGCGATTGGCTCACGCCATCGCGCTCAGACCATCGCGACGGTTCACTTTGGACCATCGCGATTGTCCACGTTGACCGTTGACTGACGCCATCGCGATTGTGCAATTTCACGCCATCGCGATTGTGCACTTTCAGACCATCACGATTGTGCAATTTCACGCCATCGCGATTGTCCACTTTCACGCCATCGCGACGGTGCACACTCACGCCATCGCGACGGTCCCAGACCATTGCGATCATCTCAGACCATCGCGATTGTGCACCCCCATCGCAAATTTTAGGGTTTCATTTTTTGGCCAATTTTGGGGCTATTTTTGGGAAATTTTTGGGTGATTAGACTCATAGGAGACCCCTTAGCTCATATTTGGAGAAAAACCTATTTGTCAGTTTTTACCCCCCCAGGGCCTGAACGGTCATAACTTTTTCATCCGAAGTCCGTTTTTTGAGCTTAATAGCTCGTTAGAAAGCTCTCTACGAGTACTACGTGACCTCAACTGTTTTTTTCATAAAGAATACATCTATTTTTGGATAAGCTATTTTGAGGTTGACCTAGTTTGGGACTAGAAAGCCAGGGGGCAAACATTGAAAAGTTGGGCAAAAGGGAAGGGACTTAAAAGGTGTATATACTCAAGTGCTTGATCATCCAATTGTGAATTGGTCTAATATTGAATTTTTCCAGGTCTAGCAAGGGCAATCAAAGGCAACCAAGGCAAGGCAGTGAAGGGCATAAAGCTTGGGAAGCGCGGCTTCTTGGGCATCAAAGCAACCAGAAAAGCTGACTCGAGGTTGGAAGATTACTCAACCCTCTCAGTCAATTCTTAGCTTAGGATAAACGGTAGTATTGTGGATTAAGACAATAGGAACGCCTCAAGTTCAAGATATTTAATTCTTTCAAGCTTAAGACTACAAGTAAAGGTGTGTGACGAAAACCTAAAGGAAAGAGCCTAAGTCTGACAGAACGAGAACTCAAAATTATCACGGAAAGTCGAATTCCTGACGCATACATTAAGACAAGAATCTAAAGAAATCTAAAAAGAATCAAGACAGTAATAACAAAGAATCATTGACGATCTGAGCGAGTACCGAGTGTGCAAGGAAGAAAATTAATGAACCTTAGATCGGGCAAACATATAGGTAAGTCAGACCGACGAAGCCTTAGATCATCAGAGGCAAGTGTAAGAACTACTGCACGATCGTGGGCTCAACAATTGAACACGAGTTATCCCTACGAGAGCTCAGATACTAGCGAATCAGAAATGGCATTTAGCACAGAAAGACCAGAAGGTGGGTTGAATGTAGCCTATTTAGAAAAACCAGAAGGACCCTATAGAATGCAACTAGAGTTTCTCCGAACCAACCGATTAGGTGCTCGCATCTATGAGGATGGTTTGCGAAGGCAAGTGGTGCAAATGAACAACCCCGATCAACCCATTGGATTGGAACGTCCAGTGGTGAAATTCGAGAGAGACGCGTACATAGACAAGGAAGGAACGATGTACATCTTAAGTACGCAGCCAAACAATACCAACGAGTTTGGCGTGATTCAACCAGAGACGGAAGCAAAATCTCAAGGAAAAGAACCATTAGAAGAGCCTAGAACACCTAGAGGGAAATCTGTACTGACACGAGTACTAATCCCAGAATGGATCCCTCAGGACAACAGAAGCATAGAGTTGTTTGTAAATAAAGAAACTGATGAAGCCTTTTGGAGATACAAGACTGAAATACTTAGTGAGGTAGGTATCATCACTATATACGAGTTCAAGGACCCGGATACACCTGGAAAGGTTGTATACCTGGATGAGACTTCAGAAAGAGTCTTTGTGGTGCCTGACCGCGCTAAAAACACATACACATGGAGAGGTGAATTGGTATTCCCTCCATCTAGAACAAACATGAATACAAGTCAACAAGGGGCAGGAACATCCTCAGCCCATGGAAATCAAAGAGAGGGAAATAAAGAGAGACCGGAAGTAAGCTTCACTCATCCCATAGGGAGAGATAGAACAACCACGGACACTAATAGAGTAGATAGGCAAAGAGATCATGGAGTACCAGGTGGTAGAGATGATTTTCCTCTACCTAGACCACGTGAACACGCAAGAATACTGAGACCCACACAGCTAGTAAAATCAATGAAGAATTACTTTGATGGGACAGGAGATCCCTATGACCACGTCGCAGAATTCAAGCAAGTACTAAGAGCCGAACAAGTTGAAGACATGTTCACGCAGTACAACGCATTTGGACTAACGTTAAAGAATACCGCTTTAACTTGGTTCCAACCTGTGCAACAAAGGCAATTTAGAGACATCCATCACTTTTTAGAGTCATTCATCACTGAATTCTCTAAAAGTGGGGTTAGACATGACACGTCTTCGTTGATTCATAGCTTTAAACAGACCCCTCAGGAAACAGTTAGACTGACAGGACGTAGGTTTAGACAATATGTTGAACGATGTCCAATGCAAGAGCTACCCTCACAAGCCAAGCATACAACAAACAAACCGTGAGACAGAACTACCCGCAAGCATACCCGCAGCTAGGTAGGTATCAAGGCCAATACAATGCTCAGCCTTATTACTATAGGCCTCCTCAGAACTACCCATACCAGGCTCAACAGAGACCTCAACCTGTCTTAGCTCAGCAGCCACCCCCACCAGCGAATGTCATCTCAGTCAAATACGCTGCTGCAGAAGAGAACCTAAGTAGGGCCTTAGTGCCTTCTTCACCTTTGATCACAGAGAGTGACCCACACTCAAACAGTTTTGACTCTACGCATGTACATGTAGATAGTCCACCCGCATATTACACAGAGTCACCAGAACACGTAGAGACATATCATTATGATAGTCCACCAGTGGAACCTAGTTGGGAGCCAGACTATGCTAATGTGATGTACACAAACCCAAATCCACGGCCCCAATTGAGACAACAAAGACCACAGGGCCCTAGAGGACCATGCTTTAGGTGCCAAGGAGATCATTTCATAAAGGACTGTCCACATCCCCCAATAGCAGGACAATCACAGTACTATAACATCCAAGGCTTTTGTGCTGATTGTGGCAAAGAGCACATAATCAAAGATTGTCCTAAAAATCCAGTTAATGCTTCGAATGTGACACCGATCAACGTGATAGGTATTGTAAATAACGCAGATGGATCCAACCCTACATACGTGCCTATCCAAGCTATAACAAGAGCCCAGACACTCTTACAAAACCAAAAGCTTAATTAGGAGAAAGTAGTCGGAAGTAGTGAAGTTGCAGAATCTAGCAGTAAAAAGACAAAATCTTGGAAAGATTCTAGAGAAAGAATAAAGAGAAAGTGGAGTAAAAAGATAAGTGAGTTGGAAGGAAGTTTGAAGGAATCTAGAGCCAAAATCCAAGAATTGACTTCACAGGAATTGAATCAAGAGAATCCAGCTCAAAAATCAGGATCAGTTTTAGCGGAACCCATACCAGAAAATCTAGACATGATGTTTCGTGCATATCAGGCTAGATTAAAAGAGGGACCTCAGGTAGCTGAAATGAGCAAAAACTACCCTCGAGCTGATCTAGAAATTGAGAGAACTAAACTTTGCATGAAGATGGTAGAACTAGCCCAAGCTTTGTTCGAAGCCTCTAGATATCTTAATTGGAATAACATGGCAAAACCTGAATTACATTTTCAAGGACTAATGGAGAGGCTAGAATACTTGATAGAGAGCAAAGAGAAAAAAAATCAGCCTAGGAACCCTATTGTCCCAGAGACACAGGGAAGGAATGCACCATCCCTGTCTCAAGTACCCAACTCAGAAAGTCAAGACAATTTGTCTTCCATACACAAATATTCACATGAATTTTTGAGAGAAATCCAAGAAGAGAAATGGAGAAAAGAACAAGGAACTCATCCTCCTATTCAAGAAATAGATGACTTGCAGGAACAATTTCCCCAAGACATTCCCTCTATATACGATGATGTAGAGGAAGAACAACAGTGAACACACAAGATTTGAATCTAATTCTTTACAAGAATTACCTCAGTTCACAGGACCTTGGGAAGCAAAGTCTATTAGTATGAGAGCACCCACGATAATAGTGAGGAACGAAGAATCAATAATCCCTAGAAACACGGAAGTGATCAAGAATACTAAAGTACAATGTAATCTCACTCTAGAGGAGTTGCTGAAGATAAAACCAGAATTGTGGAAACATGTAGCAAATCAATTCCCGAAGCTTGCTACTACTCCCTCACAAATAGGATCACAAAATAAGGCACCAGAGATACCCATAGAAAAGATTGGAGATGTGAGCGAAGGAGAGGAAGGTAACACTTATCTTCCGATAACCCATCAGGGCTACACCACGAAATCCATCTTAGATTCAGGAGCCGGAGTAGCCATCGCTACCACCGCTCTATGGAAACGTTGGGGTAAGCCAGCATTAAGACCCACCAGGATGAAGCTACAAATGGCTGATGGACACATAGAAAAACCATTAGGCTTACTAGAAGGCATATCTCTCACCACTTGTGGTGTAGAATTTGAGCATACTTTCGCCATTTGTGACTTTGCAAAAAATCATGCATATGAGATGATATTGGGACGACCATTCATGCGTCAGTTGCAAATTGTACAAGATTGGGGAACTAATTCTTTGTACTTGCAACATTTAGGGGTGACTACCAAAGTCAACCTTAAAGACTATTCACATCGAGATGTACCCCCAATACAATGGAATACCATCCATAAGACACCAGTAGAAACAGAATCCGTGCACTCATTAGAATCAGACCCTTCTTGGTTGCATGAGGATACTCATTTATGGATGTGTAAAGTTGCAAAACAATAGGAAGAAAGGTTAGAAGCCAGGACCTTAGGTGCAGAACAACATCCACGAACCCTTCAGGATCCAGCCTACGCTCCTGTAGTATTCCCTGACGAAGAGTTTGAACCCCATGGTTGGGCAGAAATCCTAGCAACCATGGATGTAGCCATCAATGAAGAACAATGGACACCCCACTGTGACGAGGATGGCTATGACATTTCAGTTTTCACGATAGAGCCAATCATGTGCGATGCAATTTTAGAAGAGTGTGAACCTAACATTGATGCATTTGAGGATGCAAGCGATCTTGATTCAGAATCAATTATCATGGACCCACCCTTTGCATCAGAGGAAGAATATTTTTTCGAGGTAGGGACTCACACTCAGAGACACGAGGAAGTTATGAATGAGGTGAGGTTAGCCACGGAAGTGACTAACAAGAGTGAAGGCAAGAAAAGAAAGAAGAAAGAAACCATGTCAGAAAAAGAGGAATCTTTGTTTGAAGTACCCAAGAACTTCAAGAAATATGAAATCGAAGATAGAAGAATCCTGGTACGAATGCCCAATAGAAAGGCGAATGATGGACAAGTATATGATAACCGAGAGAAAACTAAGGAAATAATAGTTGCTATCGAAGGAGAAGAAGAGAAATGTACATACATAGGGCATGATTTGACAATTGAAGAAGAAGAAGAGCTAGTTTCCCTATTGCGCGAATATAGAGATGTGTTTGCTTGGAGTTATAAAGATTTGAAAGGAGTAGATACAGATATATGTTCTCATAGAATCCCTATGACTCCAGATGCAAAACCGACAAAACAGAAACCTTACACGTACAATGATAACTACGCTGCGAAGATTAAAGAGGAGATAGATCGCTTGATAGAAGCAGGATTCATTTACGAAATTGAGCATACCGAATGGGTATCCCCCATTGTGGTTGTGCCCAAGAAGAATGGAAAATTGCGTGTGTGTATTAACCTTAAAATAGTTAATGCCGCAACGATTAGAGACAGTTATCCTCTTCCTATCACAGAACATCTATTGGAAAGAGTCGCGGGCAAGGAAGTTTACAGCTTTCTTGATGGATTTTTAGGCTATAATCAAGTAGCTATTGCTCCAGAAGACCAACACAAGACGGCATTTGCCTCTGAATGGGGCATATTTGCATTTCGTGTGATGCCATTTGGCTTAACAAATGCACCCGCCACTTTCCAGTGACTCATGTGTCATGTTTTCAAGGAATTCTTACGCAAGAGTTTGGAAGTTTATGTCGATGACATATGTGCTCATTCAAATGTAAGACAGACACATATCCCAGAGTTAAGACAAATATTTGACAAATGTCGAGAATATCAGGTTTGTTTGAACCCAGAAAAATGCGTTTTCATGGTCAGACAAGGCAAAATTCTAGGACACATTGTGTCAAAAAATGGAATCTCTACGGATGAAGAAAAGGTGAAGGTAGTTGCAGATTTACCTAGACCAACTAATGTGAAAGAGGTACAAGCATTTATGGGCCATTGCGGTTATTATAGGAGATTCATACACATGTATGCAATCATAGCCAAGCCTTTGTACTCTCTTTTAACCAACTTTGAATGGACAGATGAATGTGAAAATTCATTCAATGAACTCAAACGACGTTTGTGCTCAGCACCTATATTGACTACCCCAGATTGGAGTAAGCCATTCCATGTACATGTGGATGCATCCAATTATGCCATAGGATGTGTGTTAGCACAACCCACGAATGAAGGTAACATAGATCTCCCCATAGCTTACGCGAGCAGACAATTGAACGCAGCAGAGAGAAATTACACCACGACGGAACGAGAGGGATTAGGGATGATCTACGCAGTAAAGAAGTTTAGGCACTACTTGTTGGCCAACAAGTTCAAGTTCTTTACAGATCATCAAGCCCTATTGTACTTAGTCAACAAACCATGTAACACAGGACGACTAATACGTTGGTTTCTATTACTCATGGAATATGATTTTGAAGTCGTAGTCAGGAAAGGAAAGACACATCTTAGAGCTGACCACCTTTCAAGATTAACCTCAGGAGAAGCTCCTCAAGGAGTAGCGGATGATCTACCAGATGCACATTTGTTCAATCTTGAGATAGCACCAGAATGGGCTAAGCCTATAGTCCCTATTCTCACATATGGACCCAAGAATCCTAAGATAAAGATCAAAGAAGGAGAGATTACCAAGTCTCAGAGATACCAAATAATGGCAGGAAGCATATATAAACAGGATAATCAAAAGATTCTTGCTTGTTGTGTAGATGAATCAGAACATGCAGATTGGTTGCAATTAGCACACATAGGTGCATTAAAGCAACATCATTCAAAACATCGAACATTACAGACTCTGCATAGAGTAGGAGTATATTGGCCTACTATGGAAGCAGATGTCTACAAGTTGTGTAAAGAATGCCATGTTTGTTGTGAAAGACCACCAGTAGAGCATGCTACATTATATCACGTGTCTCTCACACCAGACTGGAGTGAACAATTAGTGACATACTTGAGGACGAAGACATTCCCTCAAGGCATGACCTTAGCACGACAACGCAGTCTAGAGCAGGAAGCTCAAGATTATTCACTTATTGGCGATAACCTATACAAAAGAGGACGAGATGGATATCTAAGACAATGTGTTCATGAGAGCGATTATCTGAGCATACTAGAGACTGCACACCAAGGTGTTGCAGGAGGTCATTTTGGACCCGATAGGATAATCAAAGCCATCCTCTTTGCAGGATTATGGTGGCCCACTCTTCACATGGATGCTCATACCTATGTTAAGAGATGTGATGTGTGCCAAAGAACTCAGTTTCCTACTCGCAGAGATGAAATGCCATTGAAACCCATGATGGGCGGACGTGCATTTTCAAAGTGGGGTATAGACTTTGTAGGACCCATTAACCCCCCTGCAAAAGGTATACATGCTGAATACATTATTGTTGCCACAGATTATCTTACAAAATGGGTAGAGGCAAAAGCCACAAAAAAGAATGATGCACACACAATTGCAAAATTCTTATTTGAAAATGTCTTTACAAGATTTGGATTGCCGATAGAGCTAGTGAGCGATCGAGGCACTCACTTTCTAAACCAAGTCATTGAATATTTGTTACAGGATTTTATGGTGATTCACAAGAAATCCGCACCATATCATCCTCAGGCCAATGGTCAGGCTGAAAGCACTAATAAGATCCTTTGTAACGTACTGACGAAACTCGTGAACAACAAACGTTCAGATTGGGACAAACAGTTACACCACGCTGTTTGGGCATATCGAGTGGCCTACAAGACCGTACTCAATGCAACTCCCTTTCAGATGGTTTTTGGTCAGAATGCAGTGCTTCCTTTGGACTTCTTGATACCGACCCTTAAGGTTGCACAAGAACATCAGTGGACCGGCCATGAATTATCAGCGAGAATAATGGACTTGGAACGATTAGGAGAAACCAGGCTAAAGGCAGCAGCAGGAATATATGCAGCGAAGAAGCGACAGAAAGCATATTTTGATGCACATGTGAAGGATAAAGGCCTAAAAGAAGGAGATTTAGTTCTAGTATATACGCTGAAACAACACGCACGTAAGTTAGAAAAGCGAGGTTATGGACCTATGATCATTAACAGACTCTCAACAAGTGGAGCAGTACAGTTAGCCACTTTAGAAAGAGATATAATGCCTAATTACATTAGTGGCCGTAGAGTCAAGTTATATCAAGAACCTCTTACTGAGGATATGCTTAGACGACTCACGTTGGCAAAGAAGCGTAAGGAGGAAGAAAATAGAATACGAGCGGAAGCTCAGGCAGAAGCAATAGAACGCATTAAACGCATGAAGTTAAGAAGACAAGGACTAGGGAGAGAACATTATAACCATCTGGAAACTACACCCAGATATCCCATGGCTATGTGTGAGGTCAGGTCATGAACTCATCCTAGCATAGTGGACAGGAGACCATTCATTACAGTCAGGCTAGAGCACGACAACCCTTGCCAAGAGCTCAGGGCTTTAATTGACTCAGGTGCTGCGACTAGTGCGATTAGATGGTCCCACTATAAGGATTCAGGAATAGAAATGCGGCCAATTGAGGCATACCTCATAGGCCTACGAGGCATGGAAACCCCTTGCATGGGTGAGGTGGACCTTCCTATCCTCATTAAGGATGTGATTATGACAGCGAAGCTACTAGTGTGCCATGATGACGACCTGATAGAACCCCTAATCCTTGGCCAAGATTGGCTATACGATCACTCAGTGGACCTAAATCTTAGACAAGGCTCCATACAGATTGGAACCTTAGAACAGAAGCGAGTGATACCGCTTGACTTCCCTAACGGCATTCCGATTGAGGTTTGTAACCCTAGACCCTATGAAACGCATGCGACGGAAGACCGGAAGATCTTGGGTCAGACCAGTCAGGTTACGTCTACTCCAACCCACTCGGGCTTGGCTAGGGACAATTGTCAATCAGAAGGACGACAGGAGATCTTCCCTAGGGCTTCCTACAAACTAGAAGGGGCAGCTACCCAACCGCTAGGGCAGTTGAACACAATCAGCGGTCAGGTGGGTTGCATCAGAGGCCAAATGAGCACAACACCCTGCGGTGCTCATCCTTCCAAACTTGCTGCGGACTGGCCTAGATTAAAGATAAATAACGAATCACTTCCTAATGGGCAGGTCACGCAAGTGTTGGATCTCCCTTCTTTTCCAAAGTAGAGCGTCCAATGGACCTCTCAAACCCAACCACGAACGAGTCAACCACAACAGAGGAACCCAGACCGACAACATCACTAGACAAGGCAAAGAAAGCAGAGGTATCAACATCACAGAACAAGTGGCACGAGACAAATATGGGTGCCAAAAGGACAGCAACCACAGGCTATTGGCAACACTGCAGACGAGGATAGGACAAAGTTTCAATAGAAGCAAAGTCAGCATCAAAAGTCCCCTCGATCTTCTTCTACAAGTACAAATACTCGACAGATTTGGATCGCCAAGAAATACCTTATCCATAGACCCACACCCATGCAGATTTGGGTACCCAAACAATGTATTATAGCCCAACCCTCTAGCCATGTAATATATACCCCTCCGAAATCTTTTCATCCTTCAATACCACCGAACCCGATACCACTCTTTGTCCCTCAGCAGAAACACACCACCCACTCAAAGACTCTTAGGAAACGTATCCAGACGTCTTCTTGTACCATCGTATCTAACAATTCTCCCACCCCGTTTAAACTCCACCCTTGTACTAATTCACCCTCAACCAAACCTTGTATAAATTCATACACCCAAACCCCACATTTTGCATAATAAAAGCTCATCAAGAAATGTATGCATAATCTGAACCATGTAGGTGTCTAGAGACCTGCATTAGCTCTGCAAAAAGATCATTGCATCAATCACTTCACGACACTTGGCTACACGGGTTACACATCGGTTATGGAAAGGGATTGCGGTCTCACCTTAATGGGATCATAATTAATTTCCATACTAATGTGTTAATCTTTTGTAGCAGATCTTTTCCATTAGCTCATCAGTCATCATGCAAACCGAAGCAGGACCATCCGAAGCTGGCCCCAGTGCACCGATGGCCACTATTGGAGAATTACTAGCAGAATCTTATCCTACGGTGCAACCACCAGAGTTTCAAGGTTTTCCAGGACCCATGCCAATCGATGATCCTCCTAGAGGATATACCGAGAAGATTCATCGTAATTCTCACTGGTTTCAAGGCTTAGCAGGACCCTTAGCAGACGCTGATTTCATATTTGAGGCCAATTTGGCATTTGATCTTCGCACATGGACCAAGTACCAGTTCTTTTCACGAGAATTTGAAGGACTACAGAATACACAAGATTTAACGCACGTTTGGGCACGAGCGGGATTTATAGAGTATTTTAGCGACCCTCTGCCTAAACCCGATTTTAACAGATGCTTTTACTTGGTAACCACCTTAACGGCTTCAGAGAACAAGGATCTACCCGGCACATTCATGTTACCATCCTTGGTAAATGATCCTCCATTTAGAAGGTTCTATTTGTCTAAAGATTTAATTCGCGCAGCTCTGAAAATACATGGAACACACACTCCAACGGAGAAAGAACAGCTAGTCCCAGAACAGATGAAGCGTGGTGACGTAACTAAGTGGGAGGATATTTCTGCTATAACACCTGAGCTCTCTAAGCCATTACGGATATGCATGCAGCACTTTTCTTTCCCAGCTCAGGATCGTTTTACCATGCCCCACAAGAGAATCTGGTTTGGATTATACTTAGCATGTACTGGACCTCAAACGGTTGATCTAGCCAGCTGGATCATTGATCAGCTCTATTTGGCACAACATAGGTGGGAGCGAAAGAAGGTAATCAATGGGTGCTGCGCCCTCACCAGGATCATATATATGTGCTTGGCATATGATTTACCCATAGAGCGTGCCATGACCAGTGAGGAACTGAAAGCATTCAAAGGGACCACTAGGAAGGCTAGAAAGTCTAGCAAAGGCAGAGCCGGAAAGCGGATGAGAGGTACTATCCCGTGCCTACAAGTCCCAACATCACCCTCTCCACAACCATCTCCAGAGCAGTCACCAACAGCAGCCACTCCCACGGTACCACCAATTCGTATACGGTTATCAAGACCAGTTACGTAGGAGGGCACCACAAGTACTGTTGCACCTCAAACAGCCACAACCACAGAACCTATCACCACAACAGCTGAACTTCCCACCACTATTGGTGCGGAAGCTTTCTCTTTTCCAATACCGCATTTAGAACCAGGACAAGCAGAGCCACTGGACCAAACTTTTGATTTTGAGATGCCTGATGCATTCTCCAATGAGTTCCAGTTTTCAGAAGGACAATTGTTTTCTCAAGAATTTGAAAGGCCTAGCTACCCTACCACACCCAGGGATCAGCCACAAGGACAGATCGTGTCCAGCTCTGATGACGAAAGGACAGCGACCGATGACGACGAAGGTGACGACGAAGCTAGCCAGGGAACACATGAATCCCAAGAGCATGAACAGACAGATGGCCAAGGCCAACAAACAGACACACATGGGGATACAAGTACCCATGAAGATGAAACTTACGAGGCAGCCGCTTACACACTAGCTATCAAGAAGTTGCATAGAACTATGGAAAAAGTTTGGGCACGCAAAAAGCTGACAGAGGAAGAGAGTCAAACAATAATAGAACAAGAACTTGTCACAGGCGGATTCGAAGACGCATACATCAAAGGATTCAAAGAGTTAGTCAAATCAGTAGGTTCCAACGAAGCACTCAGGTACTTGCAGAGAAAGCCACTACCACAGTTTGACCCCCGCAGAGTACGACTACTGTCAAAGCCCGGCGAATACATTCGTGTACCAACCGGAGCACAATCTTCAGAACAAGCCAGGGAGGCACGCCTCGTCCCCGAAAGTTCGTTGGCGGTAGAAACCATCATTGTAGACTCCCCACCCCGCGCTACAATGGTACCTACCTCAGCAGTCACTGAAGTACCGACCACCTCAACCGCTCCTCTCTCACCACCCGTCCATCCAGCCTCCCCTCTTCACCCTCCTTTCCCCAGACCAACATCTTCATTCGCCGGTGGTGTTGCAGAAATTGTCTTTACGACCACTCACCCCACAATTCCCGTACCCATTAGCCCTAGTCTACCCCCTCCCACACCCACCTTTCTACCCAACCCATTCCTTCATCAATCTTTTCCATCTTTCCCCACAACTCCAAGACCCCTCTTCCCATTCCCCCCGCCGTTAACCTTCTCCCCCGTCTCACCTCCCCGACCCACTGTAACCCCTCTTTCCCCTTTCCACCAAGCTACTCCAGCCAGCCCCCCTGTAAATTACCCCTCAACCTTTGTAAATCCCGTATTTACACCAGCACGAGCACCCACGATCACACCCATATTCACGGTCACCGCACTAGATACGTCCACTGACATGGACATCTCACCACCCGCTGCACCATCACTCACTTCACTCCCGGCACAAACATTTTTAGGCACATCACAATTTTCAACAATCACTACATCATCCACCTTCCCATCCCCATTCCCCATTCCCGTTGCATCTACACCAACTGCTTAGCACCCCATTAATACTATCACCCACTGTAGATAATGCATTCCGACAGATGTTCATGTGTATGACGCAAGTAAGAGATGAGTTCACATCTCTTGGAGATAATTATCAGCAGCTGCAGAGGACAACCAATGACTTACAGTCGCAGCTTAATTTATTGTCTATTGAGAATGCCTCTCTGAACACCCGATACCAGGAATTACGCGAGGCATATCACAAATTGGAACTAGAAAGCGAAGAGAAGACCAAGGAAGCCACTGCTGACCTGGATAATTTATTAAGAGCCCAGACAGTCCGCAATGCAACGCTAACACGAAACATGGGCTTACTACGAAGACACCTAGCAGCCGCCAAGGAAGAAAACCAGCGCTTACAGGATCAGAACCGAGAAAACCTTAGAAGCAGCGCTCGACCACCCAGACCAACCACTCAGTCCTAGCAGGTTCAAAGCCATTCCCTCAGACTCGATGAGGATGCTGCTAGACGATCATGTAAGATTACTAGATGAATACGACCGCATGAACGAGGAGTTACAGAAACTCAAAGAAGATCACAAATTACTCCAGTTACGAGAACCGGCACACCAAGACATACCAGCACCTGTGGACCCCTCTCCTGACCTCCTAGAGGAACTCAACTCATTACGGGCCCAGGTATCGACCCTTGAATCAAGGATTGCAGTATATGAAGCGCCACCAAGGCCAGATTCCCCACCTGAGCTTCCAGCTGAGGAAGAAACGGTCACCATCCCGGTGGAGGAAACATTTGAAGAGGCATACGAGCCACAACCCATCCCAGGCGGACGCGTCACGGCCGAAGGCCAAATGACGTACGAACTTCCGACCCCCGCGTGGATGAAGACTATTGAGGAACTTGGAACAACGCACTCCGCGAGAGTAGAGGCACAATTACATGCCATGGCGATGATAGAAGAAAAGATATTACAGTCTCCATTCTTTGCTCATTTAGCCCCGTGACGATACATATCTGGGCATGAGCTACAGTATAAACCGTATTTCATGTTAATGGCCGAATACCAGTTAGCCATTGAGAAAGAGACAGGTAAGAAACCATCGCATGCAACTCAATTCGAGGCGGCTAATCTACCACCAGATGCACAGAAAGGAAGGATCTATCAACCAGAGTGGCAAAAAAATTCACTACAGCAGTATCCAAAGATGATGAGTACATGGGTAAAGGCACCTTTGCATTTGAAGTACAATCCGTGTTGGGGACCAGTGCCACGACGCCGCTCCTGGACTGCCTTTGCTATTAAGGTACAAAACAATAAGCAGTGCCAAGACTGGTTGAATTACCCCTATTTTAAGCCACCCATTGAGTTACCAACTGTTGGCTACATGATGGCTACAATTCGCCACTGGCTCCCTAGATTAAAGCATATGGATGATATAGCAGCGCATATGACTGTCAAAATCTTTGGCATGATGCAAATGATTTTTAAAGTCTTCCGACGCGTCAAGGCACCACATGTCATCACCCCGGGCTTTGAGCATGGCAATTTCGATCTGGTATATGATATGAGTACAACGCCATCGCTACGGGTATGTTATGCCTGGCACTGCAGAATAAAGTACCTACCGGCGTGCTACAAGCAGATGTTCGAAGAGATGTTCACAACCGGCTTCTGGGAATACCATTCAGAGGTATTCATAAGCAGGCCTACACATTTATTACACTTATTTGCCTGTGAACGAATGGTCTATTCCACACATTATCAGCTCCCGCCACCGGAAGAACCGCAACCAATCGACTGGGAGAAACTCGAGGCAGATCTGGCCCGAGGCATTCGTATCTCCGAGCACACCCTCACTCAAGACCTCCTACAGAACTATATCCGGCAGACCTCACAGCAAGGTTCTGTCAGGGACGACAGAAGCGAGAGGGAGGGGGGTGTTGGAAGCAGCCAGAGGCACAGACGACACGGAAGCATGTAACGACAAAGCAGGGAGCCAGTCGAATCGTTTTTCAAATAATTATGTTTTCAAATACTTTCCAAAAACCTCCAACAGTGATTTTTATCACTATTGTAACATATGTAACATAGAAAACCCCATTTTGTAATCCATAGCTCCATTTTGTGCAAGCCGAGAAGTCCTCGAGCTTGAGGAGCTTAGGTAGAATGCGCGTACCAATTTTCGTTATTTTTAGACACCGTTTACCCTTCCAAATAGCATCTAGGACCTAATTTTTAACTATGCCGGTCACTAGATGTGAAACCGGTCAAAACTAGTCTAGAAACTATAAAAAGAGCTAGAGAGCTCATTTTTGAGGTTAGCTTGTTTGAGGTTAGAGTTCTTTTGAGCTTGTAATAGTGTTCTTGAGTAATAGAGCTAATTTCCCACCTTCCATTGTGTCTTGCTTGTCTCTTCGTAGTGTGTGTGCATGTGTGTGTGCATTTCTATGCTTCTCACCTTCACTCTCACTTCATCTCACATTCACGATCTTCATATCACTCCTATCTCTTCCGCGGATTGACATTAAGGAGGTGAAGCTTCTTAACGTGGTTCTCACCATTGTGCTAGAGCAACACATGGCTTCATGAGGTTTTCATAGAAATTTGAAGAAGAAAATGTATGCCCATAATTTGAAAATTTTTGGGGCTCCCCTTTCTCTGCTTCTTTACTCTACAAAACTCTCCCCCTCTTTGTCTCTATCGTCCCTTGATATGCTTTGCTTCTTGTCCGAGGTTTGCTTATTGTTCTTTCAATTCATGCACCCAGCGATCAAGGAAGCGACTAGGAATGTCAGAGCATTTGTTACTTTATCCGACCCTCAGTCCTATGCTTCTGGCTTCCCCTTGGTATTCCTTACATTCATATAATTGTGTTGCAATGATAATTTGGGCTACCACACATGCATCTAGTGGCTAAGAATGTGATTGTCTTAGTCACCCGTTTCAACTTCTCAGCCTCTACCTCTTTCTAACTTTTGGCCTTTTAATAAATCTTTGTTCTCACACGTTTTGTGTTGCAGTGATAATTTGGGCTGCCACACATGCATCTAGTGGCTAAGAATGTGATTGTCTTAGTCACCCGTTTCAACTTCTCAGCCTCTACCTCTTTCTAACTTTGGCCTTTGAATAAATCTTTGTTATGGTCATGTTGTATTGCTGAAGCCTATTTACTTCTTTTCACTGCAGGCATCATTTGGTAAGCATTGCATGTGTTTTTGTCTTTTGGTTGATGCTTCAAAGCTCCTGTCTTTAAATCTTCTTTTACATCCTTGGGGGACTTGATGCATTTCTTCTAGCCTATTCATTTCTTTCCCTTGCATGCACCTATTGGATAAGAGCGTGATTATCTTGGTCACCCTCTTCAACTTTTCAGCCTCTATCCCTTTCTAATTTTTGGTCTTTTGATAAGTCTTTGTTTCCACTCTTTGGGGCTCCTCCTTTTGTGTGTGGCCTGATGCGTGTGAAGCCTGATACATGCCCCTGCCGGGCTTTGGGCAGAGGGTGGGTTTTATTCATTGGATAATTTTTCTTTTGGATTTTCTTCTTCTTCTTCTTTTACTTGATTCTCCCTCCACACATCCCTCCTCCTCAACTCTATCATCCCCAATAGGCTTTGGTTGGTGACGTGAGTATGTTTGAATGACTTTTTGCTATCTTTGATTCAACAAATTAGCTTCACGTATCATTAGTTCTTTCCATTGGGCTGATTTTACTCCATCATTTGGTGCGTGTCTATGATCTGCAAATAAGCTTTATTCATAGGCCACCAATCTAGCATTTAAATTGGAAGTCATCTTGACAAAAATTTTTGAATCCATTTCAAAAAATCCTGTTAAAAATGCTTCTTTGAATGTTTGCATATATTGACTTGGTAAGAACATCAAGCATGAGTATATAGCCATGATAGTAAGTCGGATCGGTGTGATAGATAAATAAAAAATAAGGGTGTTTGTGCCTTGATTTATGCCGATAAAATTCAAAAATGTATAGTGATCATGTTTGAAGGATTTCAAAACCATGAGTAGCATGCTCAACACTTTATTCGTCATCTTTATTGCTAGGTCCGGGATTGTAGCATAATATGAGAGCCAAAATTCTATTGTACGTACCATATATTCTTTGGTGGGTAAGTAGTTATGTGGTGGGCCTGGTAAAAATGGATAGTTGAGCCACTGATTATTGAGAGCTCCCTGGTGCTGTTCTTCTCAAAATTGCATCTAGGATCTTCTTCGTGGTACTGGGAAAAAAGGTGGATTTACTTGTAGTAAGTATGAAGCAGAATTGCAAGAAACCATGGAAGAAACTCACAAGTTCATGGAAGGAAAGATCAATCTGCCAATTCAAGGGCATCACTATCATCAAACTCATACCACAACTATCTCAGGGAAGTGACTCACAAAGTTCCACATATATAGAGAATTGGACTTGGTTAATTCGAGCTCTCCATCTGAAGGACAAGAAGAATGTGAACCATCACCTATGAATGTGGACATTAGAAGTGAATCAAATCATGATGGCAAGTGGGATGAAATAAATCAAGTCAAGGATACCTTTGAAGTAGAAAGCAAAAAGTGAGATCAAATGCGAGAGGATACATTTGAAGAGGGAAAAGAGAAAAGGCCAACCAAGAAATGGAAGAACCAGAACCATTCCCATCTATAAGAATAGTAGCAGATCATTCACCTTCGGATGTAACATTTCAAGGAAGTGCTACTAAGTCTACTCCACATAAAGAAGAAGAACCTCAAATCAAGCTACAAATCAGAAAACCACATAATGAGATGGTACATGTTGAAAAGGGTAAAGATCTACAAACAGGTGAAGAACCGACAATACAAAAAGCATGGCTCAACATTGATGTGGCACAACTCAAGCCATTGGTAAAACAAATGATACAAATAGCCATGGATACACAACAATAGCTCATGGAAGGAGATAGAGATTATGACAAAACATTAGTAGAAAGAAATCAATTCAAGATGTTAAGTGAAGAGCTAACTGTTAGAATACTACATGCTCAATAGGCATGTACAACTAAAGAACAAGAAACCAAAGAAGCTATGGAAAGATGTACATTATTGACCGAAGAAAATCAGAAGATGCAAAATCAGCTTAAGGAGCTTCAAAACAAATATGCAGCTAATGAAGCCCAAAAGGTATGCTTATCAAATAGAAGAAAACTTTTAGAAGCTCAAATTAAAGTATACATGGATGAGGCAGACAATATGAGAAATAGAAATAAAGAATTAATGAATGCTGTCCTACTCAATCAAACTATGGAGGGGCCAGAGAGTCAACAAAATAATACATAGGAGTTAGAAGCTCAGATAGCCAAGTGTGTAGATCAACTAAAGCAAGAGCAAGAGTTTCTAGAAGAATGGGAAGAGAAGTACATGTATAATACAAATGAGCTTAGAAAAAGGTGGAAAACTGCATAGGCTAAAATCATAGAACATTGTAAAGAAGATGCAGATCAAATATATTTACTTCAAGAATGCCTCCTACAGAGTAACGAGACACTCTCAACAGCTAATAATGCAATACTAGAGAAAGATGCACTCATTGAAAGACTGAAAGGAGCTCAATTATTACAGATAAATCAAATGGGGACATGAGTAGTTCAAGGTTTTCAAACGACTACTATGGAGAGTGAGGTATATCCTCCTTCTCCCCCCATATATAATTCGCCAATACAAGAGGAAGAAGCAGAGAAGAGTGCTGATAGTCATGCACAACCTATTGCAGAACTAAGCCAAAATGAGCGGGCACTAGTGGTGTCCCAACTTATAGAACAATTTGAAGATCAAGTCGTGAAAGTAATGAAGGAAGCAAAGATCAAAAGTAAGAATTTAGAGAAAATTTTGAAGCCCTTCAACGTACCATAGGGCCTACTAAAAGAAGAAACCAGGCAATACATTAAGAGAACTACAAAGAAAGAACCAGATCAAGACTTGCAATTAAAAATAGATAGATTTTTCTATACACAGCAAGAATTTGACAAAGCAGATCCGATATGGAGACAAAAAATTTTGGAAAAGAATCTGACTCTGTGGGTGCATTGGGAGTCTGCACCATACTTACTACAAGTAAATCCATCTTTTTGCCCAGTACGGAGAGGACAATCCTAGTTGCAATTTTGCAAGCACAGCACCAGGGCACCATCCATAATCAGTGACTGAACTACCCACTGTTACCAAGCCCACCACATAATTACTTACCCACCGAAGAATATATCATACGTACAATAGAATTTTGGATATCGAGATATGCCCCAATTCTAGATTTAGCCATAAAGATGACAATTAAGGTGTTGAGCATGCTACTCATAGTTTTGAAAGTCTTCAAACACACTCAATACACATTTTTAAACTTTTTCGACATTAAACAAGGCACAGATGCCCTTATTTTTGACCTATTCATCATGTCTAGTCGACTTACTATCATGGCTATATACTCACACTTAATGTTCTTATCGAGTCAGTACATGCAGACATTTGAAGAAGCATTTTTTGTAGGATTTTTTGAAGTAGACTCGGAATTCTTTGTCAAAATGACTTCCAACTTAAATGATAGATTGGTGGCCTATGAATTAAGCTTCTTTGGAGATCACAAACAGGCACCAAATGATGGAGTAACATGATTACAATGGAAAGAACTAATGATATGTGAGGCTAATATGCTAAAGAAGAAGAAAATAGAAAAGAAAACTTTCCAATGAATAAAACCCACCCTCTGCCCAAAGCCCTACAGGGGCCTACTCAATAAGCTAGCAATCATGAGTGATTTGATAAAAAATGATGAATACACAAAGAGAAACAAGCTTAGCAAGTCATAGGATGACCCCGATTTTCCCGAGCTGCAACACTACTCAGAACTTTGAGCAGTAAAATCCAAATATCTCATGATTCAAGAATCCAAATTATGTAGGCACATACTAGACAATATGATCAATCTAACAAGCTTTAAATCAAAGAAAATGGTGAAGTACACACTGAGAAACAACTCTGATAAAATGCCTATTCGGAGAGAGTGCTGTCAGAGAAGAAGAAAACCAAGCGACAGAGTTGACTTCAAATGATCATAGATGAAGATTGAAACATCCAATTCTAATGAAAATTGGTTAAAAACAGTAGGCTTAGAGAGCTAGCTTTACCAAGTTAAACCACTAAAAATAATTCACCAAGCTCAGAGAAATAATCTTTGCAATCTGACTGAGAAAACTGAGAGATATGGCAGTGAATAGTACACTTCACAAGAACATGAAGATATGAACTCAAATGATCATGAAAATGAAAGTATATTGATTGTAAAATACAATGGACTTACTGATACATATGTGTGATTTGAAATCACACCTTGATATGGCATAAAGCTCAGCTCTTGGTGGTCTTCTCTTAACCACGACTAAAACTATCATGTATTTATAGTTGATCTTGGGAGCCTAACTTCCTACAATCACTCTCCAATCTATTAGTGATTGATTTGATTCTCCAACTACCTTCAATCACGAATTCCTGGCTTTTCTTTCCCGTTTTTATCAAGTGGACTCAACCACTTAAGATTATTTCACTTTTACATTAAGTAAAGACTTAAAAATTACAAGAGGGAGTTCACAAGTGAACTCTAGAAGGACTAGACATTTCCTTCAAGTTTCTAAGCCCTTTGATGACTCAAGCCAATACTTAGGCATGTCATACTCCAATAGCTCCCCCTCAAGCCAAGTATGCTTGAGGTCTTCACTCCTCCAAGATTACCTGCAAACCTATCTTAGCCTTGAATTTGCAAGCTTTGTACCATCCAATGCTTTGGTTAGAATATCTGCACATTGTTGATGAGTGGACACATATGATAGCAGCTAAGTGAATAGAACTCATATTGTCACCAAAAATAGTTGGAGTGCCAAATTCCAATCCAAGATCTGTGAATAGTGTCTTCATCCACATAGCTTCTTGAATAGCTATGGCAAGAGCTCTCTATTCAGCTTCAGTAGAAGAGAGAGCAACTGTGGGTTGCTTCTTGGATGACCATGAAACAAGTTTTGAACCTGCAAAGGTAAGATAACCTAAGGTGCTCAGCCCAATCTGCATCAGAGAACAATTTCAAACTTAAATCAGATACATAAGGGTAATATAACCCCTCATCCATGGTCCCTTTGAGATATCTGAGTATCCTCTTGGCAACCTCCATGTGAGGTTTCTTGGGTGTGTGCATAAATTGACTTAGCACACTCACATTATAGCATATATCAACCCTTGTCAATGTGGCATAATTCAAACTACCCACAAGGCTTTGATAACCTATCACATCTTCTATGAGTTCACCTTCATGTGAGCTCAATTTATGAGTAACCTCCATTGGAGTACCTGCAATCTTACAATCTTGCATCTTGAATTTTGCCATTATGTGTTTAATGTACTTTCTTTGAGTAAGAAACAAACCATGATCTTTGTAGACAACTTCCAATCCTAGGAAGTAGGTAAGTGAACCCAAATCACTTATCTTGAACTCTTCTCTCATCTATTATTTGATTCTCTTCATGCCATCTGTATCATTTCTTGTAAGTATAATATCATCTACATACACACACACAAATAGATGACTTCAGAATTACTCCTTTTTATGAATAGTGATGGATCTACCTTGCTAGGTTGAAATCCTTTTCCTACAAGAATGACACAAGCCTGTGATTCCAAGCCCTTTGGGCTTGTTTGAGTCCATATAAAGCTTTATTAAGTTTACACACATAATCAAAATATATGTGATTCTCAAAACCAGGTGCTTGTGCCATATATACCTCTTCTGTTATCCATCCATTAAGAAATGCATTTTTTACATCCAATTGAAGTATCTTCCAATTCTTGGAAGAGGCAATACTAAGCAAAACCCTAATAGTAGGCATCTTTTCCACAGGAGAGAAGGTCTCCTCATAATCAATTCCCTGAGTTTGTGCAAAGCCTTTTGCCACAAGCCTTGCATTATACATGTTAATGGAGCCATCTGAGTTCTTCTTCAATTTGTAGATCCACCTTGAGCCTATCACTTTCATTGATGGAGACTTGGGAACCAAATCCCAAGTGTTATTCTCCTCAAGAGCTTCAATTTCTTCTTCCATTGCATGCCTCCATTTTGATTTCTTCTTTGCTTCCTCAAATGTTGAAGGTTCCTCTTGATTTATGTCCTGTGCTAGATAGATTGAATGTTTAGTGACTAGAGAGGTATCAAACCCATACCTTTCTAGTTTTCTTTTCTCCCTCATGGACCTTCTTAGGCCATGATGTGATGATTCTGCCTCTTATCCAAGTTCCTATATTTTTGCTTTACCTTTAGACTTCCACTTTTTGATGTTTTCATACTGAGTTGCTTCATCATCTTCTGAGGTATCCTGCTCTTCAACTTTAGAAGAACTATCCTTAACAAGTTTTGGAAAATCTTCCTCAAGATCATAAGGTAGGTTGACCTTTCTACATGAATCTTCATACCAAGAACTATTCTCATCAAATACTACATCTCTACTCACCAAGAATCCTTTGGTTGTTGGGTTGTATAATCTGTAGCCCTTTTGATTGTTGTCATATCCAATGAATACACACCTTTTTGCTTTGGGATCCATCTTGCCTCTAACCTGTGAAGGAACATGAGCAAAAGCAACACATCCAAAAATCTTACAATGATCCAAGCTTGGTCTTCTTCCATTCCAAGCCTCATATAGTGTCATGCCATCAAGTGATTTTGAAGGTAACCTGTTAATCAAATAAGTGGCTATGGATACAGCCTCAACCCATAAGTAATTAGGTAAGTACTTTCATTTAGCATAGACCTTGCAGCTTCAACAATTGTCCTATTCCTTCTTTCTACCACTCCATTTTGCTCAGGAGCGTACCTTGTAGTGATCTCTCTAAAAAGGAGTCAAATTCATGGGAGGAGAACTCTCCCCCTCCATCTGACCTTAGCCTTTTTAGTGTTTTACCTGTTTGATTCTCCACAAGAGCCAAATATCTTTTGAAGCATGAAAAGACTTCATCTTTGTGTTTCATAAAGTATAATATAGTCCACCTACTGCAATCAT
This sequence comes from Ceratopteris richardii, assembly GCA_020310875.1. Taxonomy (NCBI): domain Eukaryota; kingdom Viridiplantae; phylum Streptophyta; class Polypodiopsida; order Polypodiales; family Pteridaceae; genus Ceratopteris; species Ceratopteris richardii. The sequence continues at coordinate 52,444,405 of CM035423.1, forward strand.
CAATGAAGAAGACATAATACCTTGATCTAGATATGGAAGCACCCTTGGTAGGTCCCTGTACATCTGTATGAACTGTTGGTGTAAATCACAAACCTACACATTTGGCTTGGAAGATATCATGAAGACTCTACATACATGAAGAATCATAGGAACATATGTGTTAAACACTGTGTTCTAACTGTCAGAAGCGCGTTTAAACGAGAATTGGGTTCTTGTGTTAAACGCTGTGTTCTAACTGCCAGAAGTGCGTTTAAACGAGAATTGGGTTCTTGGTAGTGGAAGGGGTCTGTAAAGACAGAGGCCCTATGCTTGTTTCCCAAAATTATGTCACAACACACAATATACCAACATTCAAGATGTTATCAAGAATTGGTATCTCATTCTCATTCTTTACGGTTCGTCATTTTAACTCTATCAGAGTCTACCGAACACATTGTACCAAACTATCAGTATCGTAATATCGAATTACCTCAAAACCCTTTCTCCGAATACACACGACTGTAACATTTAACAGTAGTTCAACCTTCACCAAACAGCGCTCACAATCAGACAAATCGAAAACATAGAAGGACTCAACAGTTTCAAAAATACAGTGCTGAAGACTAACACACACTGGAGATAACCATTACTGTAGCCAAATCTCACCGTACAAGTACAGATCTCAATACTGAGAACAACACAATCCTGCACAGCATTTTTAAGAACACTACCTCAGTTACATAGGCTTCATCAGTAATTGGCAGATCAATCAAGAAGAAGGATACCACGATATATGTACTTAACAGAACAATCATCACAAAGATCCACAGAACAACTCTCTCAGACAACAGTCCGAGGATCTACTAGATGTAAATAAAACTCACAGCCGCAATAGAGATCGATAGACAACGAACACGAATACGTACAGTATACTCGGAATACTCATGAATTAGACAAGCAACGCTACAGCAACTCGAACAAGTGTCGATAATACCACACAGAAATGAACACAGTACTCCAAATTAGCCAACTCAACACATAGTAATGACCATGACAATCACCCAGACAGACAGTCTGGTGATTCCACGAATCGTCCCTGAGCATCTCTTTTCATTGCTTTATATAAAAGATTACAACGTTCAGTGTAACAACTTTTCGCGCGTGCGAACAAAAGATTCAGTTTTACAACTTCCGATCCCGCGGCCGACTAACACTCTGGCACGCACGGTGGACTCGAACCCGCAGGTTTTACAAAATTACTGTTCTTCTATAACTCCATCTAAATACATGTTTCTGGCTAATCTAAAGGTTCGGGCGATTTTCTTCTTTAAAGTTTCTAACAGCTGTTTGAGAGTATCCGGTTCTACTAGTTGTGCATCTACTCTTACAGAACTTAAAGCTATAGCTTCGGTCAGCAAAATTTCTGCTTGCATCTGTAGAAAGGCTTCTTCTAGGTAGAAATCGTTCGATAGGGCCGCATCTCTGGAAACTTTCATTTCTGCCACTTGTTTCTCCATCTTGCTTACTCTTTCTTTCTGATTGTCCATCTTATTCTCCCTTCTTTCGATCTCTTGATTCTGAAACTGTATGGTTCTGGAATATGCATCCCTTTCTCTTCGGAGATCTGTTATTACTTTTTGTAATTGTGCTTCTAATGTCAGTTTTTGCCGTAGAATGTTGTTTACCTCGTCAAATTGTATCTTACATTTCTGGAGTTCTTCGGTTGTTTTCATCGCCAGATCGTACTGTTCTTGGCCTTTTTGTACCACTTCGTCTAGTTGAACTCTGGTTTCTTCGAGCAGATTTCCTAATGCGATTCTTGCATCTTCTTTGTCTTGTAACTCTTGCTTCATTTTACTGATTTCGGCATTTTCATTCTGTAATGATTCTTCTTTCTTTGTGAGCTCAGCCACCGCCGCATCTCTCTATCTGGTAACCATTTCTTGTTCAGCAATTCTAGCCTGTAATTCCTTCAGCTGTTCTTGTAGAGATTGGTTTTCGGCTTTGGCTACTAGTAATTCTTCCTGTAGGGGGCTAATGTCGGCCTCCAGTAGATCTACTTTATGTTGGAATTCATTGCGAATATTCTCTGTTACTTGCTTCATTTGCGCAGGGAGTTGTTGTGATAAATTGATTAGCATCTGTCCCATAGATGCTAACTCAGAAAATACGGGAGTGGACGGGAGTGGAAGATGAGGACGAGGTTGTGATGAGGATGTGGTGAGGAGCTGCTGGGAGTTCGGTGGAGAGTAGTTTGGGGATGAGGAAGAAGAAGCAGTGGGTTCTTCGGGACGAATGGGTGGAGCAGGGATAATTAGGTTGATTGGAGGCTCCGGTGGGGGAGTGGGAAGAACAGCGTTGGGTTCTGTTACCTGTTCTGTGGTTTGTTGTGTGGTGTCGGCCGTGTTGGCAGCTGTAGACTCGACTGCTTTCAATAGCTCTTCGAAAACTTCTTTAATGATTTGTTCCTCATCTCCTTGCTGTTCTTGCTCAGATTGCTGTTGAGATGCTTCTTGGGACAAGCTTGTGTCCGAGTCGGTGTGATCCTCCTGTTCTTGTTGCCCTTCTGACGAAGATTCTGCTGATGATTCGTGCTGCATAGACGTTGCGGTGTCATGGAAGGTTTCTTCGCCCTGTTTTTCTTCTTCTTTGTCATCTTCTTTATTTCCTTCGTCTGAACCTTGTGCTTCACTTTCAGATGAGCTGATTCTAATTCTTTTTCGGCGGAAGAGTTGATTGAGTTCCTCTTCGTCTTCTTCATCATCTTCTAATAATTGGGCCGATTCTTCATGGTGCAGGACCGGGCCTCTGGGTGGTGGTTGTGCTGCAAGAATGGCCGGAAAAAGGAAAGATATGATGTGCGGCAGTCTGGACCTTGGCATTCCTCCTTTGTTTACCTGTTTAATTATCGAAACGCATTCTTTGTGAATGTGGTGGAAGAAGTACGATACAAAATTTATAGGTTCTCGGGTAGCTAAGTCTATGGCGAAGTAGAAGGGTCGAGATATTCCATATGTGTGCTTTTGGAGATTGAGGATGGCTACTAAGAATTGTAGCGCGGATCTCTCAGGTTCCGGACGGCAGAGGATGGCGTATTCGTTAGAGGAACTCCTAGGGAATAGTTGGTTCATGGTGGCTATTGGCAGATTCGGGCCACTTTCCCGACCTTGCTGAGGGAGTCTAAACGCCTCAGCAAAAGCTTGGAAGGTGATTACGGTTCGTGAAGGTAGGGATGTGATGGCCCAACTTTGTTCAGTGGCAGGTGTTTTAGCGATAGCGGCGATTATCTGGGCAAAGAACGGGTGGGATTCCACTGAATGCCACGGCAGTTCAACGAAATTGGCCAACCCACGTATGCGCAAAAACTCTCCTACATTGGTAGGGAGTGTCCGTCACGGAAAGTGGCATAGTTTGCCAGAGCTTCCATGGCGCAAATGATGACAGCAAGCACAAAATGCAAATGCATAGGGTATACACAAATCACGCAAGCATAATAGTGATTTTTGGCAAAACGGAGAAAGTTAAGTAGATGTTCGGTAGTGGGAGCAATCAAAATCACTAATAATCGTTCTTCATTGAGATGATAAGTTCTTAACTTCGGTGTGCATGCATGAGTAGCTGGAAAGGGCAGGGCGGCTGTTGACATAATTAGGTATCAAAACGCGGGTATTTACAGACTTATTTTATTAAGCACGCAAAAAATAAAAGAAAAGAAAAGAAGAGAAAAGGAAAGAAAAGAGAACGCCAAAAGACGCGGCCAACCGCGAAACGTTTCATTGCGGGTTAGATGTTTGTTGATACGGCCGCAGCTTCAAACCGTTGATGACTTTCAGAAGAGGAATTCCGGTCAAAGTAGTAAACCGAAAAGTGGCTGGGCCCACCTTTTCAGAAATCCGGTAGGGACCAAACCATCGTAACTTGAATTTGCTAGCAGAGCAATTCGACTTGGCATTGTAGAAGAGTACAAGTTGTCCCATTGTAAAAACTGGGGTCTTTAGATAGCGATTATGTGTTCGAGCTTGTCTTAGCTGTACTTCCTGCATAGTTAGAAAACTTTGCCATCGGTGCTCATTCAGTTCTCTGAGTGTATCTAGCCGAAATGATAAAGAATCTTCTGGTATTAATTTCTGAGTGAGAGCCACACGTAAGCTTGGCACAATAATTTCCATGGGTGCTATGGCTTCCAATCCATAAGCTAGTTTGAAGGGTGTTAGACCTGTTGCTACCTTATAGGTAGTTCGGTATGCCCACAGGACTGCAGGTAACAATTGGTCCCATCTTTCCGGGGCTTCCAAAATGAGTTTTCGAAGCATATTCAGCAGGGTCTTGTTTGTACTCTCAGCCAAACCATTTGCATGAGGATAATATGGTGAACTGAATTTATGCGTGATCTGAAAACAATGTGTGAGTACTTTCATTAGATTGTTAACAAAATGAGTGCCCTGATCTGTAACAAGCTCCAGAGGTAATCCAAAGCGCGGAAAGATATCTTTCATTAGGCAATTTGCCACCGAAACAGCTGTGGCAAATTTTAAAGCCCATGCTTCTGCCCATCTGGTTGCATAGTCTGTACATGTTAGAATATAACGATTATTGCTGAGTATTGCTGGCAGTGTAATAGGTCCGATAAAATCTAGACCCCACTTCTGAAAAGGCTCCAATGGCAAGACAGGTTGTAGAGGGAAAAGATGACGTTGCAGGGGTTGTCCAGATCTCTGACAACTATCACATTGTTTGACAAACTGTGATACATCCTTGTATATAGGAGGCCACCAAAGTCCGCTTTGCAGAATTTTTCGGTGCGTCAAATCTGTTGCAAAATGGCCACCGGAAGGAATTGAGTGAGCCAAAGTAATGACTGAGTTAACTTCATGTGGTGGAATACAACAAAGTGAAACTCCAATGTGATCCATATAGTATAATTCCCCAGCAATCAACCGAAATCGGCGGCTGAAAATTGCAATTTTCCTGCGTATTGCAGTAGAAGTCTGAGAAGGGAGGCATCCATCAGTAAGAAAGGTCAATATCTGATCATAGTATGTAGATGGCATAGGTGGGTCTGCAATTTCATCATTAGTCGGTTCAAAAACATAAATTGCCGGTGTTGTGTCATCTACACCGACCGGAGCTTCACCGGAATCTAAGCGAGAAAGGAAATCTGCTAAGGCTTGTGAACTGCCAGGGCGATGAATAACTTCGTAATCAAATTCTTGTAAAAGTAGAACCCATCGCGCTAATCGGCCACCTAAGTGCTGTTGCCGAACCAGATAGACAAGTGCAGCATGATCTACATGAAAAGTAAATTTGCGGCCAAGTAAATAATGCCTGAACTTCTTGACAGAGTATACTAAACCCAGACATTCCCTTTCAGTTACAGAGTAATTCTTTTCCGCAGGGGCAAGCCTTCGACTTGCATAGTATACTGGTTTGAACCACTTATTCGTTTGTTGCATTAATACGCTTCCAATTGCTATATCTGAGGCATCAACAAATACATGAAAGGGGTGATCACAGTCGGGAGGCTGTAAGATGGGAACTTGTGTTAATAAACACTTTAGACGATCAAATGCTATCTGACATTCCTGAGTCCACTCAAATTGTCGAGGAGTCTTGGTGAGCAAGCCACCGTAATGAGCAAGCCACCGTAAGTGCCGACCATGCCATCTTACTTGGCCCATGAAGCGCATCACTTCCTTAGGTGTAGTGGGCATTAACACAGCTGTAATTTTATCTGGATCCACCTGTATACCTTGTGCAGATACGATGTGGCCAAGTAGCCTTCCACATGAAACCGCAAACACAGATTTGTTTGGGTTCGAACAGAGTCTGTATTCTCTGCATTTTTCAAAGCAACACCGTAAATGGAACAAGTGTGCTACTATCTTGCCAAATAACGAAAAATCGTCAAGATAAACTTGCATAAACAAGGTAAGGTAAGGGGAGAATATTTCCTGCATACACCTCTGAAAAGTACTTGGGGCATTTCTTAATCCAAACCACATTACGATACAAGCAAAAACACCCCAATTGGTGATGAAAGCGGTCTTTGGTATATCCTGTTCAGCCATTCTAACTTGATTATACCCACTGTATCTGTCTAGGAATGAATACATTTCATGTCCTGCTACTCTATCAAGCATTGTGTCAAGAAAAGGTAGCGGAAATGGATCAGGCACCGTAGCTGCGTTCAGTTTCCGGTAATCTACACATATTCGTAGCTGCTTATTCTTTTTAGGCACAATAACAATTGGTGAGATCCATTCAGCATGCTCTACTGGTACAATGAATCCGACTTTGAGTAGCCTATCAAGTTCTGCCTTTACCTGTGATGCATAGTTCGGATTCATCCGGTAGCTTGGTTGTTTGATTGGTTTTGCTTCCGGCTTCAGCATGATCCTGTGTTGATAAATGCGCGGGTCCAAACCCTTCATATCTTTGTAATCCCATGCAAAGACGTCGGAGAACTCTCGAAGTAGCTGGATTAGGTCTGCTTGAAATGTTTCCGGTAAGTTTTCTTTTATCTTGACAGGACGCGGATGGTCTTCATCTCCTAAATTATAAGTGATCAACTGATCCTCTAGAACATAAAATTATCGGGGCTTCTCTGTATCGTCAGCTGGCTTAAAAAGTTGTTGCAGTTGAGCGTCATCTATAGCAGCAGTATCTTCCTTCTTATCTTCTTCTGTTACAGGCATCACCGTACAAACTGCGGGATTCCAATTATCTACAACAGATTGTAGGTCAACAGTTCCTAGGGAGATTAAGTCAATGTTGTTCTTTAAAAACTCTTCTTCTTCATCATCTGACAATCCATCTAACATATGAACTGGTTCTGCAAAATACGGTCTAGCATGCAATTTGCAAGGCTGTATAGCATCTAGTTTTACAATATATTTACGATTATTGTCTTTGAAAGTGAGTTCCTGTGCAGATCAATCTTGTATGACCTTAGCTTGCTTCAGCCAAGGACGGCCGAAAAGAAGATTATAATCAAGGGTGGATTCCGGTAATTCTAGGACGACAAAGGTCATCTTAAATGTGGTACCCTACAAAGTTATTGGTACATTCCGTACAAGTCCTACTGGATGGACTCTTGATTGGTCAGCCATTCTGACAAAGAACTGAACTGGTTCGATTTCAGTCCATCCTAACTTCTTACACAGTGCAGCAGTAGCAACGTTGACTCCAGATCCTCCATAAATTAGTACCTGTGTAGTTTTATGATTTTTATACCATACTATAATTAAAGGAACCGAATGATCGACCGTAGAATTAGGTTCCGGTTGCACTGCCGCTGTTGCTGGAATGCAAGAAGGTACAGGACTGAACTGTTGTTGGAATTGTTGTCGAACTCCTGGTACTAGTGCAAGTAATTGGCCAAGAGGAAGAGTAATGGACGCTTTAGATAAAATCTCCCACGCCTTATGTGATTGAATTGTGCTTTCAACGGATTCTGAAGATGATGCGCCCGCTGAAGAGGATGTATCTGCTGAAGATGATGTGCCTGCTACTGAATTAGAATCTTGTTTTTGTGTTCCTTCCTTGGTTAGTGGAGCCTGGGTCACCGGAATAGGATCTGGAAACACTGGAGGTTCGGTGGTGGTCCATTGACTGGCCTTATCATACATCCTTTGTTGTTCACATATGCGTGGTTCAAATACTTCTACTGCTGGTTGCAGTTGCTTATCGGATCGGGTCTGAATTACTGCAGCTTGAGTTTCTACGGGTGTGATTTGTACCATATTAGTCATTGGGTTTTGTCGTTCTTTCTTCCTCTGATCATACTCAGCTGCATCCTTACAAAATTCTAATGTGACCAAATTCACCACAAAAATGGCAGCGCGGTGGTGGCAAATTGGGATTTTCCTGTGCTAGTCCGGCCTGCCAGTGATTTGCATTGTAGTTATTATTTCTCTGTCCTCTCAAATTTCGATAGCCTTGTTGCTGGTTGTTTCTCATTTGCGGAGGTACATAATGATTGGCTGGGTGTCCTGGTTCCTGTATAATAGCATTGACAGTTGTGGTTCCTTGCACTTTGTCATTGTATGCACAGTTTTCGGTAGTATGTCCGATCGTGTTGCAGATAGCACAAAACAACTGATTAAGTGCACAAGTGGCACTAGTGTGCCCTAAATTCTTGCATGTGGTGCAGAACATGTGTCTGGTCTGGTCTTCTGCAACATTTTTATTTGCCTTTAACCATTCCAAGTCTTCTATAAATCCTCCAACCTTGTTTTCCAGCTGCAAAGCCATTGTAATCACTGCATCTAGCGTCATAGCTCCTACACAACGTATGATCATAACCTGTTTAAGTTGCGGAGTCAATCCATTGATAAACCATTGAGTGATAACGTCATCCGATAGGTTGGCATGTGCTGGTGGTAATTGCCTCAAATGGGTTCTGAATAGAGTGGCATATTCCTGCACTATTTGATTTATCTTCTGTCTATTGTTTTGTAGGTAATCAAAAATTTCGGCTGGATTCTTCTTTAGCGTGAATCTTTGCAAAAATGCATCCCTTACTACTTCATAGGTGCCGAAATGGTTAATATCATATTCTGTAAGCCATCTGGCTGCTTCATTAACCAATGTAGACTGGAAGACAATAGCCTTATACGACGGATCGGGTGGATGGTTGAGCACTACGTAACTTATCTCAAATATGCATACATGAGCATCTGGGTCATCTCTTGGAAATCCACCGAATTTAATGTACGTTACTCCGGTTGGAGTCGGCCTTGGTGGGCATAGTTGTTGTTGTTGTTGCTGCTGTTGTTGTTGCCCGTTCATGGCACTGACGGTTGTATTGTGACTATCTTCTGTACCCCGAGGCTGAATATCTGAATCGTCGGAATCTGTATCGTCAGCCTGTGCACTTTTCGGGTCGATAATCTTGTTCAGTATGTTTCGAATCTCAGTTTCGAACAAGCTACCTTCCTTCTTGATGTCAAATGTAGGAAAGGTTACTCCTAATAGCGGTGATTGGACTGATGATTCACCAAAAAATGGTAAACCGCCGCCGGAAAACTGTGAACTTTCAGCAACTGATACCGAAATATCACCGGAATGTGTCGATTTTTCACCAATAGAGGGTGCTTTTTCTCCCTTGCTGATTTCTTTGACTAAGACGTTTCTATTCGTAAACAAGTTTGAATCTTTACTCAATGATGTTAAATTAACTTCATACTGCATCCTGTTAGATTCTAGAGTTACTATATCTTCGACAGATTGTGACAAAATCGCACCGGAATCTGCCAGAGATGTAGTTCGTTCCACCGGAATATGACCGTAATCCTTACTAACGTTCTTTACTTTCTTGACAACTGGGTTAGACCTATCTGCGCTTTTACCTCTTGCAGGCGTCCTTAGCAAATTAGGTACCCTAGGCTGTCGGTTCTTTGGATACGTTTCACCGGATCGAGTAACCGGCATGTATCATCTTTTGTACTAATCGCGTACTATTACTGTCGATTTACAATCTATAGTCGCGTTACCACAATCGATTTGCAGCAATCTGATCTGTTGCCACCTTCCCATAGACGGCGCTAGTGTTAAACGCTGTGTTCTAACTGTCAGAAGCGCGTTCTTGGGAGTGGAAGGGGTCTGTAAAGACAGAGGCCCTATGCTTGTTTCCCAAAATTACCTCACAACACACAATATACCAACATTCAAGATGTTATCAAGAATTGGTATCTCATTCTCATTCTTTACGGTTCGTCATTTTAACTCTATCACAGTCTACCAAACACATTGTACCAGACTATCAGTATCATAATATCGAATTACCTCAAAACCCTTTTTCCGAATACACGCGACTGTAACATTTAACAGTAGTTCAACCTTCACCAAACAGCGCTCACAATCAGACAAACCGAAAACACAGAAGGACTCAACAGTTTCAAACATATAGTGCTGAAGACTAACACACACTGGAGATAACCATTACTGTAGCCAAATCTCACCGTACAAGTACAGATCTCAATACTGAGAACAACACAATCCTGCACAGCGTTTTTAAGAACACTACCACAGTTACACAGGCTTCATGAGCAATTCACAGATCAATCAAGAAGAAGGACACCACGATATACGTACTTAACAGAACAATCGTCACAAAGACCCGCAGAACAACTCTCTCAGACAACAATCCGACGATCTACTGGATGTAAATAAAACTCACAGCTGCAACAGAGATCGATAGACAACGAACACGGATATGTACAGTATACTCGGAATACTCATGAATTAGACAAGCAACACTACAGCAACTTGAACAAGTGTCGAGAATACCACACAAAAATGAACACAGTACTCCAAATTAGCCAACTCGACACACAGTAATGACCATGACAATCACCCAGACAGACAGTCTGGTGATTCCACAAATCGTCCCTGAGCATCTCTTTTCATTGCTTTATATAAAAGATTACAACTGTCAGTGTAACAACTTTTCGCGCGTGCGAACAAAAGATTCAGTTTTACAGCTTCCAATCCGGCGGCCGACTAACATATGCTAGTGGCTAATTACCACTTTATCTCATTGTAAAAGTCAAATTGACTTAGAATCTTTTGTAATCACCTACCTAAGTGATTCGTGGAAAATGTAACTCACTTGATTGAGAGAATATCTCCAAGCATTTAGGAGCTTGATCATAGGGAGCCAAAAGTTTGAATTTGAATTCAAATTTTTTGTCATTTCCTATAAAAATGGATATGAAAAAGTCGCAGGCAGATCACTTCACTCCCAAGCTTCATTCTACTGTAATTGAGTGTGTGTGAGGACTATACCATAGCCTACACCTCTCTACACCATTAGGCAATGTTATTCATGCCAATGGGATTGTACACAAGTGTTAATTTATAGATACATTTACATCATTCATCTCTGTGTTCTCTGCTAGCCTACTCAAAAGTCTATCAAATTGTCAAGGGCATATCTCGGTCAATGCTCCACCAAATTCAGTGATTCAAAGCTTGTTGGATTCAACTTGAAACCTACTACATGCTCTCAAAATTTGAAGACAATCTATTCAGCCAATTCAGAGAAATCTGCGTCGAGGTGCTCACTGGTCTATTTCTGCTACAATCCTAAAAAGTCGGGGGTATAACTAATCTTGTTAAATTGATTTCTCGTAGCATAGTTTATCTTTTTACATGATTCTACTTGAAAATGGTAGCTTAATAAGCTAATTAAATACCCCTAGAAGGAATTTTATCAATTGCTACTGTGCTGGTCACATTGAGAAAAACATCCAGCAGGTGTCAAGACGAAAATAGAAGGTTTTCTTGAGTTTGTGATTTTCAAAGTTATCTGTTTTGATTCAATCATTGCACACATCATTTCCAAAGGACATAGGCCATTTCTTGGTGTCCTTGGAATGCTACGGAATTCTACTAATCAAGTCTGAAGCCAAAGAGGGCTGGTACAAAGCAGGTTTAGCAGTACCTACTCAGTCTCTTGGATCATCCATCCATCTTTCCCAATAGTGGTATCAGAGCAAATAAGGTAAAATGGGAGATGGTTTTCCTTCATTCATTGATAAATTGGACAGGAACAATTATCAAGCTTGGTCTCTAAGGATGAAGACCTACTTACAAGGAAGGAGTCTCTATGGATACATCTCAAGAGTCGAGGAATTGCCCTCATTCAAAGCAAGAGGATTGCCAACCAAGGAAGAACAAGAAAAGCTCAACACATGGTGTGCAAAGGATGCATTGGCAAGGTCTTATTTACTCAACTCTATATCTGATTTTCTTTTACCATATATCAGAAATTGAAAGACTTCCCAAGAAACTTGGGAAACTCTATCATCATATTTTTCCTCCAATACAAGAGCTAGGAAAAATCAGTTGTGGATTGAATTCACAACACTAAGAAAGCAACCTAAGCAAGCTGTTTCAGAATTTGTGACCAAGATCAAAGATGTTGCAGATCAGTTAGCAAGCATAGGAGAAGAGATTGAAGAAGAACAAATTGTGAGGCAGGTAATCAATGGAATCAAGGCTGATGACAAGTGGGAAAGCTTCACCACTGCAATGGATCTCTACATGGACATGCACACTCCAGATCTTACAACTCTCATGGGTCAACTATTTACACATGAAGCAAAGCTCACTAAGAGTGGAGATACACATTACTCAGAAAAAGTATGTACAAGATATGTTGAAGAAGTTTCACTTGCAGGATGCTAAAGTAGCAAGCACTCCAATGGAGGTGAACCTAAAGCTAAGTGCCCATGAAGGTGATGAAGTCAAGGACATTACAGGTTATCAGAGTATGGTGGGTAGCTGAACTATGCTACTCTTACAAGAATTGATATTGCATATGGAGTTAGTGTGCTAAGTCAATTTATGCACAAGCCAAGGATACCTCACTTAGAGGCTGCCAAGAGAATCTTGAAGTATCTTAAGGGTACACAGAACCATGGTTTGTATTTTCCTTTCACTTCAGATATTGACATAAAAGTCTATTCAGATGCAGATTGGGCAGGATGCAAGGATGATAGGAGAAGCACTTTTGGATATATTTCTTCTGCAGGTGACAAACCTATTTCATGGTTTACAAAGAAGCAACCAACTGTTGCATTGTCTTCTACAGAAGCAGATTATAGAGGGCTAGCTAATGCCACTCAAGAAGCAATTTGGATTAAGCTTTTGTATACAGAATTGGGATTATATACTAGGCCTCCAATTATCTTTGGAGATAATACAAGTTCCCTTCACCTTGCAGCTAATCCTATCTATCATGCTAGGACAAAAAACATAGAAGTTCATTATCATTATGTGAGAGAGAAGTTGCTAAGCAAGGATATTCAGCTGACCTATGTGTCAACCAACATGCAATGTGCATATTTGCTGACTAAAGCTTTGGATGGAACCAAACTTTGCAGGTTCAAATCTATGATTGGATTTCAGGACATACTTGAAGATTGAAGATGAAGACTTAAGCCAAAATGTTTGGCTTGAGGGGGAGCTGTTGGTGTAAATCACAAGCCTACACATTTGGCTTGGAAGATATCATGAAGACTCTACATACATGAAGAATCATAGGAACATATGCTAGCGGTTAATTACCACTTTATCTCATTGAAAAAGTCAAATTGACTTATAATCTTTTGTAATCACCTACCTAAGTGATTCATGGAAAACATAACTCACTTGATTGAGAGAATATCTCCAAGCATTTAGGAGCTTGATCATAGGGAGCCAAAAGTTTGAATTTGAATTCAAATTTTTAGTCATTTCCTATAAAAATGGATATGAAAAAGTCGCGGGCAGATCACTTCACTCCCGAGCTTCATTCTACTATAATTGAGTGTGTGTGAGGACTATACCATTGTCTACACCTCTCTACACCATTAGGCAATGTTATTCATGCCAATGGGATTGTACACAAGTGTTAATTTATAGATACATTTACATCATTCATCTTTGTGTTCTCTCCTAGCCTACTCAAAAGTCTGTCAACTTGTCAAGGGCATATCTCGGTCAATACTCCACCAAATTCAGTGATTCAAAGGTTGTTGGATTCATCTTGAAGCCTCCTATGCGCTGTAAAACTTTGAAGACAATCTATTAAGCCAATTCAGATAAATCTGCGTCGAGGTGCTCACTGGTCTATTTCTACTACAGTCCTAAAAAGCCGGGCATATAGCTAAACTTGCTAAATTGATTTCTCTTAGCATACTTTATTGTTTTACATGATTCCACTTGAAAATGGTAGATTACTAAGGTAATTAAATACCCCTAGAAGGAATTTTATCAATTGCTACTGTGCTGGTCACACTGAGCAAAACATCCAGCAGGTATCAAGACCAAAATAGAAGGTTTTCTTGAGTTTGTGATTTTCAAAGTTATCTGTTTTGATTCAATCATTGCACACATCATTTCCAAAGGACATAGGCCATTTCTTGGTGTCATTGGAATGCTATGGAATTCTACTAATCGAGTATGAAGCCAAAGAGGGCTGGTACAAAGCAGGTTTAGCAGTACCTACTCAGTCTCTTGGATCATCCATCCATCTTTCCCAACATGAACCAACTCCAAGAGATCTCCATGCATATATCCTTTCTTCATGAATGGTAACCTGTGAGACTTTCCAAATTGACATGCACTACACTTATAAATCATGTGTTGTTTTGACAAGTTAGGAGTCCAAGTACACTTTGGTCCCTCCAAATTTGCGTTAATGAACTTTCACCAATATGTGCTAACCTTTTGTGCATAACTTCATCTCTAGCTATATAACCATATAAATTCCTTCCTTGAAGATAAGCTTCCATCCTTAATGACCAGGCTGAGTAGTTACCTCTATCCAATTTTTCAATTGATGAAGGAAATCCATCTGCCATGTTGTCCAACCTTGCTCTGATACCACTGTGAAGAGATGGATTTGTAGTTGATGAAGATGAAGTGGTGCTGCAAAAACTTTGCACTACACTAGCCAAATGGACTCCCAAGATATGTTGTCGGCCCTTTTATCTTGCCAAGGGATGTATTAGACACCCTATGTAACTTGTAAGATCACTCTCAAAAAGTTGAATCAAAATAGATAAGTTGGAGTAGATTCAAGAGCCAAAAACTTGCTATTTATGGTCATACACTTGTCCAAAGTTTTGGACAATTCTCTGGCGACAATAGCAATTAACTTAATTCCTTTTGGAGAACTCTTATAAACTTAATATACTAACAATCATGAGTGATCTGATAAAAAATGATGAATCACACAAAGAGAAACAAGCTTAGCAAGTCAATAGGATGACCCCAATTTCCCGGGTTGCAACAATACTCAGACCCATGAGTAGTAAAATGCAAATATCTCAAGATTCAAGAACCTAATGATGATGAGATTTTGTATGCATATAATAGAAAGTAGGATGAATCTAACAAGCTTCAAATCAAAGACAACGGTGAAGTATACACTGAGAAACATCTCTGACAAAGTGACTGTTTTGAGAGAGTGCTGCCAAAGAAGAAGAAAACCAAGCAACATAGTTTACTTCAAATGATCATAGATGAAGATTGAAACATCCAATTGTGATGAAATATGTTGAGCATATAGTAGACTTGGAGAGCTTAATTTACCAAGTTAAATCACGAAAAATGATTCACCAAGCGTAGAGAAAGCATCTCTGCAATCTGACCAAGAAAACTGAGAGATATGGCAGTGAACAACACACTTCACAGGAACATGAAGATATGAACTCAAATGATCATGAAAATGAAAGTATATTGATTGTAAAATACAGTGGACTTATTGATACATATGGGTGCCTTGAAACCACACCTTGATATGGCATAAAGCTCAGCTCTTGGAGGTCTTCTCTTAACCACGACTAAAACTATCATGTATTTATAGTTGATCTTGGGAGCCTAACTTCCTACAATCACTCTCCAATCTATTAGTGATTGATTTGATTCTCCAACTACCTTCAATCACGAATTCATGGCTTTTCTTTCCCTTTGTGATCAAATGGACTCAACCACTTAAGATTCTTTCACTTTTACATTAAGTAAAGACTTAAAAATTACAAGAGGGAGTTCACAAGTGAACTCTAGAAGGAATAGGCATTTCCTTCAAGTTTCTAAACCTTTTGATGACTCAAGCCAATACTTAGGCCTTTCATAGACTTGCTCCAACAATCCTGGATCATCACATGAGGATATTCAAAAAATGACGACAATATCGAGTATGTTTGAACCTAGAAAAGTGCATCTTTATGGTAAGGCAAGGAAAGATCTTGGGACACATTGTATCAAGGAATGGAATTTCCACGAATGAGGATAAGATTAAAGTAACCTTGGATTTACCTAGACCAAGAAATGTGAGGGAAGTACAAGCCTTTATGGGTCATTGTGGATACTATCGTCTATTTCTCCACATGTACGCTATTATCGCCAAACCTCTATATGGGTTATTAACTCAATTCACTTGGACAGAGGAATGTGAAAAAGCATTTAATGAACTAAAATGAGGACTAAGTTCAACCCCTATCTTAAAGATACCCGATTGGAATAAACCATTCCATATCCATGTGGATGCATCTAATTATGCAATAGGATGCATACTAGCTCAGCCAACAGATGAAGGAAAACTAGATCATCCAATCGCATATGCCAGTAGATAGTTAAACCAGGAAGAAGAAACTATACCACTACGAAAAGAGAAGGCCTAAGAATGGTGTACACAGTCAAGAAATTTCGACATTACCACCTAGCCAACGAATTCAAGTTTTTATTGACCATCAGGCATTATTGTATCTAGTCAATAAGCCCTTTAATATAGGAAGGCAAGTGAGATGGTTCTTATTGTTGATGGAATTTGATTTTGAAGTAGTAGTCAAAAAAGGAAATACTCATGTAAGGGCGGATCATCTATCTTGGATGACATAGGAAGAACCACCCAATGGTGTGGTTGATGATTTATCAGACACGTACTTATTCAATTTAGAACTATGTAAAAAATGGGAAAAAACGTTAATAGGAATCCTCACACATGGACCACACCATAGGATCAACAGAGATACCAAGAAAGAATTGTTGCAATCACGTAACTTCCATATTGTACCAGGTAGTTTGTAGCACAAAGAACCAAATGGAATATTATTGAGATGTGTCAAAGAAGTTGAATAGAAAAACTTAATGAAGCAAGCTCATGTGAATCGATGGAAAATTCATAAAGGACTTCATGGAACATTAAGAGAATTGAACAGATTGGGAGTGTACTACCTAGACATGCCAAAGGACGTACAAGAATACATTACCAGTTGCCAAGAATGCCAAGAGAATACTCCAAAGGACCATGTATCCTTACCATTCTCTACAATAGATCTAGCTTGGAGTAAGGCAGTGGTAAAATTCTTGAAAACACATGAGTATGAGGAAGAAGCTAACCTAGCAAGGAAGTGAAATCTAGAAGAAATGAGCAAGGACTACACCATAATGGGAAAGCAATTATTTAAAAGAGGAAAGGACAATCATCAACAACTATGTGTTCATGAAGGAGAATATTTATCCATTTTAGAGATGGCACATGCACATGCCATGGGAGGACATTTTTCAGTTGAAAGAATTGTAAAAACGATTCTCTTTGTAGGCTTGTGGTGGCTAACTCTACATATGGATACTGACACGTATGTATGAAGTTGTGAGGTATGCCAAAGAACCAAGTATCTTATAAGAAGAGATGATATGCCTCTAATACCCATGATCTGTGCAAGAGTTTTTTCAAAATGGGGCATTGATTTCATAGGACCTATTAATTCTCCAGCCAAGGGATCACATGCTAAATATATAATAGTGGTCACAGATTATCCAACAAAATGGGTAGAAGCTAAAGCAACAAGGAAAAACAATGCGCATACTACAAAAAAATTCTCTTTGAAAATATCTTTAGTCGCTTTGGATTTCCAATAGAGATAGTGAGTGATAGAGGAACACACTTCATCAACAAAGTAATAGAATCACTGATGAATGAGTTTCTTGTGATTCACAAAAATCAGCCCCTTACCACCCTCAAGCTAATGATCAGGCTGAAAGTTCCAATAAAGTATTGTGCACAGTGTTGACCAAAATAGTCAACAAGGGAAGGTTAGATTGGGACAAACAATTGCATCATGCAATTTGGGCCTTTCGTGTAGCTTACAAACTGCCATAGGAACTACTCCTTTTAATTTAGTATATGGACAGAATGCAATCTTACCAATTGATTTTTTAGTGCCTACCCTACGTGTAGCACAACAGTACGATTAGACCGGCCATGAACTATCCTAACAATTGGACCAAATTGAAAAATTGCATGAAACAAGATTTTAAGCTGTAGCAAGAATTTAGAATTTATGCGGCCAAGAGGAGACAAAAAGCCTATTATGATGCACATATTAAGGACAAGGGCTTAAAGGAAGGAAATTTGGTGTTAGTGTACATGTTGAAACAACATGCAAAGAAATTGCCGCAGTGAGGGTATGGACCATTATTGATAAATCAAATATCAAAAAGTGGAGCAGTGAATTTAGCAGCATTAGATGGAGAAGTACTTCCCGAATATACTAGTGACTATAGAGTTAAAAGATATCTGGAACCATTAACTCACCAGATGTGAGCACGACTTTTGGGAGCACCGAATCAAAAGAAGGAAGAAGAAAGGATTATAGAAGAAGCTCAAATGGAAGCCCTAGAGCAAATCAGGAAACAAAAGTAGTGGATGAGCCAATGGGACAAACGATATATATAGGGAGAGGCACCTATACCTATGGCAAACTACCAAGTAGGAGATGCAAACAACATGAGCAATAATATTTCGCGACCATACGTAAACCTAGGAATCTGAATGACTAAATATCAACTAGTGGATGCCCTGATCGACACAGGAGTGGCACTCAGTTGTATGCGAGTGTTGTTAACTACTCACCTCAAAATGACCATGAGTCTTACTAATGCATATGTGATAGAAATCGGAGGACAAATCATCGAATGTGTAGGAGAAGTCCGAATGTCCCTTCATCTAGGAAATTCCACAATGGAGAAAAGGTATTTGGTATGCAAGGATGAAGACCTAATTGAAGATCTGATCCTCAATCAGGACTGGATCTTTGAGAATGAAGTTTGCATACACAAGGATACATATCCTCCAAATTGGGGCTTAAAGAGGTCTTTAGTCTACTAGAAGCTAGGTTGTCACAAATTCTTAGTGTAATCAGACATAAAGAAGAGAACTCAAAGAAGGAGAAAAAAGGAAATTTAAGAAAGGATGTGTATCAGGAGTGCCCTAATCTAGAATTGCTAACAAGCAGGGAAATATTGCATGGTGGTGTGACCACTTCTTTGGTAAGACATAAGCCTGAGAGAAATAGTGAGGACATTTCTCTTCAACCTATCAATAGTATAAGAAGGAAAAACCGATAAGGATATTAGCCACCAGAATACCACATCGAACAAATACATGAGTACAATGGGTATGCAAGGACCAACTGTGTCAACAAGACACTACAACATAGGAACAGGCCGACCATCCGGTAGAAGCAGAGCAAAAAAACAACTATTTGACATTGCAAGGAGATCAACCAAGAAGTCTTCATGTTTGGCTTCCAAAATCATTGGTGGAGGCCTCAAAATCTCAACAATACATATGGATTGCGAAAGCAGTCCCAAGTGTAGCAAATCAAGAGATAGAAAAACTGAACGAGATATCATACTAGCAATATAAAGCAAGAGAAACCTTCACGGATCACAGAAAACTTCAAAGGACCATGACATGTGAAACCCGATCCAAAAATAGGAATAAGTCAAAGAGCACATTCAAGAGAAGCGGAAAAGGAATGTGGAAGAGGATCATGCTACAAGCACAGGCTACAAAGTTAATATGGAGACCCAAGAAGTGACCAAGAATTGATCAAGAGAATCAAGAAAGCTCTTCTCGCACTCATGAAGAATCGAATGCATCCAGAGTGTGCATGCTACGACCACATTACAAGGCCACACATTTGGCACATAGCCTCTTCAATAAAATTAGTAGTGCACATTTCCCTAACCAGAATAGGACTTAGCTTCTATTGTCATAGGAATAATTATCCACTGTATATAAATAAATGCTTCGGCTGTAAACTAACTTCTTGTTTTCTTTTAGGCCGTTTGCTGTACAAACTGAAAAAGTGCTGCCATATACGCTGACATACGATTGTTCAACAATGTTTTGCGCCTATCTCCCATAAAAATTTCACCATGCATGTGCTCCTATAGCCAGTGAACCCAACTTACCCTACCATTTGATTCAGCATGAGCTAATGGCGCAAAGTTTTCTCTTGACATGTAGTCATACTTAATAATAAAACATAATCTTTCTAAATACCACTTTAGCTGCTCCTGACGTGCATATCTTGCATTTTTCATCATATAATACTGTCTTCCACCTTCCCTTGTGCCAAATTCTTTTCTCAATGACTCCTCTGAACATTTCGGAATAACCACATCCTTATATATTGGTAGTCTAAACACCTCCACCACTAACTCAAGTGAAAAATTTACCTGTAATGTCAACTGTCCTTTCGTCTTCTTAAGAATCTCGAGCTAACTTTTGGCATAGTAATTGCATGGCCATTGTGCCCATGGCAGCACTGCAAACTATAGTAAACCTATCTTGTGGAGCCAAGCCTCATTAATAGGAGAATGTATATCAATCTCTACCTTGAAATCTGTAAACGGATCCATGAGGGTCTGCATAAACTTCGTCGCGGTGGATGGTGTTGAAATCGCCTCCACCTCATCTTGAAGTAGGCTGACACTCTCCTCTGTTGTCGTAACCTCCTTATGGGACACTGCTTCTCGTCTTTTACAACACCCCCGCATCACCGCTGTCTCCTGCAACGACACACTAGAACCTACGACCAACATCACCTTTGGAGCCATGAAATAAAATGAAAAACGTAGGTACAAGCAGTGCAAACTTTCAAATCGCCACTAAGCTGAGAACTTCACGTACTTAATCACGTGCCAACACATGCAACTAAATAATATTTGGGCATAAGTTACCTTAAAAATCATTAGGCACATCTTTACACACATTTCCATCCCATGAGTAAAAGTTATTCTACACGTGCAGTTATTCGCATTAAGGCTCATGCCCAAATCGAGAATAATTAACTGAGATCTCCTCCCCTTCACATTGCATGTTCCGATCCACCACCATACAAGCTCCCACAAAACCTTCCGACACCATACAACTTGTTGCTTAACACTCACACAAATAACTGATTTCACCTGAGAGTCCAACTAAACTTGAATCTTGCTCCCTCTTACCTTGTTCAGGTGAACTGTACTCTCCAACGGACAATAAAACTGGTATCCTCCATTATTTGTATGTCTACCTAGGAACACCGATCCATGATGTTGCTCGGTGCTTACTATCATCAGTGTCCATGCACCTTGAGTTACATCTCTTGCTGCTTCTGAATATTCCTCTAATACTTCAGTCCGATTCACCAACACTCCCTTCTTCGTTGTATGTTGATGAATAACTGCTAACAAAAAAGTGAGCCTTTGATTATAACCTATCCCCCAATCGATTTGTAAGAACATGCTTAATGCCATTTTCGACCAACAACAATCAAGGAAACATGTCACCAAGGATGAAAATGCAGATAATATGATTTTCAGACTTAACCATTACTTCCACTACATTAGAAGATAACCAATCCAAATGTGGTGGCTTCCCTTGAAATTTCTTTAGCCGGAATCCATTGATTGGTTTTTCCATTCTTGTGCCAAATACATCTGCCAATAGAAAAGTTCCTTGCCCTAAATCTTGCACAATCTAATATGGACCTTGATATCTCAATGTGAGCTTTCCCGGATGTGGTCCTAGCTTAGAATTATACACCATTACCCAATCTCCTTCTTTAAATAACTTAAACTTCACATTCTGATTCACCCAGGCTTGTATTCATCTTTGAATTACCTCAGTAATGTATGCACTTACCAAACGATCCTCTTCCAACTGCAGAAGATATTTGTTTCTCTGTTTAAACGATAAATCAAGAGACATCTTTTCCACTGTGATTCGCAAACTTGGAACCACAAATTCCATGGGTAACACTACCTCCAATCCATATACCAGTCAGAATGGAGTCGTACCTGTTGTCAGTTTGAATGCTGTTTTGAATGACCACAAAGCTGAGTCAACTAATAAATCCCAATTTTTTTTATTGTCATGCACAAGCTTCTTAAGAATACCCATTAATGTTTTATTTGTACTTTCAGCCTGACCATTCACCTATGGATGATATGCTATAGACTTTTTATGCATAATCAAATGAGTTCGTGTTAATTTTGAAATTACTTTATTAAGGAAATGAGCACCTCTGTCACTTACCAACTCAATAGGACAACCAAACGTGGTCATAATATTATGATAAAGAAATTTTGCCACACTTGTTGCCTTATTATCTTTCAATGCCACTGCTTCCACCCACTTTGTACAATAATCTGTAGCTACTAAAATATATCTGTTGCCATGCTGAGTAATTGGTTTAATAGGGCCCACAAAATCCATACCCCACTTTTGGAATGGATCCAATGGTAAAACCGGATGATCAGACATCCGGTCTGAATTGCTTGGTTGTCCCATCTTCTGACAAATCACACATCTTTTTGCATACTCATGCGCATCCTTTAACACAGTAGGCCACCATAAACCTGCTTGTAACACTTTCTTTCCTGTAATGTCCCCAGACAAATGACCTCCTGCTGGACCTGAATTTGCCTCTTGTAACACTGCTGGTTGCTCAAATTCTGGTACACACCTCCTAATAACCTGATCCACCCCTTTTTTATATAATGCACCGGTTATGATCAAATACGGTCTGCTTTTAAGTGCAAATTTCTTTCTCTGATCAGGTGAAAAATGTTGTGGTAATGATCCATCTGTTAAAAATACCAATAACTGGTCATACCAAGAGTCTGGTTCAGCAACATGTGCATTAAACAATTCCGCATCGGGGAATTCATCATTGACACCTGAAGGTGCCTCTCCTGATTCCAACCGACTGAAATAGTCATCCATTGCGTGCTCTTTGCCTGGAGTATGAATAATCACAAAATCAAACTCTTGCAATAAAAGCATCCACCTGGCTAGTCTTCCTGTCAATAAAGGATTCTTAATCAAATATATCAAAGCCTGGTGATCCACATGAAAAACCACTTTATTTCCCAACAAATAATGTTGAAACTTGTTGAGAGAATATACCATTGCTAAAGCTTCCCTTTGAGTGACCGGATAATTCCTTTTGGCTGAACACAATACCCTACTAGCATAATACACTCGTCTATACCATCCTTTCTCCTTTTTCTGCATCAAAAGTGCTCCAACGGACACATCAGATGCATTAACAAATATGTGGAAAGGCAATGACCAATCTGGTGGTTGCAAAATTGGTGCCACAAACACCATCTTCTTCAAGAGTTAAAATTCTTTTTCTTAAGATTCCGCCCATACGAATGGAACATCCTTTTTTTGTCAAATGTGTAAGTGGTAAAGAGATATTAGCCAAATATCATAAGTATCTGGAGTTCCACTTAATCTGACCCACTAACCACATTATTTCCTTCACATTCGTAGGTGCCTTTGCCATCCTAATAGCTTCAATCTTCTTAACATCTATGGCCATGCCTTGTTCAGAAATTACATGTCCCAATAAAATACCACTTTTGACTGCAATTACACTTTTAAATGGATTTAACACCATCCTAAACTATTGACATCTGTCAAAACATAATTTCAGATGCTGCAAATACTAAACCTTCTTACCAAAGACCGAGAAATCATCCACAAACACCTACATAAACTCTTGTAGGTAAGGTTCGAACACTTTATGTGCCACATAATTAAATGATGGTGGTCTATTCTTCAACCCAAAACTCATAACTGTGAACATGTAAGCACCAACTTGTGTAATAAATTCCATTTTATATTGATCCTCTTCAGCCACACTAATTTGATTGTACCCTCAAAACCCATCCAAGAAATTGTACATTTCGTGTCCTGCTACTGCATCCAGTACGGCATCACAAAAGGATATAGGAAAAGGATCAATACTTGTTGCCGCATTTAACATTCTATAATCCACACAAATTTTGAGTTTCCCATTTTTTTTGGGTACGACAATAATAGGAGAAAGCCAAGTCACCTGATTAACAAGTTTAATAAATCCAGCAACCAATAGTTTATCAATTTCTTCTTTCACTTTTTTAGAAAAATTTGGATTCATCCTATACCGCTGCTACACAACCGGCACTGCATCCATATTCAAATTAATCCGATGTTGATGCAAATCCGGATCTATGCCCTTTACCTGAGAATAATCCCATGCAAATACATCTACATACTCTTTCAACAAACAAATAAGATCCTCCATAAACTGACCATCGACTGCTTTACTGATTCTCACCATCTTAGGTTCAATTTCGGTCCCTAAATTGACTTCCTGAAGCTCTTCCTCCTTTACCCTTGCCGAACCTGCATACTTCTGGTCATATATCTGTTCAGCTAGACTTATTACTTCTTTTTCCTGTTGTTCTAACTTCTGCTGCACTGGAATTGCCATACTTTTCTCAAACATCCTTTGTATTTGTACTCCTTCAACCTGTTCACCCAGAACTAGCCCATCTACTTTCTGCACAATCGGATCATCCTTACTCAATAATCCTGCGACATCAACCTCCAATACCGGTACTATCGTTGGATTTGCTTGCAAAAAATTTTACTCTTCATCATCTTCTAACTCATCCGCCAAATTAATAGTCTGAGCCGTAAGTGGTTTTTCCTGCACCGATATATTCCTTCTTCCTCGCATAGGGATTGTCACCTGATTTTTCCCTTCTATGATCATTACCACATTCAAACCCCAATCTTGCTTGACTTTAGCAACCCTAAACCAAGGTCTTCCTAACAACATTTCATATGGATAAGCTGCCTCAGACATCCTAATGACCACAAAAATTTACCATAAATGACATTCCGGAAATAATGATCTACTACTGCTTCAGAATGCCAATAGGCTGAACTCGAGTTTGATTCGCCATCTTCACTTGAAACGATGCTGGAGCCAATGCCCCTTCTCCCATTTCTTTAAAAATATGCTCAGGTAATATATTCACTCCTGAGCCCCCATCAAGCAACACTTCATCAAATCGTCTTTGCCCATACTGTACCTGAATTACTGGCACGACAAAATCTACATCCGCTGGATCAATATTATTGGATGATGTTGAGGGTACCGACCTAAGTGCTGGCTCTGAACGCTGACCAATCAGCTTCTTCAATAATTTCTCCCGAAACGCTAGTACCAAGGATAATAATTGGTCTAAAGACAACTGTAATGATGAGTTAATGATTACCTCAAACCAATCTTTATTAGCATCTTGCTTGATTGGATTCTTGTTTTCGGTTGTTATTGACGGTACCATGCCTACATCCTGCTCTTCCTTGCCCGGATCTATAAATTTCACCTGTTTATGCTGCTCTTGCTGAACCTGTTTTTGCACTTTGTCCCTAACCTGTCGTTGTTCTTGCCAATTAATAGGACCTTTGTTCTTGGACCTTGTGACCGCCAACACTTCCACTTCTTTCCTTTCCCACACTTCTTACAATCACAACACGATTGAGAGTCATGCTTTACATTTACCATTTTCGATGTACTAGGAGCTGTCTCCTTTCGACACTCCGGTTCTGGTAACTCAATAACTATAGCATTGGCTTGAGCAGCCTGTTGTCCCTGTTGTAGTTGTTCTCCCTATTGATTAGGCTGATTATACCGAATTACTAGTATGCCCCTTTCTTCTCTATGTTTTACCCATAATGGACAATTGGGTCCTATCCAATGATCAGGCGCTGAACAATATCCACAAGGCATCACTCTTTGTGGTCGCCCCTGCTAATGACCTTGCTGGTTATGTCCTTGCTGATTCCTCTGATCTCCCCATAGAGGTCTTGCTTGCTGTTGCCTCTGAAAATTGCCTCTCCCTTGCACAAGCATAGCCTGATTGGCTGCCACATCAGTATTATTCCTATTCTCTTGCCGTGAACTTTGCCCTCTATTCTTGGGGTTGTACCAACATTGGTTTGTTGTATGTCCATCTTTATCACAAATATCACAAAATCTCCTTTCTTTTGGAGCTACAATGGAATATCCATGTCTTTTTAACTTACTCATCCATGCTTCCTCTCTACTTTGCTTAGCCTTATGGTTGCGATGCTTGCTCCCTACTACTTCTTCATCTTGGGTATCAGAGTCAAAATCAGTTGGACCTTTGTCTAACTCCAATTTTGAATCAGAGTCAGCCTCTGAACTAGAATCAGAATGTCTCTTTTTAGCCGTCCAAATCTTCTTTCCACGCGTGCATCTGCTAACACTAATGTTGAGCTCTAACTACTTGTTGATGTCTAACAGCTTATCATCAACTGTTGAGCTCTTGTACTACTTGTTGACGTAGCAAGTGAGCTTAACTAGCTAAAGCTCAACTAGGGAATTCACCACGCCACAAGAACTAAGCTAGAGTGATATTAGAACACCTCTATAATCATCAATAGCTTAGCAAACTTCCTGAACTGAAAACTTTACAACTGTGTTTTAAATTCATCGGAATATCACGGGAACTTCACCGGACTGTCACCAGAATGTCAGTGTAATCTTATCGGAATCAACTGCAATTCTGTTTGTAGTTACTTCAAATGATTGTTGATGAAGTAAGGAAGTAATACCTAAGCTTCCTTTAGTGAATGAACACTATCCGAAGTTTAAGACAAACTTCACCAGTTCTGGATGTCTTTACTTTCAGACACAGTACTGTGCATACTTGTCCTGTTTCACATAAGTCTTTTGATCAACTTATAGTTGAGACTACTGGCTTCAAGGTGAGCTATCTCTCATGAAAAACTTTACACTATGTTGCGAGATCTAACTTGTAGATGTACCAGAAAAACATTTACTGAGAAAACTCTAACTATTAAATAACTTTCACAGTAACATGAAATCACTTAGATTTCTTCACATATGAAGAATGTGCTCAAACTTCCACATGAACATGTGTTTTCTATTAGAGAAGATATGTACAAAATAGCTTGGCCTCACTTTGCTCATAGCTATGGAAAACTCTCCTACTCTAAGTAGTTATTCCTTACCATCTCTCTCAGATGAATACCCGACAGTTCAAGTTCTATAATTCATCTCTACATACGCAATCTCTGGCGTCTTCTATATCACTATCCTCAGTTTCTATATGCACTCTTCTATTCTGGTTCCATGCACTCTCTCTCTGGTAGCTCTCCGGTAGCTCTCTTCTTCACTCTCTTATTATGATCTTCTACCTCATATATATACATTTTGTTCCGAGATTCAAAACTCGTAATTCTAGAAGTTTCTACATTGTATATTACAAGCATGAATTTGTCCCTTCACTAAGGCTTGATTTTCTGAATGCTTTTGTTTCTGCTTCTCTTTGTCTTTCTTCATCTTTATATCTGTCTGTATGTCAAATTTGTGAGTGATTCTTCAACAGCTCCCCCTCAATCACTAATTTGCATTCTCTGATCTTTCATATATTCTTCTTTTCTTTTATACCTACCATTTCTTTGAATCTACTAGTCTTCACTCCATCTAAGCTCTTTGTCAGAATATCTGCTATCTGATCTTTTGTAGATGTGTATACTATTTCAATCTCTTTTTCCATTACCTTTTCCCTTAGGAAATGATATTGAATTTCTATGTGCTTTGTTCTTGCATGAAATACTGGATTTGCTGCAAGATACAACGAGCTCATATTATCTCCATGTATGATAGGTATACCTTGATTAATACCCATGCTTTTGAACAAGGTCTGCATCCATATCACTTCTTTAGCTGCTTCCACAAGTCCTTTGTATTCTGCTTCTGTTGACGATAAAGCCACTATGTGTTGTTTCTTTGAAAACCAGCTTACAAGCTTATCTCCTAGGTATATCATATACCCATGTGTTGACCTTCTGTCATCTTGACTTCCTGCCCAGTCTGAGTCACTGTATGCTCTCAGCTTTATATCTGACGTAAAAGGATAATATAGTCCTTCTTTTATAGTTCTTTTGATATATCTAAGAACTCTTTGTCCTGCAACCCAATGTTGATCCTTTGGACAATGCATGAACTGTGAGAGAACTCCCACTGCATAACTGAGATCAGGTCTTGTTAGTGTAGCATAAATTAAGCTTCCCACTAACGACTGATACTTCCTCATATCTTTAAACTCTGCACCACCATATTTGTTGAGTTTATGATTTACTTCAAGCGGTGTTGAAGCTTCTCTACAATTCTCCATGTTAAACTTCTTCAGTAAGTTTAGGACATACCTTTCTTGTGAAACATATACACCATGATCTGTATATGTAACTTCCATTCCAAGAAAGTATGATAACTTTCCTAGATCACTGATCTTTTTTCAAGCAATCTTTTTACCTCCTTGATTCCTTCATCTGAGGTTCCTATGATTGTAATGTCATCTACATAAATACAAATGTAGATCATACCTTCATCTGTTCTCTTAACGAGTAGACTTGCATCTGCCTTTGAACTTTGGTATCCAAGGTCATTGAGATACTTCACAAGTGTGTAATTCCAAGCTCTTGGAGCTTGCTTCAATCCATAAAGAGCTCTTCTTAATCTGCAAACATGATCTGGGTAACTGGAACTTACAAACCCTTCAGGTTGTTCCATGTAGACTTCATCTGATATATATCCATTTAAAAATGCATTCTTTATATCCAGCTGACTTAGCTTCCATCCTTTTGATGCTGTTATAGCAATCACTGTCCTTATGGTTGACATCTTTGCCACCGGACTAAACGTATCATCATAATCTATGCCATGCATCTGAGCATAGCCTTTGACCACCAGTCTAGCTTTGTATCTAGCTATCCTTCCACTTTCAAGTTTCTTAACTTTGTAAACCCATTTATTTCCAATCACTTTCTTACCATTTGGTTTTGGAACAAGTTCCCAAGTCTTGTTCTCCTCAAGCGCTTTGTTAAACGTAAAAGTGTTAAATGTAAAATGTTTAATATATTAAAATGTATATCTTAAACGTATCTCTTAGATTGTAACATTTTTTACTAGTCGAAAGTCGTTACCAGACTAACGTGGGTTCTTGGGAGTGGTAGGGGTCTGTTAGACAGAGGCCCTGTACTTATTTCCCAAATCTTCCTCACAACAACAAAAGCACTAATACGCGTCTTAGCTCAGTTTTCTATGTTCCTGGGTACCGAACTTCTTCAGACTAACCTGCTATTGGAACAGAGCAGTAGTCCGATCTTCAGACTCAACAGTATGTAGTAAATCAACTAGAGCGAACACTATAACTGACAGATTCATCCATCACAACACTTTACAGCGATCTTCAAATAAAGGTTCACATTTACCGGAGGTACTAATTCTTCCTCGTATTTGGAGTCAACAGATAATAACATCGAACACCATGAATCCAGTAAAACAAACAGAACATACTTCAACAACGCTTCAAGTTACCTATTCAACTCACACAGTAATGTCGCCACTCATATTGACTTATAGTACTTAACAATCTGAAGAACATGCCACAACGCAATACAACGACAGTAATCAGACACACAATCCGTTACTCAAACACTCGTTACCGTGAACTATAGTATACGCAGACGATGCAGAGCATACTCAACACCAACAGTACTCAAGATTTCACAACAGTGTAAACAATACTCTCAAAAATATTCAGGCGATCAATCTGGCAATTCCAAAAAAAAAACGTCTCTCTTGACCATTCTCTTTACATTGCTTTATATAGATTTTACAAAATGCGCGTACCAACTTTTCGTGCGTAATTCAAGAAACTCCGTTACATCTGGCATCCGTTACATCTGTCCCACTCTGGCGGCCGACTAACACTCGCACGCACGGTGGACTCGAACCCGCAAGTCATTTTTGTTTACAAAACTATTGTTCGTCAATGATTCCTTCTAAATACATATTTCTGGCTAATCTAAATGTACGGGCTATTTTTTTTTAAGAGTTTCTAATAATTGTTTAAGGGTGTCTTGCTCTAATACTTGTGCATCTACTCTAACAGAGCTAAGGGCGATGGCTTCGGTGAGCAAAATTTTGGCCTGTGTTTGCAAAAAGGCCTCCTGTAAGTAGAAATCGTTGGATAGTGCTGCATCCCTTGAAATCTTCATTTCAGCTACTTGCTTCTGCATATCAGTGACTCGGTCTTTCTGGTTGCGCAATTGATTATCTAGTCTTTCGAACTGTTGGTTCTGGAACTGTATTGTTTTGTGATATGCATCTCGTTCTCTGCGGGCATTTGCTAAGTCCTTCTGATATTTAGCTTCCCTGAGTAGTTGATGTTTAAGTATAGAATTGACTTCATCTAGGCATTCTTTCGTTCTTTGTAGTTGTTCTTCTGTTTGCTTAGCTTCTATCTGCTGCTCTTGGTTCTTTTGTATTGCTTCCTGCAGCTGGACTCTTGTTTCTTCGAGTAGGTTTCCTAGCGCTATTTTGGTATCTTCTGTATCTTTGATCGTTTGATTTAACTTTGTGATCTCTGCGTCGGTAGCAATCAGTAAATCTTCTTTTTCATGCACTGCTGCCAGAGCCTTATCTCGTTGGCTTGTGATTTCTTCCTGTGCTTGGAGTGTGGCCTGTAATTGCTTTATCTGTTCATGGAGTGCATGGTTTTCTGCTTTTGCTGCCTGTAACTCTTCCTGGAGGGGGGTGATATCTGCCTCCATCACTTCCAATTTGCGTTGGAAGTCATCTCGTGCATTGTCTGTGATTTGCTTTAATTGTTGCGGCAGTTGTTGGGATAAGTTAATCAAGAGGCGACCCATAGATTCTAACTCAAAGAAGACTGGAATGGAGTGGGGTGGCAGAGGAGGGCGAGGTTGTGATGCGGTGAGGAGTTGTTGGGAATTCGGTGGGGAATAATTGAGGGAGGATGACGAGGATTCAGCATTTTCGGTAGGGTGACTGGGCTGGATGGGAATGCGGGGTGGTTCCGGTGGGGGAATGGGGTTAACTGGTGGTGGTTTGGGAAGGGCAGAGTCAGTGGTTGTTACCTTTTCTATTTGTTCAGTTTCTGCATTGTTGGCCTCTGTGGATTCGACTGCCTTAAGAAGTTTGTCTAGTGCTTCCCTAGCAGATTGTTGCTCGTCTACCTGTTGCTCTGATTCTTTTTCGGTCGAAATTGTTTCTGTTTCTGTTCGATCTTGTTGTTCTTGTTGTTCAGCCAACGATTCATTCTGCATTGAGGTGGCTGTATCATGGAATGTCTCCTCTTCGTTCTTCTCGTCTTCTTTATCGTTATCTTTATCTTTTCCGGCTGAGCCTTGTGCCTCACTTTCGGATGAGCTGATCTTGATGCTTTTCCGGCGGAATAATTGGTTGAGCTCTTCTTCATCTTCTTCTTCCTCATCCTCTAGCAGCTGTATCGACTCCTCATGTCTCAGGACGGGCCCCCGTGGTGGTGGTTGTGCTGCGAGTATGGCCGGAAAGAGAAATGAAATAATGTGAGGTAATCTAGATCGAGGGGTAGTTCCTTTATTAACTTGT
Source organism: Ceratopteris richardii (assembly GCA_020310875.1). Classification (NCBI taxonomy): domain Eukaryota; kingdom Viridiplantae; phylum Streptophyta; class Polypodiopsida; order Polypodiales; family Pteridaceae; genus Ceratopteris; species Ceratopteris richardii. The sequence goes on from CM035423.1 coordinate 52,475,484, forward strand.
TTCACTATGGCTACACATTCCTTATGGATACGGTGAAAGAAAAAGGAGGCGAAGTTGACGGGTTCTTGGGTAGCTAGGTCGATGGCGGAGTAGAAAGGGCGGGATATGCCGTAAGTGCGTTTCTGGAGGTTTAGGATAGCGACTAAGAACTGGAGTGCAGTTCTTTCGGGTTCAGGGCGGCAGAGGATGGCGTACTCGTTTGATGAATAGCGGGGGAAGAGTGCTGTCATTCGGGCTACGGGGATGCTTGGGCCATTCTTGCGGCCTTTTGGGGTGAGGCGGAAGGCTTCAGCAAAGGCTTGGAAGGTTACTACGGTTCGAGATGGTAGGGAGAGGAAGATCCATTTTCGCTCAGTGATGGGGGATTGAGCGATGGCAGATATGATCTGCGCGAAAAAGGGATGGGCTTCCACTGAGTGCCAAGGCAGCTCAGCGAAGTTGGCCAACCCTCGGATGCGCAGGTATTCTCCTACCTCGGTAGGGATACCATCACAGAAAGCTGCGTAGTTCGCCAAAGCTTCCATGGCGCACACGAAAACAGAGCACAGCACACGGATACACAGAACACAGAAAACACAAGCACAATCACAAGAACACAATAGCATTTTTTGGCGCAACCGAAGAGATTAAGTAGAGACATTACGGTGGGGGGATAGGAAGTGATGGTTATCATTGTGCAGTGGTGGAATGATACTGCTTTCAATTTGGCGTGCATGCTCGAGTAATTAGTAAGGAGGGCAGCTTATGACAAAAACGTGGCTATTTAAAAAGAAAAGAAAGAACAGAAGGAAAAGTAAAGTAAAAAAATGCGGTCCACCGCCGACTGTTTTAATGCGGGCTAGCAGCGTGTTGATACGGCCGCAGCTTCGAACCGTTGATTGCTTTTGGAAGTGGATTTCCAGTCAACGTAGTCAACCGAAAAGTTGCTAGACCGATTTGCTCTGAGATCTTGTAAGGGCCGAACCACCGTAATTTGAATTTGCCTGCGGATCTATTTGACTTTGCATTATAGAAAAGTACAAGCTGACCCACCGAAAACACTGGAGTCTTCAGGTTTTGATCGTGCGTCCTTGCCTGTCTTAGTTGGACTTCGTGCATGGTTAAAAAACTGAGCCATCGGTGCTCGTCTAACTCTCTGAGTGTGTCCAACCGAAATGACAGTGAGTCTTCCGGTAGTAGTTTGTGAGTGATTGCCACTCGTAAACTTGGTATAACTATCTCCATTGGTGCTATTGCTTCTAAGCCATAAGCTAGTTTGAAGGGTGTCAATCCTGTTGTTACCTTGTATGTAGTCCGGTATGCCCATAACACTGCAGGTAGCAGTTGATCCCATCTTTCCGGTGCGTCCATGATCAATTTCCAAAGTATATTCAGTAAAGATTTGTTTGTACTTTCGGCCAAACCATTAGCACGAGGATAATAAGGAGAACTAAATTTATGTGTGACCTAGAACGACTGTGTCAGTGCCTTCATTAAATTGTTTACAAAATGAGTGCCTTGATCTGAGACAATTTCCAGTGGTAAGGCAAAACGTGGAAAGACATCGGTGAGCAGACACTTTGCTACCGTAACGGCTGTAGCAGACCGTAAAGCCCAGGCTTCTGCCCATCTGGTTGCATAGTCTGTACAGGTCAGTATGTAACGGTTGTTACTGAAGACTGCTGGAGGTGTAATCGGACCGATAAAATCTAGACCCCATTTCTGGAAAGGTTCTAATGGTAAGATGGGTTGTAGAGGAAAAAGATGACGTTGCAAAGGCTGTCCAGATCTTTGACAAGTATCACATTGTTTGACAAACTGTGATATATCTTTGTACATTGTTGGCCACCAGAGACCACTCTGCAGAATTTTCCGGTGAGTTAAGTCTGCAGCAAAATGGCCACCGAAAGGAATCGAGTGAGCCAACGTGATAACGGAGTTAACTTCATGTGGTGGAATACAGCGAAGTAGGATTCCGGTATGATCTACATAATATAGTTCTCCAGCAATTAACCGAAATTGGCGGCTAAAGACTTCAATTTTCCTTCGTACTGCCCTAGAAGTCTGAGATGGAAGGCAACCATCAGTGAGAAAGGTCAAGATCTGATCATAATATGAAAATGGGATAGGTGGGTCTGCAGAATCTTCATTAATTGGTTCTGACACATAAATCGCGGGTGTCGTGTCATCTATGCCCACTGGAGCTTCACCGGAATCTAAGCGGGATAAGAAATCTGCTAAGGCATGTGAATTGCCTGGCCGGTGAATGACTTCGTAGTCGAATTCCTACAAGAGTAGCACCCATCGTGCTAATCGACCACCTAGATGTTGTTGCCGAACTAGATAGACAAGTGCAGCATGATCTACATGAAATGTGAATTTACGGCCTAGCAAGTAATGTCTGAATTTCTTGACCGAATATACTAGCCCTAGACATTCTCTTTCTATTACAGAGTAATTCTTCTCAGCAGGGGCTAATCTTCGACTTGCATAATACACTGGTCTGAACCATTTATCAATTTGTTGCATCAACACACTTCCTATTGCTATATCTGAAGCATCGACAAATACATGAAATGGGTGATCCCAGTCCGACGGTTGTAAGATAGGAACTTGTGTTAATAAATGCTTTAACCGATCAAATGCTATCTGGCATTCCTGGGTCCATTCAAATTGTCGAGGAGTCTTGGTGATTAGCTTGTTTAGTGGTATAGCCAGATGAGCAAGCCACCGTAAGTGTCTCCCATGCCACCGTACTTGACCCATGAAGCGCATAATTTCCTTTGGTGTAGTGGGCACCGGAGCTTCTAATACTGCCGAAATTTTATCTGGATCCACCTGTATACCTTGTGCATATACAATGTGGCCAAGTAACTTGCCACATGAAACCGCAAACACAGATTTGTTTGGGTTCAAGCAGAGTCTATACTCTCTGCATTTCTGAAAGTAGCACCGTAAATGGAACAGGTGTGCTATCATCTTACCGAAAATTGAAAAATCATCGAGATATACTTGCATAAAGGAAGTGAGATAAGGAGAAAATATCTCCTGCATACATCTTTGAAATGTGCTTGGTGCGTTTCTCAATCCAAACCACATTACCGTACAAGCAAAGACACCCCAGTTGGTAATAAATGCAGTTTTTGGTATATCTTCTTCGGCCATTCTCACTTGGTTGTAGCCACTGTATCCATCTAGGAATGAATACATCTCGTGGCCTGCTACTCTATCAAGCATGGTATCCAAACAGGGGATTGGAAAGGAATCCGGTACGGTTGCTGCGTTTAATTTCCGGTAATCTACACAGATTCACAATTGCTTGTTTTTCTTTGGCACAATCACAATCGGAGAGATCCATTTAGCATGCTCTACTGGCATGATGAATCCGACTTTTAATAACCTATCAAGTTCTGCCTTTACCTGAGATGCATAGTGGGGATTCATCCGGTAGCTGGTTTGCTTTATCGGCCTTGCTTCTGGCTTCAGCATGACCCTGTGTTGGTAGATGCGGGGGTCCAATCCTTTCATGTCTTTGTAATCCCATGCAAAGACGTCAGTGAATTCTCGGAGTAGCTGGATTAAACCTACTTGAAATGTTTCCGGTAAGTTTTGCTTTATCTTCACAGGACGCGGATGATCTTCATCTCCTAAATTGTAAGTGATCAGTTGATCTTCAGGGACATAGAACTGTTGATGTTTCTCTGTGTCGTCTATTGGTTTAAAAAGTTGCTGCAGTTCATCGTCATGTGTTGAAACAGTGTCTTCCTTCTTAGCCTCTTCTGTGATGGGTATTATTGTACAGACTGAAGCGTTCCAATTATCTACAACGGACTGTAGATCAATAGTCCCTAAGGAAATTAAGTCAGCGTTACTCTTCAGAAACTCTTCTTCTTCATCGTCTGACAATCCATCTAGCATATGGACTGGTTCAGCAAAATACGGTCTAGCGTGTAGCTCGCAAGGTTGTATAGCATCTACTTTTACCACATATCTACGATTGGCAGAGTGATAGATGTCTTAGATAGGATTTCCCAGGTCTGTTGAGATTGATTGATAGGCTCCACTGATGTTGAAGTTGATTCCTCTGCTGATGCGAAGGTGTCTACGGTTGGTAATGTATCTGCTGCTGATGATGTCCCCGCTGTTGACTCCCGTTGTTGTGTTCCTTCCTTCGTTAACGATGGCTGGGTTACCGGAATAGGCTCTGGGAAGACTGGTGGTTCTGTTGTGGTCCATTGACTAGCCTTGTTGTACATTCTGTGTTGTTCACGTATCCCTGGTTCAAATATTTCTGCTGCCGGTTGCAGTTGTTTACCGGATCGGGTCTGGATTGCAGCAGCCTGTGTTTCCACCGGTGTGATTTGTACCATGTTGGCCATTGGATTTTGATGTTCCTTCTTCCTTTGATCATACTTAGCTGCATCCTTACAAAATCTCCTAATATGTCCAAATTCACCACAAAAATGGCAGTGTGGTGGTGGTAAATTGGGATTTTCCGGTAGTGGTCCATTCTGCCAGCGGTTTGCATTATAGTTGTTATTCCTCTGTCCTCGGTAATTTCGATATCCTTGCTGCTGGTTGTTTCTCATTTGTGGAGGCACATAATGGTTGGCTGGCTATCCTTGTTCCTGGATAATTGCATTGACAGTCGCTGTTCCCTGTACTCTAGCGTTGTATGCGTAGTTTTCGGTGGTGTGTCCGGCAGTGTTGCAGATAGCGCAGAATGTCTGATTAAGTGCACAATTGGCACTAGTATCTCCTGAATTTTTGCATGTGATGCAGTATACTTGTCTGGTCATATCTTCGGCAACATTTTTCTTTGTTTTTAACCACTCCGGATCTTCTGTAAATCTGCCGACTTTGTGTTCCAGTTGCAGAGTCATTGCAATGACTACATCGAGGGTCATGGCTCCGACACATCTTATGATCATGATCTGCTTAAGCTGTGGAGTCAAGCCATTGATGAACCACTGAGTGATAACGTCATCTGGTAAGTTAGCATGGGCCGGTGGTAGCTGCCTTAAGTGTGTTCTGAAGAGAGTAGCATACTCCTATACGGTTTGATTTCCCTTCTGTCTGTTGTTCTGTAGATAGTAAAAAAATTTGGCTGGATTCTTTTTTAGCCTGAATCGCTGCAGAAAAGCATCTCCGACTGCTTCGTAGGTGCCAAAGTGATTAATATCATATTCTGTAAGCCATCTAGCTGCTTCATTGACCAGTGTGGCTTGAAAGACAATAGCTTTATAGGCCTGATCTGGTGGATGGTTGAGAACTGCGTAGCTTATCTCGAAAGTGCGTACGTGAGCATCCAGATCATCTCCTGGGAATCCACCAAATTTCGTGTACGTCACTCCTGTTGGAGTCGGCCTGGGTGGACATAACTGTTGTTGTTGTTGTTGTCCGTTCATCGTGAGTGTATTATACCTTCCTTCTGTATCTCGAGGCTGAATATCTGCACTATCAGAATCTGTATCATCGGATGGCGCACTTTTCGGTGCGATGATCTTGCTGAATATGCTTCAAATCTCTGTTTCGAACTGCTTTCCTTCCTTCTTGATGTCCAGTGTATGGGAACTCGCTTCCAAGCGCGGTGGTTGGGCTGAAGATTCAGCAGAAAATGCTAAACCGTCACCGAAAAACTGTGATTCTCTTACCGAAATATCACCGGAATGAACCGAAATTATGTCCGAATACGGTGTTTTTTCACCTTCGCCGATTTCTTTGACTAGAGTGCTTCTAATCGTAGATAAATCTGAATCTTTTTCCAAGATTGTTAAACTAGTTTCCAACTGCGTCTTGGTAGGTTCTGGAATTACTATATCTTCGACAGACTGTGCCGAAATAGTACCGGAATGTACCAGAGGTGTAACATGTTCCACCGGAATATGACCGGAATCAGTTCTAACGTTCTTAACTTTCTTGACAACTGGGTCAGACCTAGTTGTACTCCTACCTCCAAAGTTGGCTTTAGTACATTAAGTACTCCAGACTGATGGTTCTTGGGATACGTTTCACCGGATCGAGTAACCGGCATGTATCATCTTTTGTACTAATCGCGTAGTATTACTAACGAAACAGTTTGCAAAAATCTGGTTCTATTGCAACTTCCAATCGAACGATAATCTGGATGTTCGATTCTGATAGACTACTGGCAATCTTGATGCCACCTTCCCACAGACGGTGCCAAGTGTTAAATGTAAAATGTTTAATATATTAAAATGTATATCTTAAACGTATCTCTTAGATTGTAACGTTTCTGACTAGCCGAAAGTCGTTACCAGACTAACGTGGGTTCTTGATAGTGGTAGGGGTCTGTTAGACAGAGGCCCTGTACTTATTTCCCAAATCTTCGTCACAACAACAAAAGCACTAATACACGTCTTAGCTCAGTTACTAGAGTTAACTGGACAATACTTGATTTCTATGTTCCTGGGTACCGAACTTCTTCAGACTAACCTGCTATTGGAACAGAGCAGTAGTCCGATCTTCAGACTCAACAGTATGTAGTAAATCAACCAGAGCGAACACTATAACTGACAGATTCATCCATCACAACACTTTTTTACAATGATCTTCAAATAAAGGTTCACATTTACCGGAGGTAATAATTCTTCCTCGTATTCGGAGTCAACAGATAATAACACCGAACACCATGAATCCGGTAAAACAAAAAGAACATACTTCAACAACGCTTCAAGTTACCTATTCAACTCACACAGTAATGTCGCCACTCAGATTGACTTATAGTACTTAACAATCTGAAGAACATGCCACAACGCAATACAACGACAGTAATCAGACACACAATCCGTTACTCAAACACTCGTTACAGTGAACTATAGTATACGCAGACGATGCAGAGCATACTCAACACCAACAGTACTCAAGATTTCACAACAGTGTAAACAATACTCTCACAAATATTCAGGCGATCAATCTGGCAATTCCAGAAAAAAAACGTCTCTCTTGACCATTCTCTTTACATTGCTTTATATAGATTTTACAAAATGCGCGTACCAACTTTTCACGCGTAATTCAAGAAACTCCGTTACATCTGGCATCCATTACATCTGTCCCACTCCGGCGGCCGACTAACAGCTTTAAACTCCTCCTTCATTGCTTCTTCCCATTGTTCTTTACCTTTTGCTTCACTGTAATTCTGAGGTTCTTCGTCTTCCTTTACTAAGTAAGCATAGTTTTTCTGAGTCAAATAAGAAGTGTCATAGGAATACCTTGTTGGTTGTTTCCTTAATCTGTTTAACCTTCTTAGCTCATATTCTTCATGTGTATCTGAATACACATCTTCATCAAATCTTGGTCCATCTTCATTTCTCATACCTGATCCGATCCTGGACGTACTTGCCTGCATATGATCTTCATCTCCATTCACCTTCATATGTGATTTACCTTTTTCAATCCTTCTTGCCTCTTCTTCAATTGTTTCATCACTATGCTCTTTATCTGCATACCAACTCTTTCCTTCATCAAATGTCACATCTCTAGAAACAGTAAACTGTTTGGTTAAAGGACCCCATAACCTATAACCCATCTATTTTTCATCATATCCGATGAACACATAATTTTCAGCTTTTGGTTCAAGCTTATGTCTTAGTTGTGATGGTACATAAGCATAAGCAACTGATCCAAACACTTTACAATGATCAAGTGTTGGTTTCTTGCCCCACCAAGCTTCATAAGGGGTCATCCCATTTAAAGCTGTACATGGTAATCTATTTACCAGATATGTAGCTGTATTTACAGCCTCAGCCCAAAGATAATTTGGACAATTCTTCTCCTTTAGCATTGCTCTTGCAAACTCAATCAGAGTTTGGTTTCTTCTTTCCGCTACTCCATTTTGTTGTGGTGTATACCTGCAAGTTATTTCTCTTTTGATACCTGCATTCCATGGATAATCATTGAACTCTCGAGAAAAATATTCTCCTCCTCCATTTGACCTTAGTCTTTTGAGTTTCTATCCTGTAAGTCTTTCAGCATATGCATGAAAATTCTTGAAAGCTTCAAATAGTTCTGACTTCTCTTTCAAAACATAAAGAGTTATCCATCTTATTGCATCATCAATAAAAAGAACATAATACCTTGAGCCGCTTATAGATCCTTCTTTTGTTGGTCCCCATACATCTGTATGTATGAGTTCTAACACACCATCGTATTTGTACCCTTTCTTCTGAAATGGTAACCTGTAGGCTTTTCCCATCTGAGAGGCTTCGCACTTGTGAATCATATGTTGATTCTTCATATTTGGTAATCCTCTCACGGATTGTTTTTCCACCATAGTTTTGATTCATGTTTCATTAAAGTGTCCTAACCTCTTATGCCAGAGGTCTAACTCTGTAAATACCTCATCACCATGTGTGATCAAGGCTTGAACAACATTCCCTTGCACTTTAAGAGTAAAAAGTCTACCTTCCTTTTTACCATGGACAATTTGATTATATCCATTCTCTGGATCTTCAACAAATACTCCTTCATTTGTAAACCTGACTTGAAAACCTTTTTCTACTATCTGTCCCACACTAATCAAATTCTTCGAGATTGTTGGAACATACAAAACATTTGCTAGTAGGTCAGCTCCATTCTTACACTTTACTTTTCCAATTGACCTTACATTATGTTTTGTGTTATCACCTGTTTGTATTGTATGATTTGAAATACCTACTTCAAGTTTTGATAACAATTCTATATTTCTTGACAAATGATTTGAACAACCAGAGTCAATATAGAATACCTTGAGGTCTTCATTCTCTGACATACTTATTGAGTTCATCATCAATGTTGTATGATTGTCATTTTGCGTATCATTTGCATAGTTGTAGTAGGTAGTGTTATGAGGCTGATTCTGTCCCCAACTTCTTGCTCCACCTCTACCATATCCGCCTCTTTGGCTTTGTCTTCCTCTTTGATATCTTCCCCTTCTACCCTTGCTATTGTTATTCTGATTCTGACTTGATCCTTGAGAATTATGCAAGCAATCATGAGCCAAATGATTGCTTAATCCACAGATCCAACAAGTCTTCTTGTTGTTAGTCTGATTACCTCTTCCTTTACCTCTACTTTTACTTCTTACGTTACCTCTTCCTCTTGCATAATTTGCTTGAGTAGTCAGTTCTTCTTCATCTTTCTCTTTTCCTTTGTCACCTTTCTTCTTACTCCTTGCATACATCGCCGAACTATGTCCTTTTTCTACATCTGTCTTCAAATATTGCTCAAACGTTAACATTAGTCCAAGCAATTGATTTAAATCTGGTACAAAATGATTTAAAGAACGTTCAGTTGAGAGTACAAAAGGTTTCCAGCTTTCATCTCCTCTCAATCCTGCAAGTAGTTGTGCTATTAACCTGTGATCTTCGATATCTTCGTCAATAGATCCAAGACTGTCTGCCAAGTCTTTCATCTTAGTGACATAATCACTAATGCTTTGACTTTGCTTTTTCTTGAGCGTTGTAAACTCTGACCATAAGCTAGCCTTCCTAGCTTTCTTCGTATTTTGGAAATGATCTTCCAATGCACTCCATATGTCTTCAGCTTTCTCTAGACCTCTAATGTGCGGTAATAGATGATCTGTAATGGTATTGTAGATATAAGCTCTTGCCGTTGCATCTTTCTTCTGCCACAGCTTCAAGGCTTCTAACTCTTCTTTCTTTGGTTGACTGTCGTCTTCAAAATTTGGCTTCTTTTCTTCTCCTGTCACATATATCATTAAGTCCTTACTCATAAGTAAGGCTTCCATTCGCATTACCCATGTGGGATAGTTATCTCTATCCAATTTATCAATAGAGATATGATCTGCCATAATCTTCTTGTTTCTGTTACTTTCGGTGAGTGTAACGTTAAAAGATTTTACCTTTTACAAACCTTTACCCTTGAGAATTACTTCGGAACGTTTCTTGACGCCATTTGTTGTTGATCATCTCAGCTTTCACCTTTCTTGTGAAAATTCTTCGAATTCTCTTGTATCTTCACTTTCGTTTGCTCTTTGAGAACCTTTTTTGCTCTTCAAAACCTTTCTGCTCTGATACCACTTGTTGAGCTCTAACTACTTGTTGATGTCTAACGGCTTATCATCAACTGTTGAGCTCTTGTACTACTTGTTGACCCAGCGAGTGAGCTTAACTAGCTAAAACTCAACTACGGAATTCACCACGCCACAAGAACTAAGCTAGAGTGATATTAGAACCCCTCTATAATCATCAATAGCTTAGCAAACTTCCTGAAACTGAAAACTTTACAACTGTGTTTTAAATTCAGCACTGGACTATCACCGTAATCTTATCGAAATCTTACCGGAATCAACTGCAATTCTGTTTGTAGTTACTTCAAATGATTCTTGATGAAGTAAGGAAGTAATACCTAAGCTTCCTTCAATGAATGAACACTATCTGAAATTTAAGAAAAACTTCACCAGTTCTGGATGTCTTTACTTTCAGACACAGTACTGTGCATACTTGTCCCATTTCACAGAAGTCTTTTGATCAGCTTATAGTTGAGACTATTGGCTTCAAGATGAGCTATCTCTCATGAAAACCTTTACACTATGTTGCGAGATCTAACTTGTAGATGTACAGAAAAACATTTACTGAGAAAACTGTAACTGTTAACTAACTTTCATAGTAACATGAAATCACTTAGATTTCTTCACATACAAAGAATGCGCTCAAACTTCCACATGAACATGTGTTTTTTATTAGAGAAGATGTGTACAAAATAGCTTGGCCTCACTTTGCTCATAGCTATGGAAAACTCTCCTACTCTGAGTAGTTTTTCCTTACCATCTCTCTCAGATGAATACCCGACAGTTCAAGTTCTATTATTCATCTCTACATACGCAATCTTTGGCGTCTTCTATATCACTATCCTCAGTTTCTATATGCACTCTTCTATTTTGTTTCTATGCGCTCTCTCTCTGGTAGCTCTCCGGTAGCTCTCCGGTTCACTCTCTTATTATGATCTTCTACCTCATATATATACATTTTGTTCCGAGATTCAAAACTCGTAATTCTAGAAGTTTCTATGCTGTATATTATAAGCATGAATTTGTCCCTTCACTAAGGCTTGATTTTCTGAATGCTTTTGTTTTTGCTTCTCTTTGTCTTTCTTCATCTTTATATCTGTCTGTATGTCAAATTTGTGAGTGATTCTTCAACAACTAATACATCAAAGCCATTCGCAATATCCACACTTGCAACTGCATGTCTAATGGTACTTCGTAATTCTTTTAGAAGATAACATGTTCTTTTCTTTTTGAGTGATTGGAGGAATGCTACACATACATACATACATACATACATACATACATACATACATACATACACATATACATATACATATAAATATGCATACCCACACATATATGTGTGTGTGTGTGCACGTGTGTGTGTGTGGGCATGTGTGTGTGTATGTGTGTGTTAGTGTGTGTCGTAGTGTATGTAATAGTGTGTGTATATATGTTTGTGTGTGTGTGCGTGTGTGGGCGTGTGTGTGTGTATGTGTGTATTAGTGTGTGTGGTAGTGTGTGTAATAGTGTGTGTGTGTATATGTTTGTGTGTGTGTGTACATATAATTATATGTGTACATATATGTATACATATACATATACATATACATATACATATACATATACATACACACACCCACACACACACACACACACATATATATATATATATATATATATATACATATATATGTGTGTATATATATGTATGTATAAATCCATATACATATACATATACATATACATATACATATACATATACATATACATATACATATACATATACATATACGTATACGTATATGTATACGTATATATACGTATACGTATACGTATACGTATATATACGTATACATATACATATACGTATACATATACATATACATATACATATACATATACATATACATATACATATATGTATACATATACATATACATATACACACACACACACACACATATATACACACACACACACACATATATATATATATGTATATATATATATATATATATATATATATATATATATATATATATATATATATATATATATATATATATATGTATATATATACACACACACATATACATATAGATATATGTATACATATACATATGCATATACATATACATACACATACACATTTATATATATACATATACATATGCATAACATATACGTATACATATACTATACATATACATATGCATATGCATATACATATACATATACATACACATATACATATACATATTGTTGAAGCTCAAGGTCAAGGACAAAGCATGGAAGCACATCAAGGAAGTGGACACACAAGAAGAAGGAGCAAGTAGGGAGCTCCAAGAAGCACTTGTCAAATTTTCAGAAGAAATCCCTACAAAAATAGTGATTTTTATCACTAAAAAGCATTGTAAATACCATTTTCTATTTTTGCAACTCCATTTTGTTCAAGCCGAGTAGTCCTCGAGCTAGGAGTATTAGAACTAGCATCCTACCAATTTTCATAATTTTTAGACTCCGTTTGAGCCCTCAAATAAGCCCTGGAACCTATTTTTTTAACTAGGCCGGGGACTAGGTCTGGACAGGGCCAAAACCACTCAAAAAACTATAAAAAGGGCTGGAGAGCTCATTTTTGGGGTTAGCTTGTTGTAGATTTCAGATTTGTAAGAGAGCTCTTTTGCAATCAAAGATCTTCCATTGTTCCACTCTTTGCTCTTACTTTGTGCGCATGTGTGTGTATGTGTGTGCATGCTCGTGTGCTTTCACTCACGCACTTGTGCCATCACTTGCTCACGGTCTTCATACCGGTCCTCACGTCTCCACGGATTGACATATATGAGGTGTATCTCCTCACATTGGTACTCACCATTGTGCTAGAGTGACACCAAATTTGGCGCCGTTGCCGGGGAGAGAGCTTAGAGGATGAGCATGTGATGATAAGAGGTAGAGTAGCAATGTCGGAAGGTAAAAAAATCACCATTTTCAGTTCAGTCTCTGAGTTTTTCTTCTTCTTCATCTTCGTCATCATCACCATCTTCTTCCCTCTTCACATTCTCTGATTTTTTCCATTTTCGACAGTACATTCACTCATTTTTTACTCGTGGCTGTGAAAAACAAGCTTAGGGGGAGTTGAGAACCAAAAACGCTGAAGAAAAACACTTGAAAAACTCTCAAAAATACCAAAATCTAGGCGACAATATCGTGGCGTGAGAGGAATAGCGCCTGGTATCGCAAGTGGCGTATCGTGTCTGGGGAGGGTGATTTTGCATCTACAAGCTGATAGAAGTGACAAGAAGGACACAAGGTACTCATATTTGTAAAAAAATTTGAATTTGGGTTTGAAAATCTCCAAGTATCGTGTCCGGTTGAGATTTGGTATCGCGATACCAGAACTCCCGTGTATCACGATACTTGTTGAGGTATCGTATCGTGCATGCCCACTTGAGGTATCGCGATACCATTCTGGTATCATATCGTCAAGTGCTGGTATCGCGATCACGGTCATCCCGGTGGTATCGTATCATGGTCCACCAGGTATCGTATCGTGCACTTTGCGGTATCGTATCGTCAGCCAAGTTGGTATCGTATCGCCTCCTGTTTTGGTATCGTATCATGCAAAGATTCAATATCGTGTCGTCTGATTTTTGGTATCGTATCGTGAGGTCAAGTGGTATCGTATCGCTTGGAAGGTATCGTATCGTCTACTGAGCGGTATCGTATCGCTTGCAAACTGGTATCGTATTGCCAACTAATCAAGTATCGTATCGCGCAAATTAGTGGTATCGTATCGTGACCACTTTTAGTATCCTATCGTCTAAGGTGTTATCGGCTGAAGTGGTATCATGTAAGACAAAGGTATCGTATCGTGAAAAATCTGGTATCGTCTCGCCTGTCCTGGGTTCCCAGAGAGATCCTGTTTCCCTGTTTTAACCCCCAGAACCCTGAATTGGCATAACTTTCTCATACGAAATTCGTTTGCTGTGATCTTGGTTTTGTTGGAAAGCTCGTGGGAAGTACCACCAAAACTTCCACTAGTTACGGTAAATATAATACATGAATTATTAGATAGGGTATTTTGAAGTTGAGCCTCAGGGAAACTAGAAAACGAAGGAGTTCCAAAGGATTTTGAGCGATATAAGAGAACTTTGGGACTAGAAGCCAAGGCTTATGAACCTGAGATTTGGCAGACACTTAGGCAAGGATAGACAAAGCATTAGATCATCTGAGGCTAATGTCAACCATACAGCCAAGTCTTGGGCTCAACAGCTTAGTGGTTATCCTTACACACTAAGTTCAGAAACCAATGACTCCAAAATGTCTTTTAGCATGGAAAGACCCACACGTAGCTCAGGCACTACCTATTTACAAACACCAGAAGGTCCCTATAAGACCCAATTGGAGTATAACAGGACCAACCAATTAGGTGCTCGCATCTATGAGGATGGGCTAAGAGGATCAGTGGTTCAACTCAAAAATCCTGACCAACCCTTTGGACTTGAACACCCAGTGGTCAAGTTCGAAGAGGGTGCATACATTGATAAGGAAGGAACCATGTATGTGGTTACCAACTTACCAGACAGGACAGACGAGTTTGGAAACATGATTCCTGAGAACGAGATAGGAGACCTAGAGCAAGGAGACCTAGGACGAGAACCCAAGACCCCTAAAGGTAAGTCAGTTTTGACCAGAGTGATCACTCCAGAATGGGTTTCCCAAGACAAAAAAAGCATAGAGCTATTCTTGAATAGAGAAACGGAGGAAGCCTTTTGGAGATTTAGGCCAGATCAACCAAGCCCTATAGTCACCATCTATGAGTTCATGGATCCAAAGACACCGGGGAAAGTTGTCTATCTAGATCACACATCTGAGAAAATGTTCTTGGTAACAGAGCAGGATAGGCATGCATACACTTGGCAGGGTGAATCAATTTTCCCTTCACCAAGATCTAATGTTTCCTAGGGCCTCCAAGGAGTCGGATCATCCAAGGCTCATGAAACCCAGAGGGAAAGAAGTAGAGAGAGACCTGAGGTAAGCTTTGCAAACACTATTGGTAGATAGAGATCAGGATATGGAACGGAAAGACCTGAAAGGGAGAGACATAGAGTTCATAGGCATCAAAGAGATGATCATGATTTCCCATTGCCTAGACCACGAGAGCACTCAAGAACCCTTAGACCCTCTCAAGTGGTTAAGACAATGAAGAACTATTTTGATGGGTCAAGAGATCCTTATGATCATGTGGGCGAGTTCAAGCAAGTGTTAAGAGCTGAACAGGTCGAGGACTTGTTCACTTAGTTCGAGGCATTTGGTTTGACTCTTAAAGGTACTGCCTTAGCTTGGTTTCAACCCCTAAATAGCCACAACTATCGAGACATAGGCCAACTGCTAGAAGAATACATTGTAGAGTTTTCCAAGAGTGGTATCAGGCATAACACATCATCCTTGATCCACAGCTTTAAGCAGACACCCCAAGAAATAGTGCGACTTGCAGGAAGAAGGTTTAGACAATACTTGGAAAGATGCCCTGTGCCAGAATTACCCACATCAGCCAAACAAGTGGCCTTGTTTTTAGATGGCTTACTGAGCACAAAATTGAGATCATATGTGTACTTGAAAGAGCCTAGATCCATAGAAGAGTGTGTGCGGATATGCATTGACATAGAGGATAACTTGGATGAGGAGTTAGGATTGTCCAAACTCTATAAGGACTCTGACAGTTCTACTAGTCATACCTCGAAAGCCTCCACTGAGATAGATGAAATAGTTGAGCAGGTGGCCAAAAGGCTAGGAGTTCAAAATAGACCAATGCCGAGGGTCACCCCATTGAAGCGATGCTATACATGCGGAGGAGACCACATGGCTAATGCTTGCCCGATGACGACTCAACCCCAAGGGAACCCTAATGCTCTGTATTGCACCATTGAGAGAATATATACAAATCATACGAATCAAGATTGTCCATACAATAGGCAGGCTGTCAGACCAAGTTATCAGCAACCTTACCAACAAGGTAGGTATCAGAACCAATACCAACAGCCATATTACAGGCCAAAGCAACAATATCAGGCACCATATAGGCCACAACCTTTCCTAGGAAACCAACCACCAGCTCCTGGCAATGTGATTCCAGTTAAGTATGCAGTGGCAGAGGAGAACCTTAATAGAGCATTGGTGCCAGTGACCCCTTTAGTCCCAGAAAGTGACTCTCATGCTCATGGTTCAGACTACTCCCATGAAGATAGTCCACATGGTTATTACATAGAGTCACCTGAGCATAGTGAGAATTATTCACACCAATATGAGGCACCACCTATGGAACAAAATTGGGAGACAGAATACTCCAATGTCATGTACACAAACCCCAACCCTAGGCCCCATCAAGACAAGTAAGACCACAAGCCCCTAAAGGACCATGTTTTAGATGTCAGGGTGACCATTTCATTCGTGAATGTCCCCACTCACCGACTTCGGGACAAGGACAAAACATCACAATACAAGGCTTTTGTCTTGAGTGCAGAAAAGAACATCTCCCGAGAGATTGTCCTAGGAACCCCTCTAGTGCATCCAAGGTTACACCCATTAATGTAGTCGGCTTAGTGGTAGATTCAAATTCAAGCAGCAATAATGTGGCTCCTATACAGGTAGTTACTAGGGCACAAGCTGTACAACAAGAAAAACTAGTTGAGCAATCAGAGTCGAGTTAATCAAGAGAGCCAAGTAAGAGGAAAACAAGAACTTGGAAGGATGCCAGAGAGAAATCTAATCGCAAGTGGAACAAAAAGTTATCTGAACTAGAAGAAAGCCTAAAAAACGCAAAAACAAAAATAGAAGACATTGCATCTCAAAGCCCCTCGCATGCCGAAGTTCCATGCACTCCACCTCATCCCACCCCACAACCCATTGTAAATAAACCCCAACCAGGGTTTGTTCTTGCAGATCCAACCCTAGAAGGCTTGGACATGATGTTCAAGGCCTACCAAGCTCGACTTCAAGAAGGGCCAACTGTTGCAAACCTAGACAAGAGTTACCCGAGAGTAGATTTAGAGATTGAACGGACAAAAATGTGCATGAAGATGGTAGAGCTAGCTGAGGCTATGCTTGAAACCAGCCAATCATTCAATCAGACAACTCCATCAAACCGGATTTGCATTTCCAGGACTTACTAGAAAGATTAGAGCAATTGGTAAACAAGCCACAAGTTTCTTTACCTCTACAGGCTCAACCCGTTGTTGAAAGAGAAAGCTCACAGCCAAGGAAAGCTGTAGCTCAGTGATGAGTAGCACCTCCTTTAATGTCAATCCGAGAAGACGTGAGGATGGTATGAAGACCTCGAGCAAGTGGAGGCACAAGTGCGTGAGTGAGAAGCACACAAACATGCACACACATACGCACACACGCGCACACACGGTAAGACAAAGAGTGAGAAGCAATGGAGTTCTTAGATTACTTTCAAAAAGCTCTTACAAGTTCATTTCAATTATAATGTACCCCCAAAAATGAGCTCTCTAGCTCTATTTATAGTTTTTGACTAGGTTTTGGCCTTGTCGAGACCTAGTGTCCGGCCTAGTTAAAAATTAGGTTCTCTACCCTATTTGGAGGTTCAAACGAAGTCTAAAAAATGTGAAAACTGACAGGTAGATACTTCTAAAGCTCCTCAAGCTCAAGGACTCCTTGGCTTGCACAAAATGGAGCTACAAAAATGTGAAATGATATTTACAAGGGTTTTTAGTGATGAAAATCACTATTGTTGTAGGGATTTCTTCTAACATTTTGATATACATTTCCTGGAGCTCCCTACTTGCTCCTTCTCCTTGTGTGTCCACCTCGTTTATATGCATTAGTGTCCTGAAAAAATGTTGGCCTACTTGCCAGATCGTCGTTGACTGCTCTGTCTGCTTGTACTTTCTCTTCTCTCTGACTCCCTTCGTAAGCTTCCTTGCCTAGTGAGTCCTTCAGTTCCAACACCCCCCCCTCTCTCGCATCTGTCGTCCCTGAGAGACCCTTGTTGGGTGGGTCGTTGGATGTAGTACTCAACAACGTCTTGTGCTAAATGATGTTCTGCAATCCGCAACCCCTTGGCCAAGTCCGTGAGTAGAGCATCCCAATCTACCGGCCCGGGAACCTCTGGATGTGGTATACGTAACTTTTCGGAATGGAGAGCTTGTTCCACTGCAAACAACTGCAATAAATGTGATGGTCTGGGAATGAATATCTCTGAGTGATATTCCCAGAATCCCGTGACGAACATTTCTTCAAACGTCTGTTTGAAGCAGGCTGGTAGATACTTGATACGTGCGTGCCATGCATATACAACATTAATAGATGGGGTTGCGCTCATGTTGTATACGAGGTCCTGATTTCCTTCATTAAATCCAAGGGCTGACAGATGAGGCTCCTTGACATTTTTGAAAGTCCTGAATGTGACCAACATGAGCTCAAAAATTTTCAAGCACATTTGGGCCATGACGTCTGGCACATTTTTAAACCTGACCCCCCAATGCCGAATCGTCGAGATCATGTATCCTATGGTAGGTTGGCCTTTGGGTGGTGCTAAGTAAACATAATTGAGCCATTTCTCACATCCTTTGTTTGTCAGCACCGTTTTTGTGTATTCTGGCCATGACCTTCTTCGAAACACAGGGCAGTAGCATGGGTTGTATTTGATGTAAAAGGGCATGTTATTCCATGTTCTGACCATTTTTGGGTAGGTTTCCAGTAGACAAATCCTCCACATCGGTTGATGAATATTGCCCTGCTTGGCGCTCGCTGGGATGTCTTCCGGTGCGAATTGTGTGGCGGAAGTTGGTTCCTTTGAGGTATGTTGCTTTATTTCGGCATTGTAGTCCGCCATTAAGACACAGAAGGGAATATATAAATCGTCGGATGTGCCGATCCACCTATGATGGGAGAGATTCCTAAAGTAATCCGATTTTATGACTACTTCTTCCAAGCGTGACATAGATGCTATCTGAACTGCCACTCTATCATCATGGGTTGTGGCCACTTTCTCTAACCTCTGCATCCATTCAGGAGCCTCGATCTCTATGGTGTCCATGCCCTCTTCTGTTTGCTTGCCCCCTGGTGCAGGCATGGGAACGTATGGATCTTCGAATGTTTCTTCTATTTCAATCGGCACTAGATCTTCAGGCTCGGGCTCTACAAGAGGCGAGGGCTGACGTTCGTATTGCATGACTTTACTTCGTAATTCTTCGAGTTCTGCTCTGAGTCTTGTGACTTCTTCGAATGTGTCGTCGGTGGCTGTGGCTTTGCTTGGTGACTCCTGCTGAGTTGCCAGTTGCTTAAGTAGATCATCCCTTTCTCGTTCTAACGCTGCATGGGCCTCCAGGAGGTCGGCATGGGTTTCTAACACAATTTGCATATTTTCTGAGGGAATGGCCTTGAATTTCTCTGGGTCGATTTCTTGCGGGGAACCTTCCATGGCTGCTTCCAAGTTCTCTTCATTTTGTTTCTGCAGCCGTTTATTCTCTTCGAGAGCTGTAGACATGTGTTTTCGTAGGAGGGCCAGGTTGCGTCTAAGTTTGAGATTCTCCGTTATCTGGGAGTGTAGCAATTCGTCCATATGTTGTCTTTCCGCTGCATTTGACTGGGGTGGATTGGCTACTAACTGTTCATGTTGTTCCTGTAAAGTGGCATGTTGTTGTTGTAGTAGCCGCTTTTCCCGTTCGAGATCAATGAATCGTAGTTGAAGTTCCTCATGGCTTCGAAAGAGTCGTGTATGTTGGTTATCAAGATGTTGGTAGTGCTGTTGCAGTTGCGACATACACTGATACATATTATTAAATACATTATTAATAGGGGTGGATGCGGGAAGGGGGTTGAATGCGGAAGGGAAGGGAAAGGGGAAGGGGAATGGAAGTGTGGATGCGGTGCTGGAAAATGGTGAAGTGGGAGGTGGGGGAATGGGAGAAGGGGGATGCATGGGGGGAGGGAGAGGTGCGGAGGTGGGTGAGATGTCCATAAGATCAACGGTGGATGCAGTAGTGGGAGTGATTGTGAATAGTGGAATTGTGGGTGCGGTGATAGTGGTGAAAGTGTACAATGGTGTGTGTAATTGTGAATACGAACTGCCTGGAGGTGGGATCGGGGGGTTGAGATTTTCTGTGGCAGCAGTTAGAACTACTGTTTCAGTGGTCGTATGGACAAAAGAAGTGGAGACAGGGTGTGTGGGTTGTGTGGGTTGAGTGACGGTCTATGCTTCGGTATGGGTAGTGGACTCGGAGGCGGTGACAGTAGTGGTTACACTAGTTGTGGGAGGTGAATGTGGTGGAGATGGAGGCAGGGGTGGCAACGGGGGTGACGGAGGTGCACTTGATACATGGGTTTCCTCAGTATCGTGGACAGTGTGTGCGGTGCCCGTGGTTGTGGATGTGCCTTGTGGTTCTGATACTAGTACATTCATCTGCTTTCCTGCTCGAGGGGGACGTCTGCCGTATCTTCGTTCCGTTCTGCGTGCTTGTGCAAGGGCGGTATGCACCCTTTCAGGTACTCCTAAAGCCTCAGATATCATGTCAAGAGTGGCGCGGTATTGCTCGTCTACGCCTTCCTCTTCAAGGATTTGATTCATGAGGGCCTTGCCTGCTGCTAAGGACAGTCTATGTTGCTCTTGCACTCTGTTCATGGTATCATAGAGCTTCTTCAATGCCTTCGTGTAAGCTAGGGCATCTTCAAGTACCTGCAGAGCTTCCTGATCATATTCCTGCTCTTCTTCCTCGGATTGTCCATCATGTTCCTCCTCTTGTCCTTCTTCTTCTTCACCCTCCACATCGACGATATCTGGTTGTCTGGGATGGGGTTGGTCTGTAGCAGTTTGTTGTCCACTAGCTTGTTCTGCCTCGACTTCTGTGTTAACAGCCTCAATGATTCTGGCTACCTCCTCATCAGTTAGGTCTTCTAAAGTGAATCCGTGAGGGAACTCTAAGTCGGTGGGTACAGGTGGGAGCACTAGATTTGGTCCATCAGTGCTGTGTCTTGGTAATCTAATAGTGAATGGTTGCACCCGCCTTGGAAGTCGTGGGGTTGTCTCTGGTATCAATGTCGCACCGCGGGGTTGTGCACATGGCATCTGAACGACGCCTCTCATTTTCTTGGATGGTGGTCCTACGGAGGATAATCGGTGCTGAAACTCTTGTACCCTGGTCCAAATGAGCGCCCTTTGCACTAGTACATCATACGCGAGACATCTATACACAATCCTGGTCAGAGCACAGCATCCGTACAATACCGACTTTTTTTTAATACCACCTTTGATGAGCCAAGTGGAATTGGTCGATAATCCAATGGGGCATGTTGATTGTCAAATCAAAGGCATCAGCCAAGTATAAACTAAACCATATCTTTTTAGGTGGCATTGTGAACCTCTCTTGGGCGGGAAATGCAAAGTGTTGCATGACCATTCGCAAATGAATAGCAATTGTAGGCGTCATTGCCACCATGTCTTTTAACTTTGTCAGATTCCTGTTCTTTATATTGTCGGGGACCATAGTCTCTTTCTCCATCGGAATGTGCATACCTTTCATGTCCAGAGCTTCCCTTACCAAGTTGATAGTTAATCTGAAACGCTTGAGCTCATTGCCCCTTGTGAGAGATGGGAGGACAAAGGAGCTGTATCCCTTTTTGTCTTTGTTCGGAGTGAGGGTGCTAATCAAATAAGAGCATCTTCTAAAATCCGGCTTTGGCAACTGGAATTTGAAGTACTCGTAGAGTCCTGCCTTCTTCCATATAGGTTTCAATCCTTCATTATTCTGCAGTCTCTCAAATTCCCTCGTGAAAAAGTGATACCTGCCCCAGCGCCCATTGAATTCTATCTCGGCCTCCCACATATAAGTGCCTTCACCTAGGGGTCCTGCCACACTGAACCAATGAGAGTTTTTACTGACTAGCATAGTGTGCCCTTGTGGAGGGTTCTGAACCGGTATGGCGTGTAATGCTCTCAATGCCACAGGGCGTTTCTTCAATTCCTCCTCAATGGGAAGACTTTCGATGTCCACGACTTGAGGTTTGGTGCCTGCCTGGGAGCTAGTTCCTGCCGTATCTGCCATGTTACTTCTTGCCTCCTGATTCTGTGAGAATATAGAAACATGTGTTAACATTGTAAAGGACAAGATAGAACCGTTTTTGCCCCCATTACAGCATTAACAGGAGGTTTGGGAGAGATTAGTGGGTTAGTAAGTGCTCGGCTTGTGTGTGTAGTTAGGGATTGGTTAGACCTAGGAGCTAAGTGGAATGATGAGGTGTGAGAGTGACGTAGTTAGTAGGTGGGCATGGATTTACAACTGGGGTCTGGGGGTTTATTACAAGTTTTAGGTTTCCAGACACAATGGATGGGTTTTGATATTGATTTTGTGGATACTCTGAAGAGTTGGATAGGGGTATCTACTTGAGAATGGGGCTTTTTAGGGACCCATTTACAAGTGATTCTACTTTTGCTCATGGAAAAAAATATGTCCGTGCGTGATGTGTAAGACTGGGCCTCAGATGTTCGAGTGCGTGAAACATGTTGTACCGGGTGTGGCTTTGGTGTAGCTATTTGAGCCCGCAAGCAAGCCTTAGGCACCTAGATTTGTCATGATTGTGGGCTGGCCTTCCTTGACTTCTTGGGTACCCAAATAGACTTTACTTTCGCAGAAGAACTTATGAAAGGCTTCTTATTAGTATCGTGCTGTTGATTACTAATAAGAGGTTTTGGCCGTGGTGTTGGCCTGGTCGGAACAAGGTGTTCGCCTTTTCGCATCCATACTTGTTTCAATGGCTGAAACAATCTGCTTTGCTCCTTTTTTTGGCCTCCAGTATAGGTAGTGTTCTGCTTCTTCTGTATTCGATCTGCCTTTGGTTGCTACATCCCTCTGGCCTTTGGAACAGAAGGGAGTACCTTCTTATCCTTGACTCCGTTGTTGAGACAATCCTCTTTCTGCATCATACATTTTTGGACAAGAATAGCATTGTCAACTTCTTGTGTGCCCCTGGAAGGACCAGGAGCTCGTGCCTTACCTAGTTCCTTGAGTGCCTCATTTTCCAATTCAACTGTAATTCGACTATGATTTACCCATACCTGAAGAAGTCCACTCCTTAGGTTTAGGTTGACTGCATGATCATAGATCCAGTCCTGACCCAAGACAAGAGGCTCAATGAGATCCTCATCTTGACACACTAATAATTTGACTGTCATTACTTCGTCTTGAATGGAGATGGGAAGATCCACCTCGCCCATGCAAGGGGTTTCCACACCTCCCAATCCTATGAGATATGCTTCTATAGGATTGACAGTTAATTTCAACTCTTGATAGTAAGACAATTTAACAGCACTAGTGGCTGCACCTGAGTCAATCAAGGTTCTTACAGTCCTTGCACCTTTTCCTTGTCCTATATCTAAGGTTATAAAAGGACGTCGATCAATTATCCCATGAGAGCTGATACCTGAAACTTCACACATAGCCACATGATATCCTTGATCTGCATAGGCATCCGTCCTAGGTTGCTCCCTATTCTGTCTTCTCAACTTCATTCTCCGGATACGTTCCAATGCGTCTGCTTGTGCTTCTTCGCGAATTCGTTTTTCTTCTTCTTTGCGTTTCTTAGCAGTGTTGAGTCGACTTAACATCTCTTCTGTCAGAGGTTCCTGATACAACTTGACTCTGCAACCGCTAATGTAGCTCGGGAGAACATCGCCCTCTAATGTGGCTAGTTGTACTGCTCCACTTGTTGAGAGTCTATTAATGATCATGGGTCCGTAGCCTCTTTTCTCTAGTTTTCTCGCATGTTGTTTCAAAGTGTAGACTAGTACTAGGTCGCCTGCCTTCAAACCTTTATCCTTAACATGGGCATCAAAGTATGCCTTCTATCGTTTCTTAGCTGCATATATTCCTGCTGCAGCTCTTAGTCGGGTTTCACCTAATCGTTCAAGGTCAAAAATTCTCGAAGAAAGTTCATGACCTGTCCATTCATGCTCTTGTGCTACTTTCAGTGTAGGTATTAAGAAGTCCAACGGTAGCACTGCATTTTGGCCAAATACCATCTGAAAGGGTGTGGCTTGGAGTACTGTTTTATAAGCAACTCGGTATGCCCAAACAGCATGGTGTAGCTGTTTGTCCCAATCAGAACGTTTATTATTCACTAGTTTGGTCAACACATTGCATAGAATCTTGTTTGTGCTTTCGGCTTGCCCATTAGCTTGAGGGTGGTAGGGGGAAGACTTCTTATGAACTACCAAGAATCCTTGGAGCAGATTTTCAATCACTTCATTCAAGAAGTGAGTGCCCCTATCACTTACTAGCTCTATAGGTAGCCCGTATCTAGTGAATACATTCTCAAACAAGAATTTAGCAGTTGTCTGAGCGTCGTTCTTTTTCGTAGCTTTTTCCTCTACCCATTTCGTTAGATAGTCTGTGGCAACAATGATGTATTCAGCATGTGAACCCTTGGCTGGGGGATTAATAGGACCTACAAAGTCTATTCCCCACTTAGAGAATGCGCGTCCACCCATCATAGGTTTCAGTGGCATCTCATCCTTGCGTATAGGATACTGAGTTCTCTGACACACATCACACCGTTTCACATAGGTATGTGCATCCATGTGAATGGTTGGCCACCAGAAGCCTACAAATAGTATTGCCTTGATCACCCGATCTGGTCCAAAGTGTTCTCCTGCTACACCTTGGTGAGCAGTTTCCAAGATCTTGAGATATTCACTTTCATGGACACATAGTCTCAGGTAACCATCCTTACCACGCTTGTAAAGATTATCACAAATGAGTGAGTACTCTAGGGCTTCTTGTTCTAGACTTCTTTTCCTAACCAGAGTCATGTCTGAAGGGAATATTTTCGTCCTCAGGAAGGATACTAGTGGTTCACTCCAATCTGGCACTATAGACACTTGATAAAGAGTGGCATGTTCCACAGGTGGTTTAGTGCAACAGATTGGGCATTCCTTGCACAACTTTTGGACATCAGCCTCCATAGTCGGCCAATGCACTCCTAGTCTCCTTAGTGTCTGTAGGGTTCGTTGCTTTGAGTAGTGTTGCTCCAATGCACCTACATGTGCTAATTGCAACCATTTAGCGTACTCATCCTCTTCCACACAACAAGCCAAGATCCCTTGATCTGTGTGTTTGTACATGCTTCCTGCCATGATATGGTACTTCTGGGCTTTTACTACCTCTCTACCTTGAGTGTTTATTACTGGGTGGTTAGGCCCGTATGTCAATACTGGCACTAATGGCTTAGCCCACTGTGGCACCACTTCCAAATTAAACAGGTAAGCATCAGGAAGGTCATCTGACACTCCTTGTGGGGCTTCTCCAGAAGTGAGCCTAGAAAGATGGTCAGCTCTCAAGTGAGTTTTTCCTTTCCTTACCACAACCTCGAAATCATATTCCATTAGTAAGAGAAACCATCTTACTAATCTTCCTGTATTGCATGGCTTGTTTACCAAGTACAACAATGCCTGATGATCAGTAAAAAATTTAAACTTATTTGCAAGCAGATAATGTCTAAACTTTTTAACCGCATATACCATGCCTAGTCCTTCTCGTTCGGTGGTTGTATAATTTCGTTCAGCTGCATTCAATTGTCTACTAGCATAGGCAATTGGAAGATCCATATTACCTTCACCGGTAGGTTGCGCGAGTACACACCTAATAGCATAATTGGATGCATCCACATGAACATGGAAAGGCTTATTCCAATCTGGTGTGGTTAAGATTGGTGCTGAACATAATCTTCGTTTAAGCTCATTGAAGGAACTCTCACATTCATCAGTCCACTCAAAGTTAGTCAAAAGTCCATACAGAGGCTTTGCTATGATGGCATACATGTGTATAAACCGTCGGTAATAACCACAATGCCCCATGAAAGCTTGTACTTCCTTGACATTCTTTGGCCTAGGTAACTCGGCTATGGCTCTCACTTTTTCTTCATCAGTGGATATGCCATTCTTTGACACTATGTGTCCTAGAATCTTGCCCTGCCTAACCATGAAAACACACTTCTCTGGGTTCAAGCAGACTTGATACTCCCTACATTTGTCAAAGATTTGTCTGAGTTCAGGAATATGGGTTTGTCTAATGTTGGAATGAGCACAAAGATCATCAACATAGACTTCTAAGTTCTTCCTCAAGAACTCTTTAAATACATGGCACATCAGCCTCTAGAAGGTAGCTGGTGCGTTGGTAAGCCCAAATGGCATTACTCTAAAGGCAAATATGCCCCATTCAGTGGCAAATGCCGTCTTATGCTGATCTTCTGGAGCTATGGCGACTTGATTGTAGCCCGAAAATCCATCGAGGAAGCTGTACACTTCCTTGCCTGCTACTCTTTCTAAGAGATGCTCTGTGATAGGAAGCGGATAATTATCTCGAATTGTGGCTGCATTGACCTTCTTCAAGTTAATGCATACACGCAGCTTTCCATTTTTCTTGGGCACCACTACGATGGGGGATACCCATTCAGTGTGCTCAATTTCATAGATGAATCCAACTTCAACCAATCTATCTATCTCTTCTTTGATCTTGGCCGCATAATTATCATTATATGTATAAGGCTTTTGCTTAGAGGGTTTGGCATCCGAGGTCATGGGGATAGTGTGTGAGCATATGTCAGGGTCCACTCCTTTCAAATCCTTGTAACTCCAAGCGAATACATCTCTGTATTCCCTCAGCAAGGCTATTAGCTCATGTTCTTCCTCTCTTGTCAGGTCATGGCCTATGTACGTGCATCTTTCTTCTCCTTCTTCTATGGCTACAACTACTTTCTTCGTGGTTTCTTTGTTATCATAGGCCTCACCTGATTGTGCCTCTCGTTTAGGCATTCTGATCATGACTCTTCTGTCATCTATGTCATACTTTTTAAAGTTTTCCGGGACCTCAAACAAAGATTCTTCCTACTGGTGTGACTGCTCTCTTCTTCCTTTTCTTCCCTTCTTCCTTCGGGGTCACTTATGTGGCTAGCCTTACATCATTTGTAAGCTCTCCGTGCCTTTGGGGTTGAAATTCTACTTCATAGAAATATTCTTCATCTGATGCAAAAGGTGGATCCATAATGATTGACTCTAGATCGGAGTCGCTCGCATCTTCAAATGCATCAGGGCTAGGTTCGCATTCTTCTAGAACTGCCTCTCCCATGATTGGCTCTATGGAGAATACTGAAATGTCATAGCCATCTTCATCACAGTGAGGTGTCCATTGTTCTTCATTGATGGCTACATCCAATGTTGCTAGGATTTCTGCCCAGCCGTGGGGTTCAAATTCTTCGTCAGGAAAAACTACAGGCGCAAAGGCTGGGTCATGAATTGATCTATGTGTTTCTTTTGCACCTATCTCTCTAGCTTCTTCTCTCTTCTCTTCTTCTACTGCTACTTTGCACATCCATAAGTGGGTGTCTTCATGCATCCATGAGGATCCTGACCCTATGGAATGCACCGATTCTGTATCATCTTTAGCTCTATGGATGGGATTCCATTGGATAGGAGGGACATCTCTTTGAGAGTAATCTTTGAGATTTACTTTGGTCGTAACACCTAAGTGTTGTAGGTACAAGGAATTGGTTCCCCAGTCCTGTACCACTTGCAACTGTCGCATAAAGGGTCGTCCCAAAATCATCTCATAGGCATGATTCTTGCTGAAATCACATATGGCGAAAGTATGCTCAAACTCAACACCACAGGTGGTGAGAGTTATTCCTTCTAACAGCCCTAGGGGTCTCTCTATGTGACCATCGGCCATTTGCAATTTCATCCTTGTGGGCCTGAGTGCTGGCTTGCCCCAGCGCTTCCATAGGGAAGTGGTAGCAATTGCAACACCTGCGCCTGAGTCCAAAATTGCCTTGGTGGTGTACCCCTGGTAGGTAATGGGAAGATAGGTGTTCCCTTCTTCACCTTCACACATGTCTCCTATCTTATCCAAGGGTATCTCTGGCACTGTCCTATGTGATCCTACCTGGGAATGAGGTTTCACTATCTCTGGTACTTGTTTCGCGACATGTTTCCATAATTCAGGTCTAACCTTGAGTAGCTCTTCTAACTTGAGATTGCACTGCAGTTTAGTGTTTTCCACTACCTCGGTGTTCCTAGGTATGATCGAGTCTTCGTTTCTTACCATGACTGTGGGTGCTCTCATACAAGTAGACTTAGCTTCCCATGGGCCTGTGAAGTGGGGTAATTCTTGTAAAGAATTAGACTCAAAGTCTAGTCTTTCCTGAGAGTGGGTGCTCTCCTGCTCCTCATAAATGGAGGGGATGTCTTGTGGGAATTGGTCATGTGCATCATCCACAAGTTCAATAGGAGGAGGGACTTCACTTTCTTTAGCCCATTTGTCTTCTTGAATCTCTCGTAGGAATTCTGGTGAGAACCGATTCATAGAAGATGATGTGTCTGGCTCCGTAGAGTTAGGCACATAGGCTTCCTAGGCAGGAAGGCTCACTCTTTCAGTTGCCTTGTCCTTGTGTTGAGAGGCGGGTTCCTTTTCTGATTGTGCAATGAGCTTCTCTATTCTTTCTAACAGTCCATCAAAGTGCAACTGTGTCTTTGCTAACTAGAGATGTTAAATAGGCGACTGGCTTCAAACATGGCTTGAGCCAATTCCACCATCTTAGCACAAATTTTGGTTTGTTCTAGCTCTAGTTCTGCTCTAGGGTAACACTTTTCATGATCAGTTACGTTTGGCCCTTCTTGGATTCTGGCCTGATATGCTTTAAGCATCATGTCTAGGTCCTCGGGAGTGGGTCTGCTAGGACTGATCCTACTCTTGGGGGTGGTGGGTTTAGGTGAGGCGGGTTGGAAGGTGGCGATTCGGATGGAGTTGGGAATGGTGGAGGTGATGGAGGTGGGGCAGTGTGAGAGGGAGTTTGAGTTGTGAGTTCAGTTATCCTGGCCTTTGTTTCTCTCAGGCTTTCCTCGAGTTCACTCATCTTTTTTGCCCATTGTCTTTTCATTCTCTCACGACTATCCTTCCAAGCTCTAGTCCTTTTCTTTGTCATGCTCTCTGTTTCACTAACATCTGGGCTCTTTTCCTGGCCTACCCCTTGGTTTTGCTGTAAGGCTTGGGCTCTCGTGACCACTTGTATTGGCGCAGTGGAAGTGACACTTCCTGTGGACTCTACCACTAACCCTACAACATTGATAGGAGTAATCTTTGGCATATTATTAGGGTTTTTTGGGCAGTCTCGTAAGAGATGCTCCTTTCCACACTCTTGGCAAAAGCCTTGAATTGTCATTGACTGGGGTTGTGTAGGTGCCGGCATGGGACAATCACGAATGAGATGATCTCCTTGACATCTGTAGCATGGTCCTCTAGGGAATGGAGGTCTTACTTGCCTAGGTTGAGGTCTAGGGTTGGGGTTTGCATACATTACATTTGTGTACTCCGGCTCCCAACTAGGTTCACTCGGTTCCTCACTGTAGTAGGACTCACCATGTTCAGGAGATTGCATGTAGTACGCCTGGGGGCTATCAACATGTGTAGAATCGAAACTATGGTCACTGGGGTCACTTTCTGATAGCAATGGGGTTACTGGCACTATGGCCCTATTCAGGTTTTCTTCTGCAACTGCATACTTTACAGGGATTACATTAGTAGGAGCAGATGGTTGCTGTGCTAGCACTGGCTGGGGTCTCAGTTGGGCCTGATATTGCGGTTGGTAATTTTGCTGAGGCCTAGTATACTGTTGTGGTGGGTACTGACTCTGGTATCTGCCTTGTTGAGGGTATGGCTGAGGGTACGTCTGCCTAACGGCTTGCTTATTGTAGGGGCAATCTTGCGCGGTGTGATTGGTGTACCTTCATTCTATGGTGGAGTACTGGCTACTAGGATTTACTTGGGGTTGAGCCATAATGGGACATACATTCGCCATGTGGTCGCCACCACAAGTATAGCATCTTTTCACTGGGGCAAACCTTGGGATTTGTTTGCTAGAGACACCTAGTTTTTGTGCCACTTTCTCAGCGAGTTCCTCAATTGATGTGGATTGCGTGGAAGAGAGGCTAGAGGCACTATCAGAATCTTTGTATATTTTGGAAAGCTCTAACTCCTCCCCTAGGTTATCCTCGATGTCAATGCACATGCGTACACACTCTTCTATGGTCCTAGGGTCCTTCAAGTACACATAAGATCTCAATTTGGTACTTAGCAATCCATCCAAGAATAAAGCCACTTGCTTAGGTGGTGTGGGTAGCTCCGGGACAGGGCATCTCTCCAAGTATTGCCTAAATCTTCTTCCACCAAGTCTCACAGTCTCTTGAGGGGTTTGCTTGAAGCTGTGAATCAGCGAGGAAGTGTTATGCCTTATGCCACTTTTAGAGAATTCGATAATGAATGCCTCTAGAAGCTGGTCTATGCTCCTGAACTGCCTCTCGTTTAGTGGCTGAAACCATGTCAGGGCAGTGTTCCTAAGGGTTAGACCAAAGGCATTGTACTGCGTGAATAGATCCTCCACTTGTTCAGCTCTCAAGACTTGCCTAAACTCAGCCACATGATCGTATGGATATCCAGTGCCATCGAAGTAGTTCTTCATGGACTTAACTAGCTGAGTCGGTCTCAAAATCCTTGTGTGCTCTCTAGGTCGTGGTAGAGGGAACTCATCCGCATTTCTTTGGTTCCTGGGAGCTCTAAGTACCTCAGGTTCTACTCTATTTGTTTCCTTCCTCGTTCGTTCTCTGCCCCCTGGGTTGGCAAAGCTTACTTCTGGCCTATCTCTACTTCTGTCTCGTTGAGTTCCATGAGCTTGGGATGTTCCAGCTCCAGGGTGACCATAGGACACATTCGATCTTGGTTGGGGGAAAACGAATTCACCCTTCCAAGTGTAAGCATGTCTATCATTTTTTGTCACCACAAAGATCCTCTCTGAAGCGTGATCTAAATAGGTCACTCTGCCTGGGCTATCAGGATCTTTGAACTCATAGATCATGATTGTCCCTATATCAATTGGCTGATCAGATTTATACCTCCAAAAGGCTTCGTCAGTCTCCCGGTTCAGAAGCAGATCTATACTCTTGTTGTCCTGGGGAACCCACTCTGGTGTGACCATCCTAGTGAGAACCGATTTGCCTCGGGGGGTTGTAGGTTCTACACCCATGTTTCCTTGCTCCAAGTCACCTAAATCCGCTTCTGAGATCACATTCCCAAATTCATCTGTCCTATCTGGGTGACTGGTGACTACATATATTGTCCCTTCCTTGTCCACGTATGCTCCGTTTTCAAACTTGACAGCAGGGTGCTCTAGTCCAATGGATTGGTCAGGATTTTTAATCTGTACTACAGATCTTCCTAGGCCATCCTCATAGATGCTAGCACCTAATCGGTTGGTCCTAAGGTATTCCAGTTGCGTCTTGTACGGGCCTTCTACCCTGTGCAAGTATGGCACTCCTGAACTTCCCGTAGGTCGGTCCATGCCTTGAGACATCTCTGATTCACTGGTCTCAGAGCTAGGGTAGTATGAGTGGTGGCTCAACTGCTGGGCCCAAGACCTAGCAGTGTGGTTGACACTAGCCTCTGAAGACCTAAGACTTTGTCTATCTCTCCCTAAATGTCGCCCTGATCTAAGGTTCATAAGCCTAAATGAATAGGCCAAATTGCCCAAGTACAATCTCGTTGCTGAGTTCTTTTGTATCAGTCACTTGATTCTTTTTTAGTCGATTATCGTGTTTATGCTCTTGTCAGAAATCACGTCGTCTGGAATATTTGAGTTAATTTTCGCACTGTAAGTTGATCGTTCCACGTTAGGTTCTTCTCCTTTAGAGTTCTCGACCGTGCAAAGATTATGTCGTTAGCTTGAACTTGAATATTTAGGTAGTCTTCAACTTGATAAATGCCTATCGCCGCCCTGGCTTACTCCTATCACTAGTCGTTCTTAGCCTAAGCTAAGAATTGACAATGGGAGTTGAGAATTTCCAACCTTTTGTTTCCTTCTCGGTTGCCCTGGTGTGCCCAGGACGCGTGTTCCCAAGCTTGCACTTACTCTTGCTTAGAATGCCCTCAAGTGCTCTTGCTGGACCTGTAAAGGTCCCACGGTTAGCTCAAGACTTAGATTCAAATGATCGACAGGTCACTTTCATGCATGTAACTCACAGACCAAATTATCCTTTGCCTTTATGGAAATCAATCCCAAGGCTCCCTCAGTTTTCCTACCTCGGGGTATGGTCCCCACGAGCTTTCCAACAAAACAAGAATCACAGCAAACGGATTTCGTATGAGAAAGTTATGCCAATTCAGGGTTTTGGTGCTAAAACAGGGTTCAAACAGGCTAACAGGTCACAGGATTTTTCTCAAAAATACATGTGCAGGGACCTCACAAATCACTAATTGCTAGACCAATGTGCCCAAAATCTATCCCCAAAGCTTATAATAAAAACCCTAATTTTTTGGCCGAAAAGCCTGTCAATCGCGATCGACAGGTCTGTCAATCGCGATTGACAGAGGTGTCCGTCGGGGCCTGTCGGTCGCGATCGACACGTCAGTCGCGATTGACAGTGTCAATCGCGATCGACAGAGTTGGTCGTGAGGTCTGTGGGTCGCGATTGACAGATGTTGTCGATCGTGGCTGTTGATCGCGATCAACGGTGTCGGTCGCGATTGACAGAGAAACACAGAATTTTTCAACTGTTTTTAGTGATTTGGAATGTGCTCATCATGTAGATTATGGTGGTGCACTTTGTTTTACCAAATGGGCGATTTTTCTGTCGATCGCGATCGACAGAGGCCGGCCACACAGAGACAGTTTCGTGACGTTTCGTACCTGCGCGGAGTGTTGGAGATGATGATGCTGCCAAAACCTACAAGAAAGCTCAAAAAGCACGCAAAAACGACGCACACAATATCGCTCTCTCGCTCTCTCTCACGAGTGGAATGAGGGAAATGAGGGGGAGAAGGTGGTATAAGCAAAAAACTGAAATATTTTCGCGATGATGGAGATGGAGATCGGATATGGTGGGGATGATGATGGTGATGATGGTGGTGAGGTAAGGGAGAAAAAAACAAGAAGAGTCAAGAAATTACCTACGACGCCAACGTCTCAACTCTACGTCTTACCATCACACGCTCGTCCTCAAAGCTCGATCCCCGGCAACGGCGCCAAAATTTGGTGTAGCTCAGTGATGAGTAGCACCTCCTTTAATATCAATCCGAGAAGACATGAGGATGGTATGAAGACCTCGAGCAAGTGGAGGCACAAGTGCGTGAGTGAGAAGCACACAAACATGCACACACATACACACACACGCGCACACACGGTAAGACAAAGAGTGAGAAGCAATGGAGTTCTTAGATTACTTTCAAAAAGCTCTTAAAAGTTCATTTCAATTATAATCTACCCCCAAAAATGAGCTCTCTAGCTCTATTTATAGTTTTTGAGGTTTTGGCCTTGTCCAGACCTAGTGTCCGGCCTAGTTAAAAATTAGGTTCTCTACCCTATTTGGAGGTTCAAACGAAGTCTAAAAAATGTGAAAACTGACAGGTAGATACTTCTAAAGCTCCTCAAGCTCAAGGACTCCTTGGCTTGCACAAAATGGAGCTAAAAAAATGTGAAATGGTATTTACAAGGGTTTTTAGTGATGAAAATCACTATTGTTGTAGGGATTTCTTCTAACATTTTGATATACATTACCTGGAGCTCCCTACTTGCTCCTTCTCCTTGTGTGTCCACCTCGTTTACATGCATTAGTGTCCTGAAAAAATGTTGGCCTACTTGCCAGATCGTCGTTGACTGCTCTGTCTGCTTGTACTTTCTCTTCTCTCTGACTCCCTTCGTAAGCTTCCTTGCCTAGTGAGTCCTTCAGTTCCAACAAAAGCTTATGTTCCTGATTCCATAGATGAGGGAGCACCTCTTTCAATTCAACAATACTCTCAAGAGTTCTTGCGGGAAATACAAGAAGAGAAATGGGCCAAGGAGAAGGGTAACCCCCCTCCTATTCTTGAAATTGATGATCTTCACGATCAATTTCCCCAAGACATTCCTTCTATCTATGGAGACCAAACAGAGCAACAAGAGGATGAGAGATTAGATTTTGAATCTAATTCTTTACAAGAGTTGCCACAATTCACAGGCCCATGGGAATCTGAATCTCTTCAGATCAGAGCTCCCACAATATTGGTAAGGAATGAAGATTCAGTTGTTCCAAGAAACACTGACGTCGTGAAGAACACTAAGGTTCAGTGTCAGCTCACTGTGGAAGAGCTGCTCAAAGCAAAACCTGAGCTATGGAATCATGTGAAGGATCAGGTTCTAGGACTTGATTCCAATATTACAAAAGCAAGCTCTAAGCAAAAAATTCCAGAGATACCTCTAGACAAGATAGGAGACATGAGCGAAGGTGAAGAAGGTAATACTTATCTTCCGATCACCTATCAAGGTTACACAACCAAAGCAATCGTAGATTTAGGTGTTGGTGTTGCTATTGCAACCACCTTGTGGAAGCGATGGGGCAAACCCACGTTAAGACCAACAAGAATGAAGCTTCAAATGGCAGATGGTCATTTTGAAAGACCTCTAGGATTGCTTGAAAGGATAACTCTAACCACTTGTGGTGTAGAGTTTGAACACACATTTGCTATATGTGACTTTGAAAAAAATAATGTCTACGAGATGATCCTAGGAAGACCCTTCCTACGACAATTGCAAATAGTGCAAGATTGGGGAACCAACTCCTTGTACTTACAACACTTAGGGGTCACCACCAAGGTCAATTTGAAGGATTACACCTTCAGAGATGTACCACCCCTACAGTGGAATCCTATCCACAAAGCTAAAGAAGATTCTGTCTCTGTGCATTCTGGAAGTTCACCTGATCCATCCTGGCTGCATGAAGATACTCACTTATGGATGTGCAAGGTCGCAGAGGAAGAGGAAAAGCGCCTAAAAGCAAGAGAAGAAGGAACTCCCCCAGGAGATAGACCAATCAAAGACCCAGCCTATACACCAATGATATTTCCAGATGAGGAATTTGAGCCTCATGGTTGGGCTGAAATCTTAGCTACCATGGACATCGCAGTCAATGAAGAACAATGGACACCTCATTGTGATGAGGAGGGTTATGATATTTCAGTGTTCATGTGTCAGCCCTTATTGGAAGAGTGTGATCCTAGTGAGGTCATAGAAGAAGAAGAGAATGACGAGATCTAGAATCCATTGTGATGGATACTTACTTTGACTCAAAGGAGCACTATCTAGAAGACATAGGAGTGTTAACCGAAAAAGAAGAAGAAGAACCTCTCACAAGTATTAAAACTGTGAATTCAAAGGACGAAAGTGAGGGTAGTCAAAAGAAAAAGAAAAGAAAAGCAGTGAAACAAGAAGAGGAGGAATTATTGTTTGAAGTACCAGAAAATTTCAAGAAATATGAAGTGGAAGACCGAAAAATTTTGGTACGAATGCCTAAAAGAGAGGCCACCATAGGAGAAGCATATGAAAATAAAGAGAAGACCAAAAAAATTGTTGTGACCATTGAAGGAAATGAAGAGCGATGTACGTACATAGGAGACGACCTAAGTGCAAAAGAAGAAGCAGAGCTTGTAGCTCTATTAAGGGAATATAGGGACGTGTTTGTGTGGCACTATAGAGACTTGAAGGGAGTGGATCCGAAAATTTGCTCTCATACAGACAGATCTTCAACAAGTGTAGAGAATATCGAGTGTGTCTGAACCCAAAGAAGTGTGTGTTCATGGTACGATAAGGTAAAATCTTAGGTCACATTGTTTCTAAGAATGGAATTTCAACAGATGAGGACAAAGTAAGAGCAATAGAAGAGCTGCCCAGGCCAAGGAATGTTAAAGAGGTACAAGCTTTTATGGGCCATTGTGGATATTACCACAGGTTTATCCACATGTACGGCATCATTACTAAACATCTTTATGGATTGTTGACAAATTTTGAGTGGAACGATGAATGCGAAAAATCCTTCAATGAACTAAAAAGACGTTTGTGCTCAACACCAATACTGACCACCCCTGATTGGAGTAAACCATTCCATGTCCATGTGATGCATCCAATCATGCAATAGGATGTGTGCTAGCACAACCCACAGGTGAAGGAAATCTAGATTTACCCATCGCTTATGCTAGCAGACAGTTGAACGCAGCTGAACGAAATTATACCACAACTGAGCGAGAAGGATTAGCCATGGTATATGCTGTGAAAAAGTTTAGACACTACTTGTTGGCCAACAAGTTCAAGTTTTTCACTGATCATCAAGCTTTATTATATTTGGTCAATAAACCTTGCAATACAGGACGCTTAGTAAGGTGGTTTCTCTTACTAATGGAATACGATTTTGAAGTGGTTGTTAGGAAAGGTAGGACCCACCTTAGGGCGGACCATCTTTCTCGCATCACTTCAGGAGAGCCACCACAAGGAGTGTCTGATGAATTACCGGATGCTTATTTGTTCAATTTAGAAGTTGTTCCTAAATGGGCGAATAAGTTGGTACCTGTCCTAACCTTCGGACCTGCAAATAAGAACGTAAAAACAAACAAGGAAGAAATTGTACGATCACAACAATATCAAATCTTGGCAGGAAGCATGTACAAACAAGATACAGAGGATGTATTAGCTTGTTGTGTCGAGGACGATGAACATAGTAGTTGGTTGCAACAAGCCCATGAAGGTTTGCTAGGAAATCACTACTCTAAACAACGAACATTGCAGAATCTAAAACGTTTAGGAGTATATTGGCCTAGCATGGACAAGGAAATTCATGAGTGGATTAAGAATTGTCCAACGTGCAAAGAGAGACCCCCAGTGGAGCATGCCACTCTTTATCACGTGTCGTTAATTCCAGAGTGGAGTGCTCCATTGGTAGAATTCATGAGATCAGGAGCATTACCCAATGAGGCTAGCCTAGCACGAAGAAGGAGCATGGAGCGAGAGGCTCAGGACTATGCCTTAGTAGGACACAACCTATATCAAAGAGGCAAAGATGGTTACCTAAGACTGTGTGTTCATGAAGACTATTTGAAAGTCTTAGAAACTACACATAGCAGTGTTACAGGTGGGCACTTTGGGCCCGACCGAGTAATTAAGACCATCCTATTCTCAGGACTTTGGTGGCCCACTCTTAATATGGATGCCCATACCTATGTGAAGAAATGTGACATACGTCAACGAGCATAATACCCGATCAGAAAAGATGAGATGCCGTTGAGGCCAATGATGGGAGGACGTGCATTCTCGAAGTGGGGTATAGACTTTGTAGGTCCTATTAACCCCCCAGCCAGAAACTCCCATGCATAATACATTATTGTAGCCACAGATTACCTTACAAAGTGGGTGGAAGTAAAAGCCACAACCAAGAATGATGCTCAAACGACCGCTAAGTTCTTATTCGAGAATGTATTCATGAGATATGGACTACCAATAGAGTTGGTTAGTGATAGAGGCACACACTTCTTGAACGAAGTCATTGAAAACCTCCTTCAAGAATTCATGGTGATACATAAGAAGTCTGCCCCCTATCACCCACAAGCTAATGGACAAGCCGAGAGCACGAATAAGATCCTATGTAATGTATTGACAAAACTAGTCAATAATAAACGCTCTGATTGGGACAAACAACTTCATCATGATGTTTGGGAATATCGAGTTGCCTACAAAACGGTACTCAATGCCACACCATTTCAAATGGTCTTCGGACAGAATGCTGTGCTACCATTAGATTTCCTAATCCCAGCTTTAAGAGTAGCACAAGAGCATGAGTGGAATGGACATGAGTTGTCTTCTAGGATCTTTGATCTAGAACGCTTAGATGAGACCAAGCTACGAGCAGCAGCAGGCATTTATGCTGCAAAGAAATGATAAAAGGCATACTTTGACGCCCATATAAAGGATAAAGGATTGAAAGAAGGAGATATAGTGCTGGTTTACATGCTAAAGCAACATGCCCGTAAGTTGGAAAAACGAGGATATGGACCCATGATCATTAATCGAATTTCCACTAGCGGTGCGGTTCAATTGGCCATTTTAGAAGGTGATATCTTGCCAAACTATATAAGTGGTTGTCGAGTCAAGCTATATCAAGAACCTCTTTCAAAGGATATGCTAATGAGACTCAACACTGCTAAGAAGCGAAAAGAAGAAGAGTTGAGAGTTAGAGAAGAAGCACAGGCAGAGGCTAGAGAGCGCATAAATAAATTAAGAAGATTAGGCCTAGATGTCCAACCTAAAGCCCCAAAGTATCACATGGACATGTGCCAAAAATCGAGCACTTCTCGAATCATCGACCGACGACCCTTTGTGACCATAGAGGTAGGACAAGGAAAGAGTGTAAGGACTGTGAGAGCATTGGTTGACTCAGGTGCAGCAACTAGTGCAGTTAGACTTTCATACTGTCAAGACCTGCAAGTGGACATCCAACCCATAGAAGCCTATCTCATAGGATTGGGAGGTGTGGAAACCCCTTGCTTGGGCGAGGTGGAACTTCCCATTTACCTTCAAGACGTCCCAATGAAATTCAAAATGCTAGTGTGTCATGATGAGGACCTTACAGAACCACTTGTCTTGGGTCAAGATTGGATTTATGACCATGCATTGGTTGACTGTGAGAGCATTGGTTGACTCAGGTGCAGCAACTAGTGCAGTTAGACTTTCATACTGTCAAGACCTGCAAGTGGACATCCAACCCATAGAAGCCTATCTCATAGGATTGGGAGGTGTGGAAACCCCTTGCTTGGGCGAGGTGGAACTTCCCATTTACCTTCAAGATGTCCCAATGAAATTCAAAATGCTAGTGTGTCATGACGAGGACCTGACAGAACCACTTGTCTTGGGTCAAGATTGGATTTATGACCATGCAGAACTTAAGAAGTCAAATTCTTCAAGTTTGGGTACAAGAACAATGCATTACA
The DNA here is from genome assembly GCA_020310875.1 of Ceratopteris richardii. Lineage (NCBI taxonomy): Eukaryota > Viridiplantae > Streptophyta > Polypodiopsida > Polypodiales > Pteridaceae > Ceratopteris > Ceratopteris richardii. The sequence continues at coordinate 52,514,316 of CM035423.1, forward strand.
TTAGAGTAGAAAATTGCATGCTCACAAATCCTGATGTCACACCTTCTCATAGTTCTTCTAGGACTAGTCTTAGCAAAAAAGATGTCATATGTGTCAAGGGCTCTATGTTCTAGAAGAACTCAATCATGGAAGAACAGGCTCAAAGACAAGTAGACTCCTCCCCTTGCTCAAAGACTAAAGCAGTCACAACAACTCGACCAAAGAAGCAAGTAACACAGCCCAAGAGAACCGCTATATCAACTACAAAGACAAAACTCAAGAAGAAAGAAACTCCATGCACGAAGCATATATGGGTTAGAAAAGGAGAGCAACCACCAGCTTTGCCGCAACAATTTCCATCCAAGCGGGCTAATCACGCCAAAAGAAGCAGCAAGAAACAAGGACAAGCTCAACTACCAGGTCTCCGACAAATCTGGGTGCCTAAGAAATTAGCTGTAGCTCAACAAGGGTTATTACAGATGTGGGTACCCAAGAAGCTCTTACATACACAATGGCCTATGCTCCCCACCATGCTAAAGGACTCAAAGAAGAAGCCAAGGAGGGGAAAGGGTAAGAACAGAGCACAAACACCACAAGAAGATAAAATCAACCCTTCGACAGAAGTAAGAAGACAATCATCAAGGATATGGGTTTGGAAGCCTAAGGTACCAGTGGCATCCACAACACCAAAGAACGAACCACTCCGGATACAAAGTTCAAGCAATCAACCAAAGATGAAGAAGTCAACAAGGACTTGTACGCAGACAAATACTATTCTAAAATGGGTTCCAGATGGTTATAGATCGAGTGTGATGAAATCCTACTTGTAGAAGTGAACTCGTTCAGTGGCAAGTAGTCATCCACTTCAACACTTGTTACTTCACACCCTGGAGGTGTGTGTAATGAGTTTTTAGGTTTAGGGTCAATAGGAAGGGAGAGAAGGAAGAGTTAGGGTTAGGTTAGAAGGAGAGGAGAGGAGAAGAGAAGTGAAGTAGGAGTAGGCCAAGACCAAGAAAAATCCCAAAACATTTGCTAAGTTAGTGTAATTCAGTTTCAATCACCAAAAGTATAAAAACCAAAAAAGTTAGTTCATTTCTCAACTGTTCTGAAAAGTAGTATCATGTGCGAGCAGCGATCGGTATCTTGGGCTTGGTATCATGCTTTCTAGGCTATCAAATCTAGGTATTGAGCTCAAGGTGCAAGCAAGACATCACAAAGGTAAGATTCCACAAGATTTCTTTGGCAAAAACACATTAAAAGTGCACCAAAACATGATTAGTTGCGCAATCGGTATCGTGGAGAGAATCTGTGTGTTTTTTGAGCTTTCTTGAAAGAGACAGTAGGCTAGGAGTGAAGAGGGGTGAAAGAGGAGCAAGGGGGTGCAAAAATATTTGAATTTTGAGGTACTTTGGCTTAAGTATCGTGGTTGGTTGAGTTTTTGGTATCGCAATATCAAAAATTCCCTTGTATCGCGATACTCGCTCAAGTATGGTATCGTCGACTGCCAGCCTTGGTATCGCGATACCATTCATGGTATCGTATCGCCAGGTTGGTATCGCAATCGCATCCTACCAAAGTGGTATCGTATCGTGCTCCACTTTTGGTATCGTATCATCCTGCTTACCAGTATAGTATCGCGATACCACCATAGTATCGTATCGTCCAAGCGGTGATATCGTATCGCCACTTGCCCTGGTATCGTATCGTGTTGCCTGTTTGGTATTGCGATACCATTCCAGTATCGTATCGTGCGGATTTGCGATATCGTATCGCACAACTACCGGTATCGTATCGTCCCCAGTCCCAGTTTAGTATCGTGATACCATACCAGGTATCGTATCGTCCCCTACATCTAGTATCGTATCATATCGTGCACTCTTGTGGTGTCATATTGCAATACCACTGTGGTATCGTATCGTGTAAGGGGATCAGTATCATATCGTGCTTGTGGACAGTATCGTATCGTCTCGGTTCCCAGGTATCGTATCCAAGGTTAGTTGGTATCATATCGTCCCTTAACTTGGTATCGTATCGAGGGAAACCCTAGTATCGTATCGTTGAATTTTTCAGTATCGTATCGTCTGGTGTGTTAGGTATCATATCGGCCAGGATCCAAGTATCGTATCGACCACGATCCAAATATCGTATCAGCCAGGATCCAAGTATCACATCGGCCAATCATTTGGTATCGTATCGTGGACTACGATAATATCGTATCGCCTAGATTTCTGGTATCATATCATGGCCAAAGCAGTATTGCCTAGGGCAGTATCGTCTAGAGTGGTATCATCCAGAGCTTTTGAAGCAATTGTAGGGCAAACTTGAGGCATTTGAGGAGCCACTTAAGGAGAGTTTTAAAGACCTAGAGAGTCTTAGGAGGGTGAATGAACTTGAGGTCAGGGAGAGTGCTAAGTAGCCAAAGAAGTGTCATATCTTCTGTAGGGAGTGCCGCTCAGGTCAGTCACCACTCTGTCTATTCAGACACCTCTAGTGACTCAGAGGAGGAGATACCCATGGCTTCTGAAGGTATGCAGGGTCCAGCTCCAAGTAGAAACTTCATGACCGCTGTAGAGGGAGAGTACCATACCTCCTTGCAATACATTTCTACTAATGCCCAGGAGATCCCCATCTACCTGGATGGCTTAAACAGATGTGTGGCTAGGATGGTAACTTCCACGGATGCCATGATTGTGCCCAACCTGCTGTTAAGTACGAAGGAGGAGCATACATGGATAAGATTGGTCACATATACATTGTAACTGAATTTCCTGAGTTGATCAATGAAAGGGGAGAATTAGTGGGACAAGAAAACTCAGGAAGACCAAATCTTGAGGAGCTAGTGACGACCCCTAGAGGTAGATCCCAAGTGACACGAGTCTTGAAAGGAGACTTGATACCTCAAGACGACTACCTGTTGGAAGTCTATTTGATCCACGGAGTGGACTTGTTGCTTCAAACAGACTCACCGGCCCAAGGAGGAGAAGAAAGCCCGATGACATTTTATGAGCTAAAGGACAAGACGAGACTAGAATAACATACCTAGATAAGAATCAGAGAAGATATTGGTTGGTTGATGCCATAGACAGGGCTCGACTGAAATACATGGGGTTGCCTGTATTCCCTCAGAGAGAACAGGCAACCACTTCTCAGAACCCCTTTGGAACTCAACAAGAGGTAGAGCACACCATGTCAGGACAAACTAGCCAACGGACTGGTCCAAACCGTACTCATGTGCAATTTGCAACTCCAGGAGTGCAAAATCAGACCCACCATGGAGTAGGTAATCAGTACCGACCACCTGTAAGACCACGACCACGAGTAGGAGGGAAGCCTGTAATACCCCCAGTTAGACCAACAGTTCCTGCCTTCCCTGTAATGCCTAGACCGCCAGAACCATTGAGAAGACTGAGACCTATCCAAGTGGCCAAGTGTGTAAGAAATCATTATGACGGATTGGGAGAACCCTAGAATCCCATTGCTGAATTTAAACAAGTTCTAAGGGCAGAACAAGTAGACGACTTCTTTGTGCAGTATGAGTCTTTCGGACTCACCCTCATAGGAACGGCTCTGACTTGGTTCCAGCCATTAGACCCCAACCAATTTGGAAATATGGAACAATTCTTTCAGGAATTTATTGGGGAATTCACTAAGAGAGAGATTAAACACAATTCTGCATCTTTAATCCATAGCTTTAAACAGAAACCTAATGAAACCGTGAAAACACCTACCCGAAGATTCAATTAGTATGTTGATAGATGCCTAGTAGCAGAAAGGCCCACTCAACAAAAGATGATTTCATTATTTTTGGATGGACTCATGAATGGAACCCTAAGAATGCTAGTTTATGTGAAAAGGTTACAAACCCTGAGTGAATGTCTTCAAGAGTGCATTGACCTAGAAAATAATCTAGCTGAGGATGTCAAGAGCACACCCAGCCCCACTAAATCAGAAGACTCTCGGAGTACTATTACTTCCAACTCCAGTAATGTGGAGGAATTAGCAAAGTTGGTAGCAAAAAAATTAGGAGTTCAAGGACATAGAAATTACCAACACCCAGCTTTAAGAGTGCCCATGTTACGAAGATGTAGTCTATGTGGAGGAGATCACCCTACACATATGTGTGTGCGAGGAGGGATCGGTGCACATCAGACATATCCTTACAACAGACAGCCCCAACAAGGAACTGCCTTGTACTGCCACTTAGAACAAAAATACACCAATCACACCACAGAGAAATACAAAGAGTATACTAAATCTAAGGATAAAGAACTTAGAAGGAGGGAGGACAAATGTGAACGAGTGAAAACTCAAGATGAACCGATGTCAACAATACCTGACCTAGAAGCTGATTGGCCAAAGGAATTATGGAATAGAATCCGAGAAGAACAATGGAAGAAGAATGGAGTGACTAAACCTTCCTTTGAGGAAATAAATGTAGAAGTTTATCAACCAAATCCCAATCTAAAAGAGGTATATGAGGAAGTGTCAAGACTCCACCGAAATAGAGAAGAAACCCATAGCATTTCAACCTTGCCTAATTACATGGGAGAATACAAAAAGGAGTCTATGATAATCCGAGCACCCACAGTACATGGAAAAGGAAAGGGAAACTCAGAAAAGAGTTCACAGAATCTAACGGAACTTAAGAAGACGAGAGTACAATGCAAACTGACCGTGCAAGAATTAATTCAAATTAAGCGGCATTTATGGAAGCAAATAGTGAGCCAAATGGACTTAGGACAAGAGAAGGAAGAAAAAGAAGTTAAAGGAAAAGGAAACTCACCTAAGTTACAAATCCCAGTTGATAAGGTGGGGGAATTTAGTGAAGGAGACGAAGGTAATACGTGTCTACCTATCACTTACAATGGGTACATGACCAAGGCTATACTAGACACAGGAGCGGGAGTAGGAATCGCCACGAAGGAGATTTGGGAGAAATGGGGGGAGCGTGCCTTACGGCCCACCTGCATGAAACTCCAATTAGCAGACGGTCATGTAGAGAAACCCTTAGGAATACTGGAAAGAATCAAATTAACCACCTGTTGAGTTGAATTTGAACACACATTAGCCATCTGTAAATTTGAAAAGGCTAACAACTATGAAATGATATTAGGAAGACCATTCATGAGACAAATGCGGGTAGTGCAAGATTGGGGCAGAGATTTGTTATACCTACAACACCAAGGAAACACTACCAAGATAAATCTACACACATTTTCCTATCGAGATGTCCCTCCACTACAATGGAATCCCATACACAAGGAGGAAGATGACCAATCCATTCATAGTGTTGGGTCAAGCGATCAATCATGGATGCACGAGGACACTCAGTTATGGATGTGTAAAGAAGCCAAGAAAGAGGACAACAAAAGACAGCTATGGCCAATAGGACATCCTAACTACAGACCTATAGAGGACCCAAGGTATATGCTTCAAGTCTTTCCGGATGAAACCTTTGAACCGCATGGATGGATGGAAATCTTAGCCACCTTGGATGTGTGTGTGAATGAAGAAGTACTTACCATGAACGAGTGCATAGACGAGGAAGGCTATGATGTGAATCTTTATATGGTTGTTCTTCAAGAAGTAGAAGAGGGAGAAATCTTGGAAAAAGAGTGGAAAGAGGAATATGAGAGTATAGAAATGGAACCAGAATTTGATTCAGAAGAGAGCTATCTAGACACCATTCGAACCAAAGAGAAGCAAGAACCAACAAAGATCTTGGCAATAGAAGCCGCTCCCATAGTACAAAAGCAAGAGGAAAGCATGAGTAAAACCGAACCAAATCCAGATCTTTTCGAGGTTCCTGAACATTTTAAAAGATATGAAGTTGAAGAGAGAAAGGTAGCCATTCAAATGCCTAAACGAGAGGCTCGAGATGGAGAAGCATACGACAACAAAGAACAAACGAAAAAAATCATAGTAACAGTGGAAGATGGAGAAGAGAGATGCACATACATAAGCAAAGATGTATCGGTGGAAGAAGAAGAAGAGTTAATACAGTTGATCCGAGAATATCGACATGTATTCACATGGACATATAAGGATCTTAAAGGTGTGGAACCCTCGATTTGTTCTCATAGGATACCAATGACGGGAGATGCAAAACCATCAAAACAACGCCCTTATACATACAATGAAATCTATGCTACTAAAATTAAGGAAGAAATAGACAAGCTATTAGCGGCAGGATTCATATATGAAATAGAACACACCGAGTGGGTCTCGCCATTAGTAGTTGTGCCTAAGAAGAACGGAAAACTGAGAGTGTGCTTTAACTTGAAAAAAGTGAATGCAGCCACCATACGTGACAGCTAGCCACTACCCATCACGGACCATCTATTGGAAAGAGTCGCAGGAAAGGAAGTCTACAGCTTCTTAGATGGATTCTCCAGATACAATCAAGTAGCTATTGCTACTGAGGATCAACATAAGACCGCATTCGCTACTGAATGGGGAGTCTATGCTTTCCGAGTGATGCCTTTTGGACTCACTAATGTGCTTGCTACTTTCCAACGATTGATGTCATGTTTTGATAGTGAAAAAGGGAAACACACATATAAGAGTAGATCACCTTTCTAGGTTAACACACGGAGAACCACTAAGTGGAGTACCCGATGATCTGCCAGACACTTACTTGTTTAATCTGGAAGTTTGTCCAAAGTGGGCAAAGAAACTAATTCCGATACTCACCCATGGCCCACAACACTCAATCAATAAGGATAGCAAAGAGGAAATTCTCCAATCAAGGAATTTGCACATTATTGCTGGAAGTGTATACTATAAGGAACCCAATGGTGTATTGCTGAGATGTGTTGAGGAGGATGAACAAGTGAAGCTGATTGAACAAGCTCATGTGAACAAATGGAGGACACACAAAGGGACTCATGAAACCATTAGGGAATTGAAGCGATTGGGAGTATACTAGCCAGACATGCCTAAGGATGTCCATGACTATGTAAGTAACTGTGTAGATTGTCAAGAGACAATCCCCGAAGATCATGTATCCATACCTTTCTCAACGATAGCACCCAATTGGAGCAGGACCCTGGTAAATTTCTTGAAGACAAGAGAACACGAAGAAGGAGTTAGCGTGGCAAGAAAACAATCCCTAGAAGAGATGAGCAAGGATTATGTACTTATGGGAAAACAATTTTTTAGAAGAGGGAAAGACAATCAACTACGGCTCTGTGTGCATGAAGGATAATATTTTCCCATATTAGAGATGGCACACACAGGTGCGACAGGAGGTCATTTTTCCGCCGAAAGAAGTGTAAAAATGATCCTCTTCATGGGCTTGTGGTGGCCAATGTTACATATGGATGCTGAAACATATGTACGAAGCTGCGAGACATGCCAAAGGGCTAAATACCCAATTCGGATAGATGACATGCCATTGAGACCTATGGTTTGTGCAAGAGCATTCTCTAAATGGGGTATTGACTTCATAGGACCCATCAATCCACCAGCTAGAGGATCACATGCTGAATATATCATAGTAGCCATAGATTACTTGACAAAATGGGTAGAGGCAAAGGCTACTAGAAAGAATGATGCTCAAACCATGGCTAAGTTTCTTTTTGAGCATATATTCACCCGTTTCAGATTACCAATTGAGATCGTGAGTGATCGAGGAACACACTTCATTAATGAAGTGATAGAGTCTCTAATGAATGAGTTTTTGGTGATCCATAAAAAATCAGCCCCATACCATCCACAAGCCAATGGTCAAGCGAAAAGTTCCAATAAGGTATTATGCACGGTAATCACAAAGATTGTCAATAATGGGAGGTCTGACTGGGACAAGCAATTGCATCACGCAATTTGGGCTTTTCGAGTTGCATATAAGACTTCCATTAGAACTACTCCCTTCAATTTGGTGTACGGGAAAAATGCGATTTTGCCAATTGATTTTTTAATCCCCACTTTGAGAGTAGCACAATAGTATAAATGGACCAGACATGAATTATCCCAACAACTAGACCAAATAGAGAAGCTGCATGAAACTAGGTTACAAGCAGTAGCAGGAATATATGGAGCCAAGAGAAGACAAAAGGCATATTATGATGCACATATAAAAGCCAAAGGACTTAAAGAAGGAGACCTAGTCCTGGTCTACACCTTAAAGCAACATGCCAAGAAGTTACAAAAACGCGGATATGGACCTCTAATCATAAATAGGATCTCTACTAGTGGAGCAGTTAATCTAGCCACTTTAGATGGTGACATTCTTCCTAAGTACATAAGTGGATGTAGAGTGAAACGATTCATGGAGCCGTTAACAGATCAAATGTTAGCACGTCTAGTAGGTGCTCAAAATAGGAAGAAGGAGGAAGAACCGATTAAAGAGGAGGCACGACAAGAAGCCCTAGAACGCATCAAGAAAAGGAAAGAATGGATTAGGCAAAGAGACGAATGATATCTCAAAGGAAAAGAACCTATCCCTATGGCTAATTATCAAGTCCGTACGTCAGACACTACTAGTGCTTACAGGTCACAACCTTACCTAAACCTAGGGATTGGCAAGACGGAGTACAAATTGATAGATGCATTGATAGACTCAAGAGCAGGACTTAGTTGCGTACGTAATATGTTCATAAAAGATCTTCAAATGATTATGAATCCCACAAAAGCTCAGATAATAGGAATTGGAGGTCAAAACATCCAATGCATTGGAGCAATGATAGTATCCCTCCACCTAGGAAATTCTTCCATGGAACAACGAGTCTTGGTGTGCAAAGATGAAGACCTAGTAGAAGATTTGATCCTAGGACAAGATTGGATCATTGAGAATGAAGTAAGCATCAACCTAGCTCAAGGATATATCTCAGCCAAGATAGGGCACAAGGAAATTTTTAGTCTGTTAGGGGAGAGGCCTTCACAACAACCAAATCTCCTTGACAGTGCAGAAGAATGCAAGGAAAAGCTAGTAGAACAGGATCCCAACTTCAATACCGCAGATCCCAATTTAGAAGAAGCTGAAAATCCAAACCCTAATGTGTCCAAGGAAGCGATGAAATCATCCTATTCAGTGGGTGAATGGCTAGACAATAAGGGGACCAACTTTTATGGAGCTTCTCACACGACGAAAGGATCACCAATGTGGAAGACAACATTCCGCTACTCGCATCAAGGGAAGAACAAATTCAAAGGGGTATGCAAAGATCAAGTGCAGAAATCAGAGACGCCAACATCAACTTTGGAGAAGAAAGAGGAGAACAAGAAGTCAACATCAATGAAATCTGAAACAAAATGACTCTTACAAATATCGATCCCGAAGCCTTTGATTCAAGCTCAGAAGCCACGACAACAGATATGGATTCCCACAAAGATCAGACAAGAAGCCAAGCAAGAGATAAACAAACAGATGGATGCATTACATCGAGGCATTCAAACAATGCAACCAAGACCAACTCATCATAAAAATATGAGGAGAACAAACTCAATTAATAGGACACCAAAAGAAATACATGAAGTTCGACAATCAAGAGAGAAGACAAGGGCCATCTACATAACCACGAAGTGGATTTGGAGGCCAAAGCAACCGCAAGGAATGGAACACCACAACAACAAGGATTCCAATTGCACTCATGAAGTAAACGCACCTAAAGTATGCATAATAGAGAAACATTACAAGGCCAAGCATTCGACACTTAATGTGCATAAACAAAGTAGTGGTGCACATTCTCCAATGGGAATTAGGTCATAGCTTCAACTCTCTTAGGAATGGACATACTATGCAAATACATAAATGCTTTGGCTATACTAATGTTGGTTTTCTTTTAGGAAAAAGAAATAAAAAGATGTGGTAAGAGATCTCACTCATATAACCAAGGGAAACGGAGTGACGGAATGACAACATATCATTGCAATGCACTACACAGTTGCCATGCTTTCCATTGAAGCTAATGCACTTTTCCTTAGGAGTGTAGATGGCTTCTGAAGATTCTGAAGCAATAGTTCAAGAGGAAGCATTGGAATTTCCTCTCCAGAGTATCACCAAAGCAAAGGGACACTGGTTTAGAGAAGATCAACTGGTTGGGGAGTATCTCTTCCTGGCAACTATAAAAATCATGGATACACATCATCAATTTCGGATCATGTCCCAAGACTTCAGAGTTTTGCATGAACTCCCATTGACGATTGCCATCATGAAGAAAGCGGGCATTCATAAATATTTTGAACTGCCAATCTATAAGCCCGACTTTTAAAGGTGCACACAAGTCATGAACACATTACAACCAGCACTGCATGATCCTTTGGTGCCCGAGGCTAGAGTGATGGATAAGGTAGGCGAATGGGTAATTATTCAATTCACTCATGATTTGATTAAAGAAGCTTTTGGATGGGAAAAGGATGGAACCACGGTAGTGAAAGAAGAGAGTCGAGGGGCAAAAACCAAAACATTCACTGACATTAACAGAGTTGACATAGAAGAGGAAGTCAAACTTATCCACTAGCACTTCTGCTTCCCAAATATGCATACATACACGGCTCCACAAAAGATTATTGTCCAGTTACTCTCACATGCAATCAAGCAGATTGGAAATCAGATTAATCTGACTCCCTACATACAAGAACGGCTATTCGAGGCAAAGAAGCAATGGAACAGCAAGAAGCAATGGCAGTGTAGCTTTGACAATATTGATTTACCATGCTTTAGGCATTAGAGAGCATCTGCAAGAAATGCCATCATCGACTACCATCGCTAAGTATGCCAAAGTCGCCACAGTTCCTAAAAAGAAAAGAGGAGTCAAGATTGTGGACGAGGCAGAAGCTAGCTCTCAACGCAGAATGAGAGGCACGAAGAGACTCAGGGAGGTAAAGCCAGGGGAAGAGGAAGTTCCAGCTACGAAAAGGACACACATACTTCCAAAAACAAGGATTGAAGAGCAAAGGCCGATTACAGAGGAAGATTTAACTAAAGCCCTGGAGGATACACATCAATATATAGAAGGGCAAGTCAATTTACCGGTGCAAGGGCACCATTATCAGCAGGCCCAACAAGAGATCGAAGCCAAAAAGAAGCTCACAAAAGTACATGGCTATAGGGAATTAGGGTTGGAAAATTCAAGATCATCTTCGGATGCACAAGAAGAACCCAAAACCTCATTGTTGAATGTAGATATTCAAAGTGAATCAAAGGATGATGGACAATGGGTGGAATTGAATGCAGTCAACTACAATGAAGAAGAATCGGACCTGGATGTTTCACGTTGTTGCCTGATGGATGACAACACTACCCACCCTGATCAGGACACCACAAGCAAGGAAGCAAACTAAGAAGGGACGCATGTGATAAAATTCAATGAGACTTCCACAATGCTTATCAAGGAGACAACACCTATAAGAGAGGTATCAATCAAGATACCAAAGAAAGAGACTCAGGAAGTGACAATAGAAGAAACAAAACCCTTCACACCGATAAGGGTTGTGGCAAAATCCTCCCCCATGGACGTCACATTTCAAGGGAGTGCCACAAAAGTTATTGACTTGGATGAAGAAGAGAAAGAACCAAAAATACAATTACAAATTAGACAACCCCACAACGAAACCATCCATGTAGAGCAAGGAAAAGATGTGCAAACCAGAGAAGCTCCAAGCATACCACAAACATGGTTAAATGTTGACATCGCTAAGCTCAAGCCCGTAGTGCAAGATATGATTAGAACTGCAATGGATACACGACAATTAATGTTTGAGGTTGATGAAGACTACGATCAAGCGATGCAGGACAAGCATGAACTTCAACAAATTGGTACAAAACTCTAGAGACGGAAAATGAAGGATTAAAAGAACAACTCTAGGAATTAACAAAGAAATATGAAGCTAGCAAGACTGACAAGGCACGAATGCACGCCCGGAGTAAAATACTGGAATCACAAATAAAGGTATATATGGAAGAGGCAGAAAACCTAAGGAACCGAAATAAGGAGCTCATGACAGCTCTTCTAAGTGATCAGACCATAGAAGTTCAGGGAAGACCAGAAAAGGATATCAAAGAATTGGAAGAAAAGATAGCTAAGTATGAAGATCAGCTCAAGCAGGAGCAGACCACCATTGCCGAATGGGAAAAAAGGTACATGGATGATACCGCAGCTTTGAGGACTAAATGGAAAAAAGCGGAAAATCGATATCTCATGCAATGTAACGAAGA
>CM035423.1:52533951-52628951 GCA_020310875.1 Ceratopteris richardii
GATCTAACAAAGAGATGATATATTCCATCAAAATATACATTAACATATAGAAATAAAAATACATTCATTCATACATCCACATAAACATATACATCTACATATATATAGACACATAAATAAACATATATGTATACATATACGTATACATATACGTATACATATACGTATACATATACGTATACATAATGTATACATATACGTATACATATACGTATACATATACGTATACATATACGTATACATATACGTATACATATACATATACATATACGTATACATAGTGTCACTCTAGCACAATGGTGAGTACCAACGTGAGGAGATTCACCTCATAAATGTCAACCCGTGGAGACGTGAGGACTGGTATGAAGACCGCAAGCGAGTGATGACACAAGTGCGTGAGTGAAAGCACACAAGCATGCACACACATACACACACGCGCACAAGGTAAGAGCAAAGAGTGGAACAATGGAAGATCTTCGATTACACTAGAAATCTCATACAAAGCTGAAATCTACAACAAGCTACCCTCAAAAATGAGCTCTCCAGCCCTTTTTATAGTTTTTGAGTGGTTTTGGCCCTGTTCAGACCTAGTGTCCGACCTAGTAAAAAATTAGGTTCTCGGGCTTACTTGGGGGCTCAAACGGAATCTAAAAATTATGAAAATTGGTAGTATGATACATCTAATACCCCTCAAGCTCAAGGACTCCTTGGCTTGAACAAAATGGAGTTGTAAAAATAGAAAATGGTATTTACAATGATTTTTAGTGATAAAAATCACTATTTTTATAGGGATTTCTTCTGAAAATTTGACAGGTGCTTCTTGGAGCTCCCTACTTGCTCCTTCTTCTTGTGTCACCACTTCCTTGATGCACTTTTATGCCTGTGCTTGACCTTGAGCTTCAACACTCCCCCCCCTCTTGAGTCTGTCGTCCCTGACAGACCATTGTTGTAGTGATTGTTCCATGTAGTACATTGAGAGGTAGTGTCCTTTACGTTCAACAAGAGCGATCCATTTTCCCAATGTAGCCTGATTGTTTGTCTGTTATCTCTTGCAGTTTGTAGTCCCTTTGTATGTATTTCTTCCTTGTATTCCATCTTGATGGTGCATTTGTGAGCTTTCCAAAATTGCTAGTTGCTCCAAGGAGGTGGTCAATGTTGATTATGAGCAACTCTCGGTGGTGGATGGCTTGCTTGCTCCTGTAGTGGTCACCCTGATGTCCTCTGATTCTTCCAAAGATGGCGTTCATAGTTTTCATGGCAAGTACTTGTAACCCATAATGGATGATGGGTCAGTGCATTAGTGCATGGGTTGTACGAGATATGTGCCTTGTGCATGGCCTTGTAATATAGCCCTATGCATGCATACTTGGAAACTGCATGGGAAGAGGTATGGTGCAAGAATTTGGGTCTTGAGCGGAGTGCTCAAGGGTATGCCTACGAAGAGGTTTCCTAATCTATCATGGTTATAGTGTTGTTGAAGCATGCATATCTTACCATGTTGAAAGGTCCGTTGATCTTCATCTCTCTGTGTTGTACTCCATCATGATGATTGACCATCAGCTTATCTTCCGTTGTCGATGTTTCGCATTGGGGATTCGTCAAACACACAATCCCCCTTTTTTTTTTGTTGGAAAAAGGTCGCAAAACAAGAAGAAAGATGTTAGTGTCGATAAAATATTTTACATATGTCCAATGTGTTACATGTGCTTGGGATTCTCAACTGTGTCTATGCACGGCCGTGTAATGTAGCCCTAGATTAATGCATACTTTGGAAATGCATGACCTGAATGGTGCAAAAGACAAGGTTATGCCAAAGGCACATGGTTGTTGTTGGTCGAGGCTTTTTTATGTTAATTCTAGACTTGATGCAATCTTTGTTTGGAGGTGGCGATTGGATCTCGAAATGAGGTAATCCTCCTGATTGGAACCCATTTTAGAATAGGATTTGGCCCTGTAGAGATCACCTGAGGCCACTTCATCTTTGGATGCTTTCCAAACTTTGGTATCCAGTGTGGTTGGTTCGTTGGTTCTATGGATGTTGCTGGTGCTTTTGGCTTCCAAACCCATATCCTTAATGATTGTCTGCTTACTTTGGCAGAAGGGTTGGGTTTATCTTCTTTTGGTCTTTGTGCTCTGTTCTTACCCTTTTCTCTCCTTGGCTTCGTTGTCGAGACCTTTTGCATGGTGGGGAGCATAGGTCATGGTGTCTGTAAGAGGTGCTTGTGTACCCACATCTCTGATCGCCCTTGTTGAGCTATAGCTAACTTCTTAGGCACCCAAATTTGCATGTGATGATGGTCGGCCTTCATCAATTGCTTTGGTACCCAAACCTGTTGAAGACCTTGGGATCGAGCTTGTCCTCGTTTCTGGGTGCTTCTTTTAGCATGTTTAGCTTGCTTTGATGGGATTGGTTGTGGCAAAGCTGGTGGTGGTTCTCCTTTTCGTACCCAAATCTGCTTCATGCCTGGAGCTTCTTTCTTCTTGAATTCCGTCTATCTAGTTGATATAGTAGATGTCATTTTTGCTTGCCTCCTTGGTTGGGTTGCACTTGCATTAGTATGTGAAGAAGAAGAGAGGTGTGCTGGCCGTTGAGCTTTTGCTTTCATGATTGAGTCCTTGTGCTTCATAGGGTAGGTGACACACACAACATTTTCGTTGCAAAGATTAGTTTCGGAAGAACTAAGAGAATGTGTGACCTTTGAATTTGTGAGCACGCAATTGTCTAATTCTAATGTGATACATTGTTCATGTGCCCAAAATTGAAGGATTTGACTTCTTAGATTCAAGTTAACTGCATGGTCGTAAATCCAATCTTGACCCAAGACAAGTGGCTCTATAATGTTGTTGACCTAAGTACCAACTTAGGGACTTGTGGAGAAAGAGACTATACCTCAATCCCCTTCAAGTGCATATAGTGGGGATTCACGCTTTTAAATATCAATCCGATGAGTATACAAACCTAGCCGAGTGTATGAGGACATGCAATCATGTGATGATCAATGCAAGTGAACTACTCAAAGAATGCAATTAAAGTAAAGACTAATCCAAACAAGCTTCAACTATTGGTCATGGTGTCACGATACTTGGTGCAGCAGCCGTCAGTATTTTGGACTTTTCTCCCAGCTCCAAACTCCAAATATAGCAAATAGCATATGCGTTTTGAAGCTCTCAAGAAGACGCATCCAATGACAGTGGCTTCACTCAATTCTGACACTCCTACTTTAAGTTATGAGCAAAATACTGAGTTGCAGGAAATACCTTCCTACACTTCAGCACTTCCTACACTTCGCACACACCTTAACTACAGCAAACAAACGCTTTCATGGATAGACAACACTTCCTAACACTCTTTCCAAGCAATACACATGGACACAAGCTCACCAAGAAGAAGATACAGAGTGAAGAAGACACAAATTCGAATTTCTGTGCTCTCCTTTCTCACAATGGCAAAAAGTCCTTACAAAGAGTCACAAATTGACTTATATACTTGTGCCCTAAAAATGGTCCTTTCACACAAGAGACCGGCACTTTATTCACTAAGAAGACTAATTTCCTACTATTTTACATGAGTAAGCTTCTAATCTTCTATGGGGATGCATCTAGGGGACTCCTCTAGTGCATTTACAACGGAAAATATATTACAAGAGTGGTTATGATACAAAGATATGATGTCCAAATCGGAAAAATTTTGGGGCCCGTCTTTTTCTCTGCTTTGTGCTCTCTTTAGCTCTGCAACACTCTCCCCCTCTTCGTCTTTGTCGTCCCTTGATAGGCTTTACTTCTTGTCTTCAGTTTGTTGTCTCGATCAGCACATGCATCCTTTGGTCAGTTTTGCGTGATTCTTGATCTTGCATTACGTTTTAGAGGCGCTTTGATTTGTCCTGGTTTCACCTATCGGACCTTGTTGTATTACTCAAAGCCTGTTAATTCGGTTTGCCACACACGCCATCAGTGCACATATGAGGATGTAGCTCGTAAGCCTTGATCCGAATCCTCTGTAACTCAAGAGGCTGACGCACCCTTATATGGAATACTTGTTGGCCCTGATTCCTCCCTGTACATTCTCTGGGCCTGATGCACTCGTTTTGCTTATTCTTTTCTTTTGTCCGCCCGCAACCCTTGGAGTTTGACTGACTACCTGATAGTCGTAGTCTAATTCACCTATAACCTCATTAATTCTGGGTTGCTGTGTTAAGTCGGGTTACCACGCACGCCACCAGTGGAAGGTATGAAGGTAAGGTGCTACAGTCTTCGATCTGGACCTGCCAAAGATCAAGAGGTTGAAGCACCCTTGTGGGTTGCGTCCTTTCCTTGGTGTGTGCGCCCCTGCGGGGCTCTGTGCAGAGATGGGTGCTGCGCCCCTGCGGGGCTTCTTGCAGAGATATGTCTTCAGATATTTCTTTTGAGTGAAGCTGCTTCTTTCGTTGTCTTCGTCTTTTCTTTCTTTTACTTGATTCTCCCTCAACATTTCCCCCCTCCTGGACTTTGTCGTCCTCGACAGGCTTTGATGAACGACGGGCATATGTTCTATATATTTTTTGCTCTGTATCATTTAGCAGATTGGCTTCACGTATCATTAGTTGTTTCCATTGTTCTGCCTTTACACCGTCATTGGGTGGCTGTCTATGATCTGCAAAGAAGCTAAGTTCGTATGCCACTAATCTGGCATTCAAATTTGACGACATCTTCAAAAAAAATTCTGAATCGATTTCAAAAAATCCTGTAAAGAATGCTTCTTCAAAAGTTTGCATATATACACTTGGCAAGAACATTAATCTGGAATAATACGCCATTATTGTTGGTCGGCTAGGCATAACCGATAGATCAAAAATGAGGATTTCCGTGCCCTGATTAATGCCGATGAAATTCAAAAAAGTGTAGGCCGCATGCTTGAATACCTTCAAAACTGTAAGTATCATGCTAACTATTTTATTGGTCATTTTGATAGTTAAGTCGGGTATTATCGCATAATTTTGCAGCCAAAAATCAATGGTTTTAATCATATACTCTTCCGTTGGCAAATAGTTATGTGGCGGGCTCGGAAGCATAGGATAATTCAACCACTGTTTATTTATAGCGCCGCTTCTTTGCAAGTCAAAAAATTCTCTAGCATCCCTTCTGCGTGGTATAGGGCAAAATGAAGGGTTGACCTATAATAAATATGGTGCTGCTTGCCAATGCACCCGTAGTGTGGGATGTTTCTCCAAAAATTTTCTTCTCCAAATTGGTTGTGCAGCTTCGAATTCTTCTTGATTGTAGTCCAATGTGTCATGTTTAAAATTTAGCTGCTCATCTGGACTCTTCTTTGTGATCTTCTTTATATATTGTCTTGTCTTCTCTTTCAATAATCCGTACAGGATATTGAAAGGCTTCATGATCTTCTCCAAGTCTTTACCATTGATCTTGGCCTCTTTCATCACTTTAATGACTTCATTTTCAAAATTCTCCGTCAATCGGGACACCACTAGTGCCCGTTCCTTCTGACTTATTTCTGCAGTGTATGGCATTGGATGATCATCATGTATATCCGCCATCTGCTCATGTATTGGAGAATTATAGATCGGGTGAGATAGAGGACTTACCTCTACCTCGTCAGTAGGATTTTCCTTAGCTGGCACTACTGGTGTCCCGATCACAGTGTTCTGATTGATTTGAAATTCTAATTGCTTTATACGTTCAGTTTTCTCTTTGTTTTCTTGCATGGCTGTGCTGAGTGCTTCCTTTGCTACAAGCAATTCATTACCAATTTCGGCCACATTGTCCATGTTTTCACTGTAGCTTGCTGCAAGTCTCCCATGTGCTGTATTCAACTGCTTTTGTAGTTCATTTATTTCTTGATTGTACTTCCTTTCCGATTCTTCTCTCATTGCGCGTTCTTGTCTCAAAAATTCTGTATGTTGTGCTAACTGATCTCTTAACTCTTTTTCTTTGATTTCAAATGATTCCTGTTGCTCAATAGGTTGATCATATAATAATGACTTCATCAATTCCTTATTTCTGCTTCCCAAGGTGTCATTTTCTTCCATGTACAACTTTAGCTGTGTCTCAAGTAATGTGCTTCTAGCTTTCATTCTTTCTTTTTCAGCTTCGCTTGCATCATGTAATCTCTGTAAATCCGCGAGCTGTGTTTGCAGTTGGTGATGCTGAGTGATTAATGTGCCATATTGTGTCTTTGTTGCGAGCAACTCAGTGCTTTTGGCCGCTACCTCCCTCTGTGCCTGTATTAATTGTGATGAAAATTGTTCGCTCATTATCTGGAATTGATTTTTTTCTTGCATGGCTCTATCATAGTCTGCATCTATGTCCATCATTTGCTGTTGTGTATCCATGGTTGTTTGAATCATCTGCTTGACTACAGGCTTCAATTGGGCGACATTCACATTAAGCCATGTTTTTGGGATACTCGGTTCTTCACCTGTTGTGACATCTTTGCCCTGAGTCACATGTAATGTAGTGTCATGGGGCTGCCTAATCTGAAGCTGGATCCTTGGCTCAGCCACCATGTTTTCTTTATTTCCTTGAGGTGTATCATCTGGTACCTCAATCAGAGTTTGTTCTTTCTTTTGTAGTACCTCCGAATCCATGTTCAATGGAGTTTGGATTTCCTCTTTGAGGTGGTTTTACATATGTAACACTGGTTGGAACTTCCTTGATGCTTATCTTTGTAGTATCATTCATGTGAAGGACATGCTCAGGTTTATTAGAATCTTCCACGCTCTTTTCCTTTTCTTCGTGGTTGTCCGGCGTCACCTCAACTTGATTGATTTCATTCCATTCTTCTTCTTGAGTTTCTGTTCTTATATCAGTGTCCAGAGTGTCTTTTTCAGGACTGGATTCTGAGTTGGAACTAGAATCATCTATGCCTAGTTCTTTGTATCTCCCTGATTGTTTTGGAGTCTTCTCTGTACTCCGTTGTTGTTTCTCTTGATTTGCCTGTCTATAATGATAACCTTGAATATTTAGGTTTACCTGCCCTTGCATGTACTGGTGTGTCTCTTCGAGGGCAGCTGAGAGATCTCTCTTTGTAATAGGCATTTGAGCCGTCGTGATCTTTGGTAACAGATGTGTCCTCTTTGATTGAGGTGTAGCTTGAGCTTCGTCCTCTCGTAGACGCTTCATACCCCTCATGGGTTTTTGTGAGCTAGTTCCTGCCTCTTCCATAACCACCGCTATCTTCTTTTTCTTGGGGACTGTCACGGATTTAGAATATCGGGCTAGCCCTTTTGATGTCGGCATCTCACGTAGGCAATTTTTCATCTCGAGAGCTCGTATATGAGTAATGTCAAGGCAGAACTGCCATTCAAAAACTTCTTCTGGCCCCATTTCTTTTGGGCTTCAAATAGTCTTTCTTGGACATAACCAGTCAGATTCACTTTGTTTCCAATTTGTCTCATGGCATGAGATAGTAGTTGTACGACAATCTTTTGTGGTTCAGTGTATCGATGCATACTTGGGAAACAGAAATGTTGGTGCACCAAACGGACAGCCTCTTCGATATCAGTCCTGTTTATATCTAAAAATGACCTCTTTTTAGGATCATGGCATTCTTCTTTAACACTAGTAATTCCGTCTTGATTCCATCCGAAGGCTTTGTTGATTAGTTCATGTGTAAACTGAATCGTTTTCCAAGTCCCTACTTTATCCAACACTCGTGCTTCAGGAACTGATATTTTTGTTGCTGCAGGCTGCAGGGTATTCATCACTTGTGTACACCTTTGAAAATCTGGTAGATAAATTGGCAATTTGAGGAATGGTTCTAGGCCTGCCTGTGTCCATACTTCTTCAATGTGCGGTAATCCCTGTATTATTGTTTTGAACTCTTGTGACATGATAGGGAAGTAGTGATCCACATCCATGATCTTGATAGTGGCCATGAAAATGAGGCCTGACACTGGTTGGTCCTCCCGAAACCAATGTCCTCGTGCTTTAGTGATTGATTCTAGTGGAAGAAGTTGTACCTCTTCTTCTTGCGTAGCTTCGGAATTGGTAGATGCCATCTGCACGCAGTATAGAGTATGAATTAGTGGCCATATATTATCAGGAATCCTTCTTCATTTGTTTGTCATAAGCTTGATATTGCTCCGAGTGAGTAGTGTTGTCCCTTTCCCGTGGGTGTGAGAAAGGTAATACCTGGATTTTTCACATTTTTTTTTTAGATATTTTTATATTTTCATCTGAAAAGGAAAACAAAAAAGTTAGGTCGTAGCCGAAGCGGTTATTATTTTTTGAGTAATTTTCTTAATGTATGTACAAGTGCTCTCCTATTTCCCAAGAGGGAAATGTGCTTGACTATCCTGCAATAGAAGAAAGATGTGCCGAATGCTTGGCCTTGTAATGTGGCCCTATCATGCATACTTTGGGTACTGATAACTCCACATGTGTGCAAATCAAAGTAGTTAGATGATGCATGAAGTTTGTCTTGTCTTTCGGCAACCAAATCTGCTTCATTCTGTTGGAATGTACTGTATTCTCCACCTTTTTGATGAATGTGGTTCTTCTCGTGTTGTATGTCTGCTCTTTCTAATTTTTGAATCTCAGATTGGCTTGTGTAGCAACTGCAGACTCCTTTATTTTCCTGTAGCTATTCTTCTGTGGCTGTTTTGCTCGTAGACCATGTAGGTTTTTCTTGTGCTGAGGTTCATCGTTTCGGTTTAGCTTCTTTGGAGCACAAGATTTAGGAATCCATATTTGCGATCAGTCCGGTTGAGCGGCTACTACTTTCTTTGGAATCCATATTGTGGCACTTCGTTGTTGACTTTGGTGCTTAAAATGATTTGTTTGGCTATTTGATAGGTTGCTCCAATGTCGATAGTGCTTCTGTCGTCGAAGATATTCCTTCGCTTGATCTTTCCTTATCCAAGCTTGTTGAGTGTACGGAATAGGGTATATTTTAATAGGTACAGATTTTGAATCACTCAGAGGACTGGTCTCTCTTATGCATGGTGCTTTATTGAGGTTGATTTCAGATTGATTGACACTCTTGTGACTTTCTAGACTAGAAGATGGTATGCAAGCAGACTTCGATGTGTCCTCACAAGGAGTACTTGATGAAGGGATTTCTATAGTGCTAGTGAACATACACTCGTGACTTTGTTCATTGGAATGAACTTTTGGCTCTATACTAGCGGCTTTGATTGGTCGTGCGTCCAGCAAACTGAATACTTCACGATATCCTATCCTGGCTGAGATGTATCCTAAGGCCAATTGAATGGTCACCTCATATTCGTAAATCCAGTCTTGACCTAACACAACATCTTTGAGTAAATCCTGATCACGACACACTATTAACTTTTGTTCCATAGTGTTGTTGCCAAGATGCAGAGTGTCGAATCAAACCGAGGCATTCGTGTGATGGTAAGTAGCTTTTTGCATTGAAGCAAGAGGAGGAGTGGTGATTCTCTCTTCTTTGGTAAGTCATTTTCAACCGCACTTACTACTTCTCATTCTTTGAGTGTGTGTAGTGAGTTGTTAGTCTAGGGAAGTGAGTAGAATGAGTAGAGTAGGAGGAGCAAGGGAGTAGGCTAGGTAGTTAGAGTAGCTTTCAATTCTTGTTTTGTTGTTTCATTTACAGTAAGTAAGAAAATCCCAAGTATAAAAGCCAAAAGAGTCATTTTATAAGTTACTTGTGTTTCTGAGCAAGTATCGTGGAGAGCGACTGTCGAGTATCGCGTTTGAGCAACAGGGCGATCTGGGGCTGCACAGAGCAAGGGGGAGTGATCCAAGAGTTGGAACAGCCTCCAATGTAAGCACATTGTGGTAGTGTTATGATATCTTACCTATAAATCAAGTTTCCAGAGACAAACGATCTGCGTCAGGTATCGTTTAGGAGTTGCAGAGGTTAAAAAGTGTGATTTGAATGATACAAAGAGTGAGGAGAGGGTAGAAGAACTAGTAGAACAAGTGTATTGAACCAAACCTTAAAAAATCTCTCAAAAATTTGACAAAGGGTCAAGTATCGCTTTCTCCCTCGGTCGAGTATCGCGATACCTAGCAAGTATCGTGATCTCCTGTGGTTGAGTATCGCGATATTTCCCTCCGATCGTGTATCGTTTCATATCGATCGCGATACTTGTCTAAGTATCGTGTATCGTGCATTCACCGATCACGATACACATCAGAGATCGTGTATCGTTTTGTCAAAGTATCGTGTATTGTTTCGAGATTGTGTATCGTGTATCTCCCTCATCCAAGTATCGTGTATCGCTTTTTAGAGATCGCGATACTTAACCGAGATCGTGTATCGCCGTCTAGGGAGATCGTGTATCGTTTTGTGGGCCAAGTATCGTGTATCGTCTCAGTAAAGATCGTGATACTTCAGAAGTATCGTGTATCGTTTGAACCAAATATCGAGTATCGTTAGTGCCCAAGTATCGTGTATCGTCTCAAGAAGTTCGCAATACTTGACAAGTATCGTGTATCGTCTTTTTTGAAAGATCGTGTATCGTTTGTGATCAAGTATCGTATATCGTTTACACAGCGATCGCGATACACTTCAAAGATCGTGTATCGTGTGTCAAGTATCGTTTTAACCCAGGTATCGTGTATCGTTTCAAGATCGCGATACTTGTGAAGTATCGTGTATCGCATTGTGCAAGTATCGTGTATCGTGGGCATCCAGAGATCGTGTATCGTTTGTGATCAAGTATCGTATATCGTTGGGGATTAAATATCGTGTATCATTTGGGTCTAAAGATCGTGTATCGTGTACCTTAGCAGTCAAGTATCGTGACTTGAAAACTTCAATTTCAGTCAAATCCCAGTCAAAATTTTTCTGCAATTTTGGTCTATAGTGAATAGTTCCAGAAGCTAGAGGTTAGCTAGGACGGATCAGAGTTGTGAAGTGGATGAACCTGAGATCCGGAAGAACCCTAGGAAGCCGAAGAAGTGTAATCTCTTCTGTAGGTAGTGTAGCCGAACCAAGTAGCTGTTCACATTATTCTGAGACCTCCAGTGAGTCAGAAGAAGAAATTCCCATGACTTCAGAGGATATGCAGAACACAGTACCCATGATTGGCATGATGTCAATCATTGAGGGAGAGTATCAGACCTCTTTGGAGTATGTGAACACCAACCAAAATGAGATCCCTATTTATTTGGATGGTCTAAACAGATCAGTGGCCAGGTTGAAGAAGGCTTCAGAGTCTTACATAGTGCCTAGGCTAGCAGTCAAGTATGTAGGAGGACTTTATATGGACAAAAGAGATATCCAGTATGTTGTCACGGAGCACCCGGAAAACATTAATGAACATGGTGAAGAAAATAATGCTTCAAACTTAAATGGAGGTGGGAATGAAGAGCAAGTAACTACACATAGAGGAAGATCTACTGTAGCTAGGATATGGAGAGGAGACCTTATTCCCCAAGACGACTCCCTAATGGATATATATTTGATCAATGGGATGGAGCATCTTCTTAGAGCACATTCCTCAATATGGGAAGCTGCCCCAAATCCTGTCACCATCTATGAGTTACAAGATCTTGATTTCCCCACCATCATCACATATTTGGATAAAAATCAGAGAAGATATTGGCCCTTAACGGAATTAGAACGAGCTGAGTTGAAATATCAGAATATCCCAGTGTTCCCCCCTAGGGACCAAGCCACCACTTCGAGAAACCCACTTGGAACATCCCAGAATGAGTCATATCAACAGTCAGGACAAACACAACAAACCCAAATCCCAGTCAGACCACATGTGCAGCTTGCAACGCCTGCAAATAACCCTAATTACCGACCTCAACCAAATGTTGACCCAAGACATAGAATTCCTGCTCCAATCAAACCATCGGCAGCAAGAGGACCAGGCATACCCATAGGAAGACCAATTTTCCCAGTAATGCCTAGACCACCCGAAGCAGGAAGAAGATTAAGGCCAATTCAAGTTGCCAAATGCATGAGAAACCACTATGATGGCTCTAGTGAACCCTACAATCATATAGCTGAATTTAAACAAGTAATCAGAGTCAAACAGGTAGAAGACTTCTTGATCCAATATGAGTCCTTTGGTCTTACATTGACGGACACCGCATTAGCATGGTTTCAGCCATTGGATCCCAATAATTTTCAAAACATAGAACAAGTCTATCAAGAAATGATTGAGGAATTCACTAAGTCTGGAATCAAAAACAACTCTTCATCATTGATCCATAGCTTTAAGCAAGCCCCTACCGAATCAGTGAGATTGGCAGCAAGAAGATTTAAGCAGTGAGATCGCGATATTCCCTTATGAGGCGTATTAACTCTTGTTCTTCCTCTATTGAGACATCTTGTCCTATGAAAGTACATCGTTCTTCTCCTTCTTCTAACATTACTACTATCTTCTTGGTTTGTTCTTTATTGTCATAAGCTATCCTGGTTGTGCCTCTCTTTTAGGCATTTGAATAACAATTTTTCTCTCTTCTACTTCATATTTTTTGAAGTGGGCTGACACTTCAAACTGATCTTGTGGCTTGTTTTCTTCATTCTCTGGCTCTTTATCTAACTCCAGCTCTTCTTCCTGTGTAGGCTCTTGGTTGTTTTCGTTAGCTATGGTATCTATTTTTTTATTTTCCTCCTCAGGTTCCATTGGTTCTGGCTCCATCTCAATGCTCTCATAGTCCTCCTTCCATTCTTTCTCTATCACTTCTCCTTCTTCAGCCTCCTGAAGGACTACTACATAGAGACTAACGTCATATCCTTCTTTGTCAATACATTCATTCATAGTTATCACTTCTTCGTTCACACATACATCAAGGGTCGCTAAAATCTCCATCCAACGATGAGGTTCAAACTCTTCGTCCAAAAAGACTTGAGGCATGTAAGCTGGATCTTGCACAGACCTAGCTACACCTTGCCCTTGCTGCCATCCCTTTCTCCTATCCTCTTCCTTTTTGGCAGTTTGGCATATCCATAGATGTGTGTCCTCGTTCATCCAAGATTGGTCACTAGAACCTATGCTGTGAATTGACTTATCGTCTTCCTCCTTATGAATTTGATTCCATTGTAAGGGAGGAACATCTTGATATGTATAAGTGTGGAGATTTATTCTCGTGGTAGTTCCTTCATGTTGTAGGTATACTGCATCTTTTCCCCAATCTTGCACAACCTTTAACTGTCTCATGAAAGGTCTTCCAAGTATCATTTCATAGTTGCTCGCCCTTTCAAATTGACATATTGCTAAGGTGTGTTCAAATTCAACTCCGCATGTGGTGAAAACTACTTGTTCCAATAATCCCAAGGGTCTTTCTGTGTGTCCGTCAGCCATTTGTATTTTCATACGTGTTGGTCTTAAAGCTGGTTTTCCCCATTTCTCCCAGATTTCTCTAGTCGCAATGCCTACACCAGCTCCGGAATCTAAGATGGCTTTGGTTGTATAACCCCTAAAAGTAATTGGAAGGCAAGTGTTTTGTAGCTCAATGATGAGTAGCACCTCCTTTAATGTCAATCCGGGAAGACGTGAGGATGGTATGAAGACCTCGAGCAAGTGGCGGCACAAGTGCGTGAGTGAGAAGCACACATGCATGCACACACATACACACACACGCGCACACACGGGAAGACAAAGAGAGAGAATCAATGGAGTTCTTTAGATTACTTTCAAAAGCTCTTACAAGTTCGTTTCAATTACAATCTAACCTCAAAAATGAGCTCTCTAGCTCTTTTTATAGTTTTTGACTAGCTTTGGCCCTGTCCAGACCTAGTGTCCGGCCTAGTTAAAAATTAGGTTCCAGGGCTTATTTGAGGGCTCAAACGAAGTCTAAAAATTATGAAAATTGGTACGGTGGTACTTCTAATACTCCTCAAGCTCGAGGACTCCTCGGCTTGCACAAAATGGAGTCTAATCTACCAAAAACGGAATTTACAATGTTTGTGTAGTGATTAAAATCACTTGAGTTGTACATAATCTATGGGAAAAAATGATCTGGCCTTGTTGCCGTATTGTGCATGACTCCTTTGTTGCTTTGTATGCCAACACTCCCCCCTTCCTAGCGTCTGTCGCCCCTGACAGACCTTTGTTCCCTCGGGTGGTCGATGTAATATTGGATGACATTGGTGGCCAGTTCATGTTCTCCTATCCGTAAGCCTCTTGCTAGATTGGCTTCCAATGCATCCCAATTTATTGCACCAGGGGTTTCGGGTTGCGGGGTGGTGTAGTACTCTGAATACATTGCTTGTTCACAAGCAAACAGTTGAAGCAGATGTGTTGGCTTGGGTGCGAAAACCTCCGAGTGATACTCCCAGAAACCTGATCTGAACATCTCTTCGAAGGTCTGCTTGTAGCAGGCGGGGAGGTACTTGATACGTGCATGCCAAGCGTAAGCCACACGGATACTGGGGGTGGTGCTCATGTCATACACCAAGTCGTAATTTCCATTGCTGAACCCCGGGAGACGTACCTGTGGTGCGGCTGCATTTCTGAAGGTCTTCAGGACTACTTGCATCATATCTAAGATTTTAAGCATCATTTGCGCTGCTACATCTTGCATGGGCTTCAAGCGCGGCATCCAGTGGCGAATGGTCCCCATCATATATGCTACCGATGGTGGTCCTTGTGGTGGCGCGATGTACGGGTAGTTCAGCCATTCCTTGCATTGCGCATTGTTCTGTACCTTGATATTAAATGCCTTCCACGACCTGCGGCGGGGGACTGGACCGTAGCATGGGTTGTACAGGAGGTGCAACGGCGCGTTGTTCCATGTGCGTAGCATTTCTGGATAGGTCTCTAAAAGTTTCTGCCGCCATGTTGGTTGACGAATCTTGCCTTTTTGCACCTCTGGAGGAAGGTCTTTGGGTTGAAATTGGGTCGCAAAAGTAGGAATCTGACCCGTGACTCTTTGTATTTCTGCATTATAATCAGCCAAGATAATATAATACGGCCTGTACTGGAGTTCTGATGAGAGAATCAGGCGTCTCGATGACAGGTTCTTAAAGTAAGCTGATTGTAACACAGTCTCCTCTATGACCCTCATGGCCTGATTTTGCACTACGGTGCGCTCTTCGTGCGAACTCCCGATTTCCTCCACTTGTCGTAACCATGGCGGCCGTGGTGCCTCGAACGTGTCCTGCGCTTCCTCTGTTTGTTGGCCTCCTGGGAATGGTTGCGGATCATATTCTTCATCAAACGTTTGTTCCACAGGAATTTGCACAACTTCTTCGTCCGTGGGAGCCTCCGGAGGGGAAGATGGTCTCTCATATTGTAGTAGGCGTGTTTGCAATTCAGTTACCTGCTTCTGGAGATCTTTTATGGCCTCTGCGTCTGAGAGAAGTGAAGCCGCAGAGGGGGTGGTTGGGGGGGCAGCTGTTGGTCCTTGTTGGTGTTCCTGCTTCAGTTGTTCGAGCTCCTCCGATAGCTTATCATGTGCTTCGAGCAGCATGGCATAATCTTCCAATATAATCTTGATATTATCGGGGGTCACTGCTTGAAACTTGGATGGGCTGATGGGTGCCCCCGGTGTGCTCTCAATAGCTGCCTCCAGGTTCTCTTGATTTTGTATTTGCAGACGTCTGTTCTCTTCCTGAGCAGCCGCAAGATGGCGTTTAAGTAGCGCCATATTTCGCTGAAGTTTTGAGTTGCGTTCCAGCTGTGTCCGTAGGTGACCTTCTACCACCTGCACCGCTTCCTGATCTACGTTCTGTAGCTGTACCTCCAATATATTATGGGCTTCTTGGAGGGTTTGGAACTGTGTGTGGAGGCGAGCGTTCTCCTCTTCTAGTGCCGCAAGGCGGTGCTGTAGTGTCGTTGAGTGCTTTTGCAGGCGTTCGTTTTGTTGCTGGAGCTGAATGTAATCTGTTCTTAAATTTGATATACAAGCCAACATGGTGTCCAATGCATTTCCTATAGATGAGTGTGTGTTGTTTATCGTGGGAGATGCATGGGAAGGGGATGGGGGAAGGGAGACAGTGAATGATGTGTCTACAGAAGTTGTGTGTGTGGGTGAAATTGGTGGAGGGGGAACGGGAGGAGGTGAAACCGTGGGTGGAGGTGCCGTGGGTGGTGAAATGTCCATACCTTTAGGAGTGGATGTGGGTGTGGGGTCTGCCATATACATTGGTATGGTAGGTGGTGTGTGTGTGGAAGTGGTGAATAGATGCGAAGTGGGGTGGGGAGCTGAAAAGGCAGGGAATGGTTGAGAGCCTGGTTGAAAAGCCCTAGCAAAGATGTCCTGGAGGGATTGTAGAAATGGAGAGAGGGATGTCGGAGGTTGGGGTCGTAAGTTTGAGAAGGGCTGAAAGGGTTGCGTGGTAGTAGGGAAGCCCATGAATGTGGATCTGGGGTCAGGATGACCCATGGCTGAGGCCATTGGGGATGGTTGCCCTAGAGCAGGCTCTAGGAGGGTTTCGGCGGATTGTGTAGTGTTGGGGTTTGCTTCGAAGATTGGATTATCAGTGGTAGAGAATAGGGTGGCACTAGAGATGGGAGTACGGAAGATGAAGGTTGGGTCAGTGGGTTGAGTGGTCGATGGGATTTCCACTGTCTCTGTTCTAGGAGGTGATGGTGGGGGAGTAGGTGGTAGTGGTTCGGTGGACTCCTCATGGGTGGCTGGGTGCTGTTGGCTAGCTGTTTGGGAGGTTGTCCTGATAGTTTCAGGTGTAGTAGTCGGCTCTTCTGCAACTGTAACGGGAATTTGGATATTTTTACCTGAGCGAGGTCGTGTCTGGAACCTTCGTGGGTCATATTGGACTGAAGGCCTCTGAATGGCAGTGCGCACAGCTTCTACAACTCCATATGTTTCTGCCATCAATAAGAGACCCTCCCTGTACTCTGAGTCAACTCCCGCTTCTTCCAACAATTGAGTCATAAGTACTCTGCTGCTCTGTTCAGTGAGTAATTGCTGCGATCGCACTCTTTCCATAATCTGATACAGCCTTCGGAGTTCTGCTGTATATGCTGGGGCTTCAGTGGTGTCCTCTTCATACGCTTCTTCTTCTTCCGGGTGTCCGTGTTGTTGACTTTGCTGAGCGTCACTCCAATGGACATGTCTACCGTCTGTAGACTTTCTTCGTCTTCGTGAGGATGTGCCCTGCTCCTCTGCCTCTGAATAAAACTCCACATCAGAGAATTGTGTGCTTTGTAGGAATGCTTCGAAATCCTGGGGGTCCAGTCCTTCAGCCTCTCCAGTGGCAGCAAATTCGAATTCAGGTGTAACAGGAGGAGCCGATGGGGTAGGTTGTGTCGTAGTGTCAGATTTCGACCTGGGTATCCTAATGGTAAAGGGAGGTACAGTGCCCTCTCTTAATGGTGATGCCTCAGGAGTAGTCAGGACTTCCCTTGTCTGGACACAAGGGATCGCGCCCCTCATGCGCTTGGACTGATGTGTGGACGTCTTGAGCCTTTTAAACATTTGTAATTGTGCCCAAGTTAAGGCACGCTCAATGGGGACATCATATGCCAAGCATCGGTAAATGATGCGTGTGAGTGCACAGCATCCGTTCACCACTAATTTCCTAGAAGCCCGTTTGTTTGCTTCATACAACTGATCTATAATCCACACTGGTAGCTTAATAGGTAACGCACCTGCTTCCGCCAAGTAGAGAGCAAACCAGATCTTCTTGTGTGGTTGCGTGAATCGGTCTTGACCGGGGAAGGCGAAATGTTGCATGCACATTCGGAGAGGGATGGACACATTTGGGGTGAGTGCTGCCATGTCTTTCAGCTTCACTAGTTTCCTGTCCTTCATGTTGGTGGGAACGAGAGCATCCTTTTCTGAGGGTACATGCGTGCCATGCATATTTAAAGCGTCGCTTACCAACTCCACAGTAAGTTCAAACCTCTTCAACTCGTTGTTGCCCAGCAATGAGGGGAGAACAAATGATCCGGGTTGGTCCTTATCTTCATTAGCTTGTAATGTGGAGACCAAATAGTAACATCGGAGGAGATCGGGTTTAGGTAGTGGGGCTTCAAAATATTCCGCCAATCCTGCTCGTTGCCATATGGTCTGGAGATCTTCGGTGTTCTGTAAAGTCTCGAACTCCTTGGAGAAAAATTGGAATCGCACCCATGATCTGTCATACTCGCATTTAGACTCCCAGATATACTTGGCCTCACCTAATGGACCGGGCATGCCATTGAACCAATGAGAATTGGCATGAACTCTTTCCGTGATGCCTGTAGGTGGATCTGGCACCGGGAGTTGCTGAAGGTGTTGCATCTCCACTGGTCGTTTAGTCGGGGGCACATCCACGGGTATACTATCCACATCAATTCCCGCAGTAAGTATCCCTACTTGTGAGCCCGAACCTGTCGCTTCTGCCATTTTACTGCTTGCCTTCTGATTCTGTGAGAATATAGAAGCATGTGTTAACATCGTAATGGACAGAATAAATCCGTTGCTGTCCCCGTTACAACATTAACATGCGGCAGATGATGAGTTAGTGGTTAGTAAGTGCACGAAGACAGTGAGTGTAGTTAACGTTTGTGTATTCCTAGGAGACTAATGCCGTTAGTAAGTGGGGTGAATTTACAAATCGGGGTCGGGGGGTTTATTACAGGTCTCAGACTGCCAAATGCAGTGGATGGGCTTTGCTTTCGGTTTCGTAGAGACTCTAGAGAGCTGTGTCGGTGTCGCTGTTTGGGAATGGGGCCTTTTAGGGACCCACTTATAAGTGATTACATGCATGCTCATGAGTCTTGGTGTGTTCCTAAGTGTTGAACACGAGGGAATTCTGGTTGTACTCGTAGATGGGTTATGCTGCATAGGTTGTGGCCTTGGTGTAACTACTTGTGCCCTCAAGCAAGCCTTAGGCACCCAAATTTGTCTAGATTGTGGGCTTGCCTTCATCGACTTCTTGGGCAACCAAATAGATTTTACTTTAGCAGAAGAATTTCTAAAAGACTTCTTATTAGCGTCGTGTTGTTGGTTACTAATAAGAGGCTTTGCCCGTGTAGTTGACGGTGGTGCACCCGGTCGTTCGCCTTTCCGCACCCACACCTGGTTTATTTTCTGGGACATTCTGCTGCGCAGGTATTTTTGATCTCGGACATAGGTAGTACTCTGCTTCTTCTGCTTGTGATCCGCCTTTGGTTGCTGCCTCCTTCTGGCCTTTGGAAAAGAAGGGAGTTCCGTTGCATCCCTGACTCCTTTTTTGCAAATATCATCCCTCTGCAACACAGGGTTTTGAACAAGAACAGCATGGTCATCTTCATGTGTACCCCTGGAAGGACCAGGAGTCTGTGCCTTTCCTAGTTCCTTGAGTGCTCCATTGTCTAATTCTACTGTAACTCGACTATGATTGACCCAAACCTGAAGAAGTCCACTTCTTAGGTTTAAGTTGACTGCTTGGTCATAGATCCAGTCTTGACCCAAGACAAGAGGTTCAGTGAGATCTTCATCTTGACACACTAGTACTTTAACTGTCATTGCCTCATCATGAATGTAGAGGGGAAGTTCCACCTCGCCCATACAAGGGGTTTCCACACCTCCCAATCCTATAA
The DNA here is from genome assembly GCA_020310875.1 of Ceratopteris richardii. Classification (NCBI taxonomy): domain Eukaryota; kingdom Viridiplantae; phylum Streptophyta; class Polypodiopsida; order Polypodiales; family Pteridaceae; genus Ceratopteris; species Ceratopteris richardii. Next base: position 52,553,364 of record CM035423.1, read on the forward strand.
GATATGCCTCCACAGGATTGACAGTTAACTGTAACTCTTGACAGTAAGACATTCTAACAGCACTAGTGGCTGCACCTGAGTCAATCAAGGCTCTTACAGTCCTTGCACTTTTTCCTTGTCCTATATCTAGGGTTACGAAAGGACGTCGATCAGTTATCCTAGGTGAGCTGGTTCCTGTGACTTCACACATTGCCATATGATATCCTTGATCTGCATAGTCATTTGTCCTAGGCTGCTCTCTACCTTGCCTTCGTAATTTCATCCTTCTAATGCGTTCTAAAGCTTCTGCTTGAGCTTCTTCTCGCACTCGCTTTTCTTCTTCTTTGCGTTTCTTAGCAGTGTTGAGTCGGCTAAGCATTTCCTCCGTGAGGGGTTCCTGATACAACTTGACTCTGCAACCGCTAATATAATTTGGGAGAACATCACCCTCGAACGTGGCTAGTTGTACTGCTCCGCTTGTGGAGATCCTATTGATGATCATAGGTCCGTAGCCTCTCTTTTCTAGCTTCCTGGCGTGTTGTTTTAGTGTATATACTAAAACTAGATCTCTTACTTTCAAGCCCTTATCCTTCACATGGGCATCGAAATATGCCTTCTGTCTCTTCTTGGCTGCATATATTCCTGCAGCGGCTCTCAGTCTTGTTTCCCCTAATCGTTCAAGGTCAAAGATCCTAGAGGAGAGTTCGTGACCTGTCCATTCGTGCTCTTGTGCTACTCTCAATGTAGGAATCAAGAAGTCCAAAGGTAGCACAGCGTTTTGGCCGAACACCATCTGAAAGGGAGTGGCTTGGAGTACCGTTTTGTAGGCCACTCGGTATGCCCAAACAGCATGGTGTAGCTGTTTGTCCCAATCAGAGCGTTTAGTGTTCACTAATTTCGTCAGTACATTGCATAAAATCTTATTAGTGCTCTCAGCTTGTCCATTAGCTTGAGGATGATAGGGGGCAGACTTCTTGTGTATTACCAAGAATTTTTGGAGTAGATTTTCAATCACTTCGTTCAAGAAATGAGTGCCTCTATCACTTACAAGCTCTATAGGTAGCCCGTATCTTGTGAATACATTCTCAAACAAGAATTTGGCAGTTGTTTGAGCATCGTTCTTGGTTGTAGCTTTTACCTCTACCCACTTGGTGAGATAATCTGTTGCCACAATGATGTATTCCGCATGAGAACCCTTGGCTGGGGGATTAATAGGACCTACGAAGTCTATTCCCCACTTAGAGAATGCACGTCCACCCATCATAGGTTTCAGTGGCATCTCATCTTTGCGTATAGGATACTGAGTCCTCTGACAGACATCACACCGTTTCACATAGGTATGTGCATCCATGTGAAGGGTAGGCCACCAGAAGCCCGCAAACAATATTGCCTTGATCACCCGATCTGGTCCAAAGTGTCCTCCTGCTACACCTTGGTGAGCAGTCTCCAAGATTTTGAGATATTCACTTTCATGGACACATAACCTCAGGTAACCATCTTTACCGCGCTTATATATATATAATCTTGGGCTTCTTGTTCTAAACTCCTTTTCCTAGCTAGAGTCATGTCTGGAGGGAATGTGTTTGTCCTCAAGAATGATACTAGAGGTTCACTCCAATCTGGCACAATGGATACTTGATAGAGAGTGGCATGTTCCACAGGTGGTTTAGTGCAACAGATTGGGCATTCCTTGCACAACTTTTGGACATCAGCTTCCATAGTTGGCCAATGTACTCCGAGTCTCTTTAAGGTCTGTAAAGTTCGTTGCTTTGAATGGTGTTGCTCTAATGCACCTACATGTGCTAATTGCAACCATTTAGCGTACTCATCCTCTTCTACGCAACAAGCCAAGATCCCTTGATCTGTGTGCTTGTACATGCTTCCGGCCATGATGTGATACTTTTGGGCTTTTACGATCTCTCTATTCCGTGTGTTTACCACTGGATGGTTGGGCCCGTACGTCAATACTTGCACCAATGGCTTAGCCCACTGCGGTATAACTTCCAAATTAAACAAGTAAGCATCAGGAAGGTCATCTGACACTCCTTGTGGGGCTTCTCCCGATGTGAGCCTAGAGAGATGATCTGCTCTCAAGTGAGTCCTACCTTTTCTTACCACAACCTCAAAGTCATATTCCATTAGCAAGAGAAACCATCTCACTAATCTTCCTGTATTGCATGGCTTGTTTACAAGATATAACAATGCCTGATGATCAGTAAAAAATTTAAACTTATTTGCAAGCAAATAGTGTCTAAATTTCTTAACTGCATATACCATGCCTAATCCTTCTCGCTCTGTAGTGGTGTAATTCCGTTCAGCCGCATTCAATTGTCTACTGGCATAGGCAATTGGAAGATCCATATTACCTTCACCAGTAGGTTGTGCAAGCACACATCCAATAGCATAATTGGATGCATCAACATGAACGTGGAATGGCTTATTCCAATCTGGTGTGGTCAAGATTGGTGCTGAACATAATCTTCGTTTAAGTTCTTGGAAGGAATTCTCACATTCATCCGTCCACTCAAAGTTAGTGAGAAGTCCGTACATGGGCTTTGCAATGACAGCATACATGTGTATAAATCGTCGGTAATAACCACAGTGCCCCATGAAAGCTTGTACTTCCTTGACATTCTTTGGCCTAGGTAGCTCTGCTATGGCTCTCACTTTTTCTTCGTCGGTAGATATGCCATTCTTTGACACTATGTGTCCTAGAATCTTGCCTTGCCTGACCATAAAAACACACTTTTCTGGGTTCAGGCAGACCTGATATTCTCTACATTTGTCAAAGATTTGTCTGAGTTCAAGAATATGGGTTTGTCTAACATTGGAATGAGCACAGAGATCATCAACATAGACTTCTAAACTCTTTCTTAGGAACTCCTTAAACACATGGCACATCAGCCTCTGGAAGGTAGCTGGTGCGTTGGTAAGCCCAAATGGCATTACTCTAAAAGCAAAAATGCCCCATTCTGTGGCAAAGGCGGTCTTATGCTGATCCTCTGGGGCTATGGCTACTTGATTGTAGCCCGAAAATCCATCAAGGAAGCTGTACACTTCCTTGCCTGCCACTCTTTCTAAGAGATGTTCTGTGATGGGAAGCGGATAGTTATCTCGAATCGTGGCGGCGTTAACCTTTTTCAAGTTAATGCACACACGCAGTTTTCCATTCTTCTTGGGCACCACTACGATGGGGGATACCCATTCAGTGTGCTCAATTTCATAGATAAATCCAGCTTCGACCAGTCTATCTATCTCTTCTTTGATCTTAGCAGCGTAATTGTCGTTATATGTATAAGGCTTTTGCTTAGAGGGTTTAGCATCTGAGGTCATGGGAATAGTGTGTGAGCATATGTCAGGGTCAACCCCTTTCAAATCCTTGTAACTCCAAGCGAATACATCTCTGTATTCTCTTAGCAAGGCAATCAATTCAATCTCTTCTTCTTCTGTCAGGTCATGGCCTATATACGTGCATCTCTCCTCTCCTTCTTCTATGGCCACTACTATTTTCTTGGTGGTTTCTTTGTTATCATAGGCCTCTCCTGATTGTGCCTCTCGTTTAGGCATTCTTATCATGACTCTCTTGTCATCTATCTCATACTTCTTAAAATTTTCTGGGACCTCAAACAAAGATTCTTCCTCCTTTGGTGAGACTTCTTTCTTCTTTCGTTTCTTTCCTTCTTCCCTTGGGGTCATATGCGTTGCTAATCTTACATCATTTGTAACCTCTCCATGCCTCTGGGGTTGAAATTCTACTTCATGGAAGTATTCTTCATCTGATGCAAATGGTGGGTCCATAATGATTGACTCTAGATCGGAGTCACTTGCATCCTCAAATGCATCAGGGCTAGGTTCGCATTCTTCTAGAACTGCCTCTCCCATGATTGGCTCTATGGAGAAGACTGAAATGTCATAGCCATCCTCATCACAGTGAGGTGTCCATTGTTCTTCATTGATGGCTACGTCCATTGTTGCTAAAATTTCTGCCCAACCGTGAGGTTCAAATTCTTCGTCTGGAAAAACTACAGGTGCATAGGCTGGGTCTTGGATTGATCTATGGGTTTCTTTCGCACCTACCCCTCTGGCTTTCTCTCTCTTCTCTTCTTCTACTGCTACCTTGCACATCCATAAGTGAGTATCTTCATGCATCCATGAGGATCCCGACCCTATGGAATGCACCGATTCTGTATCATCTTTGGCTCTATGGATGGGATTCCATTGGATAGGAGGGACATCTCTATGAGAATAATCCTTGAGATTGACTTTGGTTGTAACACCTAAGTGCTGCAGGTACAAAGAATTGGTCCCCCAATCCTGTACCACTTGCAACTGTCGCATGAATGGTCTTCCTAAAATCATCTCATAGGCATGATTTTTGCTGAAGTCACATATGGCAAAGGTATGTTCAAACTCGACACCACAAGTGGTGAGAGTTATTCCTTCTAGCAATCCTAGGGGTCTCTCTATGTGACCATCGGCCATTTGCAATTTCATTCTCGTTGGCCTGAGTGCTGGCTTGCCCCAACGCTTCCATAAGGAGGTAGTGGCAATTGCAACTCCTGCACCTGAGTCCAAAATTGCCTTCGTGGTGTAGTCCTGGTAGGTGATGGGAAGATAGGTGTTCCCTTCTTCACCTTCACACATATCCCCTATCTTATCCAAGGGAATTTCTGGCACTGTCCTATGGGATCCTACCTGGGAATGAGGTTTTGCTATCTCTGGTACTTGTTTGGCTACATGTTTCCATAATTCAGGTCTAACCTTGAGTAGCTCTTCTAACTTGAGATTACACTGCACGTTAGTGTTCTTCACTACCTCTGTGTTCCTAGGTATGACTGAGTCGTCGTTCCTTACCATGACTGTGGGTGCTCTCATACATGTGGACTTTGCTTCCCATGGGCCTGTGAAGTGGGGTAGCTCTTGTATGGAATTAGACTCAAAGTCTAATCTCTCGTGAGACTGAACACTCTCATGCTCCCCGTAAATAGATGGGATGTCTTGTGGGAATTGGTCGTGTGCATCGTCCACAAGTTCAAAAGGAGGGGCGACCTCGCTTTCGTTATCCCATTTGTCTTCTTGAATCTCTCGTAGGAAGTCTGGTGCAAACCGATTCATAGAAGAGGAAGTGTCTGGCTCCGTAGAATTGGGCGCATAAGCAACCTGGGAAGGAGGGCTTATTCTATTGTTGACTCTCTCCTCGTTCTCGCAAATGGCTGGAGCACAAGCTTCTTGGGGAGGATTACTTATTCTATTACTTTTCCGAACAGGCTCACACATTCCCTGAGAAGGAATGTAGGCAACCTGTGGAGGTACTTGAGCTTTCGAGGGAGGCTCATCTGCCTTTTGGGGGGGAAGATAAGCTTCTTGAGGAGGCACATGGGCTTCCTGAAGAGGCTGGCTTATCCGTTCTCTTGCCCTTTCCTTTCTTTGAGGGGTAGGTTCCTTTTCTGACTGTGCAATTAGCCTCTCTATTCTTTCTAAGGAGGGGAAACTGTCTGGTTTAGTGGAATTGGCCACATAAACTTCCGATTGGGAATGATTCATGTTTTTGCTTGCTTTTTCTTTGTCTTGATTTTTTTCTTCCTTGTCAGATCTTGCAATTATCCTCTCTAACTTCTCTAGGAATCCATCCAAGTGTAATTGCGTTTTGGCTGAGCCTGAGTAATTGAAAAGGCGACTGGCTTCAAACATAGTCTGAGCCAATGCGACCATTTTCGCGCATAGTTTGGTTCTTTCTATCTCTAGGTCAGCTCTAGGATAGCACTTGTCATGATCCGTGACGTTTGGCCCTTCTTGGATTCTGGCCTGATATGCTTTAAGCATCATGTCTATGTCTTCGAGAGTGGGATCAGCTAATACCGATCCTGTTTGGGGTGGTGGGTGGGTTACGTGGGCTGTCTTAGAGGGTGAGGGGATGGAGGGTGATGGGGATGGTAGCGGTGGGAATGTGTGAGAGTGCGGTTGAGATGTGATCTCTATGATTTTAGCCTTGGTTTCTCGTAGACTTTCCTCAAGTTCACTCATCTTCTTTGCCAATTGCCTTTTCATGCGTTCGCGGCTATCTCTCCAAGCTCTTGTTCTCTTTTTATTTTGGCTCTCAGTATCGCTAGCATCTGGGCTCTTTTCCTGGCCTACCCCTTGGTTTTGCTGCAATGCTTGAGCCCTAGTGACTACCTGTACTGGTGCAGTGGAAGTGACACTTCCTGAGGAGTCTACCACTAACCCAACAACGTTGATAGGGGTGATTTTTGGCATGCTATTGGGGTTCTTTGGGCAATCTCGTAAGAGATGCTCTTTTCCGCAGTCTTGGCAAAAGCCTTGGATAGTCACGGACTGAGGTTGTGTAGGCGGAGGCAAGGGACAATCACGAATGAAGTGATCCCCCTGACATCGGTAGCATGGTCCTCTAGGAATTGGTGGTCGTACCTGCCTAGGTTGAGGCCTAGGGTTGGGGTTTGCATACATGACGTTCGTGTAATCTGACTCCCAACTCGGTTCGTTTGTCTCTTCGCTATAATAGGACTCACCATGCTCAGGAGACTGCATGTAGTAGGTCTGGGGGCTATCAACATGTGTAGAATCAAAGCTATGGTCACTCGGGTCACTTTCAGAAAGCAAGGATGTTACAGGGACTATAGCTCTATTCAGGTTCTCTTCTGCAGCAGTATACTTTACCGGAATCACATTAGCTGGGGCTGGGGGTTGTTGTGCTAGCACAGGCTGAGGCCTTTGTTGGTTTTGATATTGAGGTTGGAAATTTTGTTGTGGCCTGCCATATGGTTGTGGAGGGTACTGGTTCTGGTATCTGCCTTGTTGGTAGGGCTGAGGGTAGGGTTGCCTAACCGCCTGCTTGTTGTATGGGCAATCTTGTGCGGTGTGGTTGGTGTATCTCCGTTCTATGGTGCAGTACTGGCTACTAGGGTTTACTTGGGGTTGAGCCATAATAGGGCAGACATTCGCCATATGGTCACCACCGCATGTATAGCATCTTTTCACAGGGGCAAACCTTGGGATTTGTTTGCTAGTTACACCTAATTTCTGAGCTACTTTTTCGGCAAGTTCCTCAATTGATGTGGCTTGTGTGGAAGATTGACTAGATGCACTATCTGAATCTTTGTAAATTTTGGACAGCTCTAGCTCTTCTCCTAGGTTATCTTCAATGTCAATGCACATACGTACACACTCTTCTATAGTCCTAGGGTCTTTTAGATACACGTAGGATCTCAATTTTGGACTCAGCAATCCGTCAAGGAATAAGGCTACTTGTTTAGCAGATGTGGGTAGCTCCGAAATAGGGCACCTTTCAAGATATTGTCTAAATCTTCTTCCTGCAAGTCTCACAGTCTCTTGAGGGATTTGCTTGAAGCTGTGAATTAGTGAGGAGGTGTTGTGTCTTATGCCACTCTTGGAGAACTCAATAATAAATACTTCTAGGAGTTGGTCTATGCTCCTGAACTGGCGCTCATCCAATGGATGAAACCATGTAAGTGCCGTATTCCTCAGGGTTAGACCGAAGGCATTGTACTGCGTGAATAGATCCTCAACTTGTTCAGCTCTCAAGACTTGCTTGAACTCCACCACATGATCATAGGGATCTCCTGTGCCGTCAAAGTAATTCTTCATGGACTTAACTAGCTGGGTGGGTCTCAAAGTTCTTGTGTGCTCTCTAGGCCTCGGCAGAGGGAATCCATCTACATTTCTTTGGTTCCTGTGGGCTCTAAGCATCTCAGGTTCTACCCTATTCGTCTCCGTTCTCGTTCTTTCTCTGCCCACTGGATTGGCAAAACTTACTTCTGGTCTATCTTTACTTCTGTCTCTTTGCATACCATGAGCCTGGGATGTTCCAGCTCCAGGGTGACCATAGGATACATTTGATCTTGGTTGGGGGAAAATGAATTCACCCTTCCAAGTGTAAGCATGCCTATCATTTTCTGTCACCACAAAGATCCTCTCCGAAGTGTGGTCTAAGTAGGTCACTCTACCTGGGCTATCTGGATCCTTAAACTCATAGATCATGATTGTTCCTATATCAGTTGGGTGATCCGGTTTATACCTCCAAAAGGCTTCGTCCGTTTCTCGATTGAGAAGCAAATCTATGCACTTGTTATCTTGGGGGACCCACTCAGGCGTGATAATCCTAGTGAGAACTAATTTACCTCGAGGGGTTCTAGGTTCCACTCCCATGTTTCCTTGTTCCAAGTCACCTAAGTCCGCTTCTGAAATTACATTTCCAAATTCATCTGTCCTATCTAGATGACTGGTGACTACGTATATGGTTCCTTCCTTGTCCAGGTATGCACCGTTTTCAAACTTGACAGCTGGGTGCTCTAGTCCTATGGATTGGTCAGGGTTTTTAATCTGGACCACAGATCTTCCTAGGCCGTCCTCATAGATGCTCGCACCTAATCGGTTGGTCCTAAGGTATTCCAACTGTGTTTTGTAAGGGCCTTCTACCCTGTACAAGTAGGGCACACCTGAACTTCCCGTAGGTCTGTCCATACCTTGAGACATCCCTGATTCACTGGTATCAGAGCTAGGGTAATGAGAGTGGTGACTCAACTGTTGAGCCCAAGACCTTGCAGTGTGATTGACACTAGCCTCTGAAGACCTAAGGCTTTGTCTCTCTCTTACTAGGTGTCGTCCTGATCTAAGGTTCATATGCCTATCTAAGTAGCCCAATTCTTTGCCCAGAGTACAACCTCGTTGCCGATCAATTGGTACCAGTCACTTGATTCTTTTTAGTTATTCCTCGTGTTTAAAGTCTTGTCTGCTATTACGTCGTCAGGAATACTTGAATGTTCTTCGTACTTTCAGGTTGATCGTTCCACGTTAGGTTCTTTCCTTTATGTTGTCGACAGTACAGAGATTAAGTTTTTAGCTTGAACTTGAGTTTTTAGGTAGTCTTCAACTTGATAGTGGCCTATCGTCGCCCTGACTTACTCCTACTTCTAATCGTTCTTAGCCTAAGCTAGGAATTGACGAAGAGGAGTTGAGAATATTCCGACCTTTCTTGCCGAACCTTGCTCTTTAGTGCTCGAGAAGTTGATTCTCAAGCGTGCGCAACACCCTTGCTTGGATACTCTCAATTGCTTCTCAATAGGCCTGCATAAATTCCCAAGATTAGCTCCAAGTAGATCATTCAATTGACAGACAATTTATTTCAGACACTTTTTAATGACCCTTGTTCCCCCTTTTGTATTGCTAGAAATTTCCTCTAGAGCTCCCTTGGTGTTCCTACCCCTCTGTGTGTCAACTTCCAAATATCCTATCTGAAAATCAACGCGATATTCTTATAAAAAACAGTTGAGGGCGTGTAGTATATGTCACGAGCTTTCCGACAAGCCCTAGAGCTCAGAAAATGGATTTCCTATGAAAAAGTTATGACCGTTCAGGGTTTAGGGGGTTACTAGACAAACAGATCCTCTCAGGGTTTTAATGCAATTTCTAAGGCCTTTGTAAGTACATGAGTACTTGAGAGTGCAAATATACCCAAAATTTTAGCCTAAATTCCCAAAAATTTACCCCTTAATTTTTTGCCGAAAATGTCTGTCTATCGCGATAGACGGTGTCTGTCGCGATAGACACAATCTATCGTGGGGGCTGTCTGTCGCGATAGACGGTGTCTGTCGCGATAGACGCTATCTGTCGTGAAATTCTGTCTGTCGCGATAGACGGTGTCTGTCGCGATAGACGGTATCTGTCGCGGATTTCTGTCTGTCGCGATAGACGGTGTCTGTCGCGATAGACGCTATCTGTCGTGGAATTCTGTCTGTCGCGATAGACGGTGTCTGTCGCGATAGACGCTATCTGTCGTGAAATTCTGTCTGTCGCGATAGACGGTGTCTGTCGCGATAGACGGTATCTGTCGCGGATTTCTGTCTGTCGCGATAGACGGTGTCTGTCGCGATAGACGCTATCTGTCGTGAAATTCTGTCTGTCGCGATAGACGGTGTCTGTCGCGATAGACGCTATCTGTCGTGAAATTCTGTCTGTCGCGATAGACGGTGTCTGTCGCGATAGACGGTATCTGTCGCGGATTTCTGTCTGTCGCGATAGACGGTGTCTGTCGCGATAGACGCTATCTGTCGTGAAATTCTGTCTGTCGCGATAGATGGTGTCTGTCGCGATAGACGCTATCTGTCGTGAAATTCTGTCTGTCGCGATAGACGGTGTCTGTCGCGATAGACGGTGTCTGTCGCGATAGACTGAAAAAAACGCAAATTTTTGGAAAACTTCTAGTGTTCTAGAGTGCCCTCAAGGTGTAGGTTACAGTGCTAATCATGCATTCACAAATTTTTAAGATTTTCTGTCTGTCGCGATAGACAGAGGTTGTCGTCCCGGGACCTGTGCAGAGCCTGTCGTACCTGCGCACACTGCTGGGGATGATGATACAACAAAAACCTGCAAAATAGCTCAGAAAACATGCAAAAACAGCACATGCAAATTTGCTCTCTCGCTCTCTCTCACAAGTGAAATGAGGGAAATGAGGTGGAGGTGGGGATATAGTCAAAAAACTGAAATTTTCGTGATGATGGAGATGGACGTGGGAGATGGTGATGATGATGATGGTGATGAAGATGGTGAAGAAAGTAAAAGAAAATCGATGAGAGTGAAGAAAATACCTACAACTCCAACGCGTCAACTCTACGTCTTACCATCACACGCTCGTCCTCAAAGCTCGATCCCCGGCAACGGCGCCAAAATTTGGTGTAGCTCAATGATGAGTAGCACCTCCTTTAATGTCAATCCGGGAAGACGTGAGGATGGTAAGAAGACCTCGAGCAAGTGGCGGCACAAGTGCGTGAGTGAGAAGCACACATGCATGCACACACATACACACACACACGCACACACGGCAAGACAAAGAGAGAGAATCAATGGAGTTCTTTAGATTACTTTCAAAAGCTCTTACAAGTTCGTTTCAATTACAATCTAACCTCAAAAATGAGCTCTCTAGCTCTTTTTATAGTTTTTGACTAGCTTTGGCCCTGTCCAGACCTAGTGTCCGGCCTAGTTAAAAATTAGGTTCCAGGGCTTATTTGAGGGCTCAAACGAAGTCTAAAAATTATGAAAATTGGTACGGTGGTACTTCTAATACTCCTCAAGCTCGAGGACTCCTCGGCTTGCACAAAATGGAGTCTAATCTACCAAAAACGGAATTTACAATGTTTGTGTAGTGATTAAAATCACTTGAGTTGTACATAATCTATGGGAAAAAATGATCTGGCCTTGTTGCCGTATTGTGCATGACTCCTTTGTTGCTTTGTATGCCAACATGTTTCCTTCGTCTCCCTCACTAAAATCTCCTACCTTATCCACCGGGATCTTTACAGTGTTTACTTCATCCGATATCTCTTTCTCTTCCGTCTTGATCTCCAATTGACTAGTTAATTTCTCCTTTAAATGTGGTTTGACCTTCAACAATTCTTCTAAAGTTAGGGTACAAGGAATTTTGACTTTTCTAAGATGTTGTATGATATCAGAAGTTTGGACTGATGGGTTCGGTTCCTTTTTCCTTATTGAGGGGATACAATATAATTCTAAATTATGTTCGTATTCCCCTGTGTAATTTGGCAAATCCTTTACTCCCTCATCTCCTTTGTCACTAGGATCCATTGGTAAAATTTCTTCTGAATTTAATTCAGGTATTGAACCCTCTATTTCGTTTTCTACTTCTAGTTCTTCAAAGAGTGGTTCAATTCCTTCCACTTTCTTCCATCTGTCTTCTTGGACTCTTGCCCACAAATCTTTAGGCCATTCCCCTTCTACTTCGGGAACAATGGATCCTTCCCTTTTATCCTCACAATAATTGCCATTCTGTGTATCACTTACTTCAGGTTTTTCGTGGTCATTGGTGAAGATGCACTCTTGGAATTCTCTTTCAGGAATTTGGGTCTTGGGTAATGGCAATGCAGGTTTTTCTAAGGTCTGTTGAGCAACTTCAATCAATTTTTTGCAGATCTCCAACCTCTCTTTCTCTAGGTCACCTCTAGGGTATTCTCTTTCATGTTGTTCGATGGTCGGTCCGGCTCTTATTCGTGCCTTGTATGCCTGAACCCACATGGCTAATTCTTCAGGCATGGGATCCGGTAAGACGGATCCTACCTCTTCTTTTTTGTACTTTTCATTTTTGTTTTCTTTTTCAATTTTCTGTTCCTCTTTTGGGTTTTGTTCACTCTTCTCATTTTCCTTTTTCTATAGTAACTTCTTTCTTTTTATCCTATCTACAGTTCTTCTATCTTTGGGTTCTTTTATTTACAACACTTTTTTCAGGCTCTTCCGAGTCTTCCACTCTCTGAGGTGTGGGTGTATTCATCTCTAGGTCACTTTGATGGTGTTTTTCAAGTTTTTCTGGGGTTTCTCTAGCTTTGGCTCTTGTTATCGCCTTCAATGGTACAATATATTCCTTATCGCTCCCTGATGATTCGATTACTTCTATCACATTGATTTGCACGTTGGAAGTAACCTTGTTGGGGTTCTTGGGGCAATCTCTAAAAAGGTATTCCTTACCACAATCACTACAATAGCCTTCCCAAACTTGTTGTGGTGGTGGTGGGTTTGGCAATGTGCATTCTCTGATGTAGTGATCACCTCCACATCTATAGCATGGTCCTCTGGGTAAAGGCGGTCTGTTCATGGGTCGGGGTGGTATGGTTGCTCTAGGAGCTGTGTACATTAGCGACACATAGGAGTAGATCCATCTATATGTGCCCATAGAATTCCAATGACATTTGAAGCCAAACCGTCTAAACAAAGACCATATACATACAATGATGTGTATTCAGCAAAGATAAAGGAAGAGATAGACAAGTTGTTAGATGCCGGATTCATATATGAGATTGAGCACACGGAATGGGTGTCACCTTTGGTGGTTGTACCGAAAAAGAATGGAAAGTTAAGAGTGTGCATCAATTTGAAGAAAGTAAATGCTGCAACCATAAGGGATAGTTACCCACTACCCATTACAGATCATCTCTTGGAAAGAGTGGCAGGGAAGGAAGTTTATAGCTTTTTGGATGGCTTTTCAGGGTATAATCAGGTAGCCATTGCTCCTGAAGACCAACACAAAACCGCTTTCGCAACTGAATGGGGAGGATACGCCTTTAGAGTCATGCCTTTTGGTCTAACTAATGCCCCGACCACCTTCCAAAGATTGATGTGCCATGTATTCAAAGAATTCCTAAGAAAAAGTATGGAGGTATATGTGGACGATCTTTGTACTTATTCAGCTATACGATCAAAGCACATCCTGGAACTAGAGAAGATCTTTGCAAAATGTCGACAATATCGAGTATGCCTCAACCCAGAAAAATGTGTCTTCATGGTTAGACAAGGAAAAATCTTAGGACATATTGTCTCTAAAAAATGGAATCTTAACTGATGAAGACAAAATCAAAGTAATTCTGGATTTACCAAGACCAAAGACTGCTAAAGAAGTTCAAGCATTTATGGGACACTGTGGATACTATCGAAGATTTATACATATGTATGCCATAATTGCTAGACCTCTCTATGCACTCTTGATTCAATTTAATTGGACCGAAGAATGCAAGAAAGCCTTTATTGAGTTAAAGAATCGATTGAGTTCAGCACCAATCCTTTGTGTACCAAATTGGAATAAGCCATTTCACATTCATGTGGATGCTTCCAAGTTTGCCATTGGTTGCATCTTAGCTCAACCTGCAGATACAGGGAAGCTAGACCACCCTATAGCCTATGCCAATAGACAACTCAATCAAGCAGAACGCAATTATACCACCACGGAGAGAGAAGGCCTAGGGATGGTGTACGCAGTGAAAAAGTTCAGACATTACCTGTTGGCAAACAAGTTCAAATTCTTCCTTGATCATCAAGCCCTACTGTACTTAGTCAATAAACCTTGCAATACAGGAAGACTAGTACGATGGTTCTTATTACTAATGGAATTTGATTTTGAGGTAGTAGTCAAGAAAGGGAACACCCACATAAGAGCAGATCACTTATCCAGAATGACCCATGGAGAACCACCCATAGGAGTACCAGATGATCTGCTAGATACGTACCTTTTTAACCTGGAAGTATGTCCCCAATGGGCAGAAAAGTTGATACCTATACTTACACATGGACCTAAAGATGGGATCACACCAAACCGAACCCAAGACCTTTGGAAGACTAAAAACCTTCATATCATTGCAGGAAGTTTGTATCACCAAGATTCGAATGGATTACTCATGAGATGCGTAGAAGAAGAGGAACAAGAAATGTGGCTTCAGAAAGCACATGTAAACCAATGGAAAACTCATTTGAATGCAAATGGAACATGGCAAACCCTGAGGAGGTTCAGGCACATAACTATGTATCAGCGTGTCACATTTGTCAAGAACAAAATCCAGAAGAAAACTCAACTCTATGCTATTCCACAGTAGCACCGAGATGGAGCATGCCTCTGGTAAAGTTCTTAAAGACTCAAGAATACCCAGAAGGAGCCACTTCAGCAAGGAAACGTGCACTTGTAGAACAGAGTAAGGATTATGCCATTATAGGAAAACAACTTTTTAGGCGAGGGAGAGATAACCAATTACGAATGTGCATTCATGAAGATGAATATCTTTCTGTCTTAGAGATGGCACATACAGGAGCTGCGGGAGGGCACTTCTCTGCAGATAAAACAACAAAAAAGATCCTCTTTGCTGGAATGTGGTGGCCAACTCTACATCAAGATGCGGTAACATATGTGCAACGTTGTGATACTTGTCAACGAACAAAATATCCAATTAGAAGAGATGAGATGCCACTGAGACCCATGATGAGTGCCAGAGCTTTCACGAAATGGGGAATAGACTTCATAGGACCTATTAGCCCACCAGCGAAAGGATCCCATGCCGAATATATAATTGTAGCCACATACTATCTGACCAAATGGGTTGAAGCCAAAGCGACCAAGAAAAATGATGCAAGAACCACAGATAAGTTTCTCTTTGAGAACGTTTTCACTAGATTTGGACTACCGATAGAAATTGTGAGTGATAGAGGTACGCACTTTGTGTGTGAAGTTATAGAAGCCTTATTGAATGAATTTTTGGTAATTCATAAGAAATCAGCTCCTTATCACCCACAAGCCAATGGACAAGGCGAAAGTTCGAATAAAATCTTGTGTACAGTTCTCACAAAAATTGTTAACAATGGTAGATCGGATTGGGATAAACAATTACATCATGCTTTATGGGCATTTCGAGTAGCCTATAAAACCGCCATAGGCACTACTCCATTTAACTTAGTATATGGACAAAATGCTATTTTGCCAATTGATTTCTTAATTCCCACTCTGAGAATAGCAACTACTTACGAGTGGACGGGACATGAACTATCAGCTCAATTGAATCAATAGAAAAGCTTCACGAAACTAGGTTACAAGCAGTAGCAGGCATTTATGCTGCTAAACGGCGACAGAAAGCCTACTATGATGCTCACATCAAGGACAAAAATTTGAAGGAAGGAGATTTAGTCTTGGTATATACGTTGAAACAACATGCTAAGAAATTGCAGAAGAGAGGATATGGCCCATTAATCATTAATCGTATATCGACAAGTGGAGCCATCAGCTTAGCAACCATAGATGGAGAAGTATTACCAAACTACATCAGTGGATGTCGAGTGAAAAAATATCTAGAACCATTGACCGAAGAAACAATGTCTCGATTAATCAAGGGCAAGAATAGACGTATTGAAGAGGAAAGAATACGAGAAGAAGCGAGACAAGAAGCACTAGAGCGAATAAAGAAACGGAAAGAGTGGATGAGAGAGAGAGATGAGAGATATCGACTAGGAGAAGAACTCATCCCAATGGCCAATTTTAGAGCCACTAAAAACCTAGGTTCACAGAGAACACAACCATATTTAAATTTGGGAGCAGGTAAAATAGAGTACCACTTGGTGGATGCTCTCATTTGTATCAAACTTTCTTTGACCCAAAAGGTCAAGGAGGAATCACGTCCATCGATGGCACAATTGATAGGAATAGGAGGAACGATTACTCAATGCAGAGGTGACTCCCTGGCAACGGCGCCAAAAAGTGTGTTGACCTAAGTACCAACTTAGGGACTTGTGGAGAAAGAGACTATACCTCAATCCCCTTCAAGTGCATATAGTGGGGATTCACGCTTTTAAATATCAATCCGATGAGTATACAAACCTAGCCGAGTGTATGAGGACATGCAATCATGTGATGATCAATGCAAGTGAACTACTCAAAGAATGCAATTAAGGTAAAGACTAATCCAAACAAACTTCAATTGTTGGTCATGGTGTCACGATACTTGGTGCAGCAGCCGTCCGTATTTTGGACTTTTCTCCCAGCTTTGAACTCCAAATATAGCAAATAGAATATGCGTTTCGAAGCTCTCGAGAAGACGCATCCAATGGCAGTGGTTTCACTCAATTCTGACACTCTTAATTTAAGTTATGAGCAAAATACTGAGTTTCGGGAAATACCTTCCTACACTTCAGCACTTCCTACACTTCGCACATACCTTAACTACAGCAAACAAACGCTTTCATGGATAGACAACACTTCCTAACACTCTTTCCAAGCAATACACATGTACACAAGCTCACCAAGAAGAAGATACAGAGTGAAGAAGACACAAATTCGAATTTCTGTGCTCTCCTTTCTCACAATGGCAAAAAGTCCTTACAAAGAGTCACAAATTGACTTATATACTTGTGCCCTAAAAATGGTCCTTTCACACAAGAGACCGGCACTTTATTCACTAAGAAGACTAATTTCCTACTATTTTACATGAGTAAGCTTCTAATCTTCTATGGGGATGCATCTAGGGGACTCCTCTAGTGCATTTACAACGGAAAATATATTACAAGAGTGGTTATGATACAAAGATATGATGTCCAAATCGAAAAAATTTTGGGGCCCGTCTTTTTCTCTGCTTTGTGCTCTCTTTAGCTCTGCAACAAATGTCTTCATCATGACATACTAGCATGTTGACTTTCATTGGAACATCTTGAAGGTAGATGGGAAGTTCCACCTCGCCCAAACAAGGGGTTTCCACACCTCCCAAACCTATGAGATAGGCTTCTATGGGCTTTACGTTCAATTGCAAGTCTTGGCAGTATGATAGTCTAACTGCACTAGTTGCTGCACCTGAGTCAATCAATGCTCTCACAGTCCTTGCATTCTTCCCTTGTCCTACCACTATGGTCACAAAAGGACGTCGATCAATTATTTGAGAAGCAATTGCACTTGATGTTTGACACATGGCCATGTAGTAGATGGGGGCCTCAAGATTGACATCTAGGCCTAGGCATCTTAACTTATTTCTCCTAATGCGTTCTCTAGCCTCTGCCTGTGCTTCTTCTCTAACCCTTAACTCTTCTTCTTTTTGCTTCTTAGCAGTTTTGAGTCTTTGTAGCATATCCTCTGTAAGAGGTTCTTGATATAGCTTGACTCGACAACCACTAATATAGTTGGGCAAGATATCACCTTCTAGTGTGGCCAATTGAACTGCACCACTAGTGGAAATTCTATTAATGATCATGGGTCCATATCCTCTTTTTTCTCCAATTTACGGGCATGTTGCTTTAATGTATAAACCAACACTAGGTCTCCCTCTTTCAAGCCTTTATCTTTGATGTGTGCATCGAAGTATGCCTTTTGCCGTTTCTTTGCAGCATAGATGTCTGTCGCTGCTCGTAGCCTTGTCTCACCTAAGCGTTCTAGATCAAAGATCCTAGAGGATAATTCATGTCCATTCCACTCATGCTCTTGTGCTACTTTTAAAGTTGGGATTAGGAAGTCCAATGGTAGCACAACATTCTGTCCGAAGACCATCTAAAATGGGGTGGCATTGAGTACCGTTTCATAGGCAACTCGGTAGGCCCAAAGAGCATGATGAAGTTGTTTGTCCCAATCAGAGTGTTTGTTATTTACGAGTTTTGTCAATACATTACATAGGATCTTATTCGTGCTCTCAGCTTGTCCGTTAGCTTGTGGATGATAGGGGGCAGACTTCTTATGTATCACCAAGAATTCTTGGAGAAGATTTTCAATGACTTCATTCAAGAAGTGTGTACCTCTATCACTAACTAACTCTATTGGTAACCCATATCGTGTGAACACATTCTCGAATAAAAACTTAGCTGTAGTTTGAGCATCGTTCTTTGTTGTGGCTTTGACTTCGACCCACTTTGTGAGGTAATCAGTGGCTACAATAATGTATTCGGCATGGGAGTTTCTAGCTGGGGGGTTAATAGGACCTACAAAGTCTATGCCCCACTTCGAGAACGCACGTCCTCCCATCATTGGTCTCAAAGACATCTCATCTTTTCTAATTGGGTACTGGGCACGTTGGCATGTATCAC
This sequence comes from Ceratopteris richardii, assembly GCA_020310875.1. Classification (NCBI taxonomy): domain Eukaryota; kingdom Viridiplantae; phylum Streptophyta; class Polypodiopsida; order Polypodiales; family Pteridaceae; genus Ceratopteris; species Ceratopteris richardii. The sequence goes on from CM035423.1 coordinate 52,571,697, forward strand.
ATTTCTTTACATAGGTATGTGCATCCATATGAAGAGTGGGCCACCAAAGTCCTGAGAATAGAATAATCTTAATTACTCGGTCAGGACCAAAGTGTCCACCTGCCACACTACTATGTGCAGTTTCCAAGACTTTCAAGTAGTCTGATTCATGAACACACAATCTTAGATAACCATCTTTTCCTCTTCAGTATAGGTTGTCTCCTACGAAGGCGTAGTCTTTAGCCTCCTGCTCCATACTTCGTTTTCTTGCTAGACTTGCCTCTATAGGTAGTGTTCCTGATCGCATGAATTCTACCAATGGAGCACTCCAATCTGGAATCAATGACACATGATAAAGGGTAGCATGTTCAATTGGGAGTCTCTCTTTGCACATTGGACAATTCTTAATCCACTCATGAATTTCTTTATCCATACTAGGCCAATACACTCCTAAACGTTTTAGATTTTGCAGTGTTCGTTGTTTAGAATAGTGATTCCCTAGAATTCCTTCATGGGCTTGTTGCAACCAACTAATATGTTCATCATCCTCAACACAACAAGCTAGAACACCTTCGGTATCTTGTTTATACATGCTTCCTGCCAATATTTGATATTTTTGTGATTTTACAATTTCATCCTTCTTTGTTTTTACATTCTTATTTGCGGGTCCAAAGGTTAGGACTCGTACCAACTTATTTGCCCATTTAGGAACAACTTCTAGATTGAACAGATAGGAACAACTTCTAGATTGAACAGATAGGAACAACTTCTAGATTGAACAGATAGGAACAACTTCTAGATTGAACAGATAAGCATCGGGCAATTCATCAGACATGCCTTGCGGTGGCTCTCCTGAAGTGATGCGAGAAAGGTGATCCGCTCTGAGGTGGGTCTTACCTTTCCTAACAACCACTTCAAAGTCATATTCCATTAGTAAGAGGAACCATCTTACTAAGCGTCCCGTATTGCAAGGTTTATTGACCAAGTATAATAAAGCTTGATGATCAGTGAAAAAATTGAACTTGTTGGCCAATAGATAGTGTCTAAACTTCTTCACAGCATATTACATGCCTAAACCTTCTCTTTCGGTTGTGGTGTAGTTTCGTTCAGCAGCATTCAATTGCCTACTAGCATATGCTATAGGCAAATCTAAATTCCCTTCACCAGTTGGTTGTGACATCACACATCCTATTGCATAATTGGATGCATCCACGTGTACATGGAATGGCTTATTCCAATCAGGAGTGGTCAGTATCGGTGCTGTGCACAAGCATCTCTTCAGCTCATTGAAGGACTTCTCGCATTCGTCGTTCCACTCAAAGTTTGTCAACAAGGCATAAAGAGGTTTGGCTATAATTGCATACATGTGAATAAACCTACGGTAATATCCACAATGGCCCATAAAGGCTTGTACCTCTTTAACATTCCTTGGCCTCGGCAACTCCGCTATGGCTTTTACCTTGTCCTCGTCCGTTGAAATTCCATTCTTAGACACAATATGACCTAAGATTTTACCTTGACGTACCATGAACACGCACTTCTCTAGGTTCAGACACACTCGATATTCTCTACACTTGTTGAAGATCTGTCTGAGCTCAGGGATGTGGTATCTTCGCTCTTGGGAATGAGCACATAAATCATCTCCATATACTTTTAAGCTCTTTCGCAAGAACTCTTTGAAGACATGACACATGAGCTGTTGAAAGGTTGCAGGTGCATTGGTGAGCCCAAATGGCATCACCCGAAATGCAAAGATTCCCCATTCTGTGGCAAAAGCTATTTTATGTTGATCTTCTGGGGCAATGGCTACTTGGTTGTAACCTGAAAATCCATCAAGGAAGCTATAAACTTCCTTGCCTGTAACACGCTCCAATAAATGTTCAGTGATTGGAAGTGGATAACTATCTCTTATCGTGGCAGCATTAACTTTTTTTAGGTTAATACACACACGTAACTTTCCATTCTTCTTGGGCACCACTACAATGGGAGACACCCATTCAGTATGCTCAATCTCATAGATGAATCCAGCTTCAATCAATCTATCAATTTCTTCTTTTATTTTGGCTGCATAAGTGTCATTATATGTGTAGGGCTTATGTTTGGTGGGCTTGGCATCTGCTATCATGGGAATCGTATGAGAACAAATTTTCGGATCTACTCCCTTCAAGTCTCTATAGTGCCATTCAAACACGTCCCTATATTCCCTTAACAAGGCTACCAACTCTACTTCCTTTTCCTTACTTAGGTCATCTCCTATGTATGTACATCTATCTTCGTTATCTTCGATGGTGACCACAATTTTTTTGGTCTTTTCTTTGTTATCATATGCTTCTCCTATTGTGGCCTCTCTCTTAGGCATTTGTACCAAAATTTTTCGGTCTTCCACTTCATATTTCTTGAAATTTTCTGGTACTTCAAATAATTGCTCCTCCTCTCCTTGTTTAGCTACTTTTCTTTTCTTTTTCTTTTGACTACCTTCACTCCCATCCTTTGAATTTACCGTTTTGATGCTTGTGAGAGGTTCTTCTTCTTTTTGTGTAAATACTCCTATGTCTTCTAGATAGTGCTTCTCTGAAATAAAGCAACTATCCATCACAATGGACTCTAGATCATCATTGTTCTCTTCTTCTTTTATGACATCACTAGAGTCACATTCTTCTAGCAAGGGTTGACACATGAACACTGAAATATCATATCCCTCCTCATCACAATGAGGTGTCCATTGTTCTTCATTGACAACAATGTCCATGGTGGCTAGGATTTCTGCCCAACCATGAGGCTCAAATTCCTCATCTAGAAATACCATCGGGGTATAGGCTGGGTCTCGAACTGGTCTATCTCCTTGAGAAGTTCCTTTTTCTCTTGCCTTTAAGGGTTTTTCCTCTTCCTTTGCGACCTTGCACATCCACAAATGAGTATCTTCATGCATCCAGGATGCATCAGATGAACTCTTAGAATGCACAGAGATTGAATCTTCTTGATCCTTGTGGATAGGATTCCACTGTAAGGGTGGTACATCTCTGAAGGTGTAATCCTTCAAATTGTCCTTGGTTGTAACCCCTAAGCGCTGCAAGTATAAGGAGTTGGTTCCCCAATCCTGTACAACTTGCAGTTGTCGTAGGAAGGGCCTTCCTAGGATCATCTCGTAGACATTATTTTTTCCAAAGTCACATATAGCAAATGTGTGTTCAAACTCTACACCGCAGGTGGTTAGAGTTATCCCTTCAAGCAATACTAGAGGTCGTTCAAAATGACCATTGGCCATTTGAAGCGTCATTCTAGTTGGTCTTAATGTGGGCTTGCCCCATCGCCTCCACAAGGAGGTGGTTGCAACAGCAGCACCAGCAACTGAATCTATGATTGCTTTGGTTGTGTAACCTTGGTAGGTGATTGGAAGATAAGTATTACCTTCTTCCCCTTCACTCATGTCCCCTATTTTATCAAGAGGTATCTCTGGAACTTTCTCTTTAGAGCCTGCTTTTGGCATTTTGGAATCAAGTTCGGGAACCTGATCCTTCACATGATCCCATAGCTCAGGTTTTGCTTTGAGCAGCTCCTCTACCGTGAGATGACACTGAACTTTAGTGTTCTTCACGACGTCAGTGTTTCTTGGAATCATCGAGTCTTCATTTCTGATCACTATTGTGGGATCTCTAATCTGGACAGATTCAAATTCCCATGGGCCTGTGAACTGTGGCAACTCTTGTAAAGAATTAGATTCAAAATCTAACCGTTCATCTTCTTGTTGCTCTGTTTTTTCTCCATAAATAGACGGAATGTCTTGTGGAAATTGATCATGAAGGTCATCAATCTCAAGGATAGGAGGAGGATTATCCTTCTCCTTGGCCCATTTCTCTTCTTGTATTTCCCGCAAGAACGTTTGAGAGTGTTGTTGAATTGAAAGAGGCTCTCCATCATCTATGGAGTCAGGAACATAGACTTTCTTTGGTGATGAGCTTTCTCTTTCAATAATTAGTCGGCCCTTCTTGAAGTCGAGCCTGGTATGCCTTGAACATCATGTCCAAATCCTCTGGGGTTGGATCTGCAAGAACATACCCTGATTGTGGTGGTCTATTTACACTGGTTGGTGGGTGGGGATGAGGTGGTGTGGATGGAATCTTGATCTGCGAGGGGCTTTGAGAGGCAATATCTTCTATTTTTGTTTTTGCATCTTTCAAGCTTTCTTCTAGTTTGGATAACTTTTTGGTCCACTTACGATTGGCCTTCTCTCTAGTGTCCTTCCATGTTCTTGTTCTTCGCTTACTAGGCTCTCCTACTTCACGCGGCTCTGATTGCTCAGCTGGTTTAGTTTGTTGTAAGGCTTGTGCCCTAGTAACTGCGTGTATAGGAGCCACATTATCACTGCTAGAACCTGAATCCCTTGCTAGGCCTACTACATTAATGGGTGTAACCTTTGGTGCACTAGCGGGATGTCCGGGACAATCTCTCAGGAGCTGTTCTTTGCCACACTCAAGACAAACAACTTGTATCGTGATGTTCTGCCCTTGTGTCGGAGATAGTGGATGGGGTGATTGTTGTCCTGGTATAGGTTGAGGTTGGCCATATCCTTCATGTTCATATGGTCTAGTTGCTCCTCGTGGTTCTAGACATGGGCTATACCTAGGAACTTCTCTTCCTTGTTCTGTAGGAGGGTACCCATATGGTCTATAGTGGGGTGGTACAAATGGTCGTGGCTGTCTATTCATTAGATAGTTTTTAGTGTTGTAGTTGGGGTACTTCGGCTCACTATAAGAGTACATGTTAGGCGCTTGAGTTGGTCGTCTATCGTACGGGTAAGGTTGTGATAATCCTAATGCTTCTCGGTTGCAGACATGAGATGGATGATCCCCACCGCAAAGTGTGCAACTTCCTAACATTGGCACTCTCAAGGAGGAGTTTTGGTAGTTCCCTTGTCCTTGTACCCCTAATTTCTTGGCCACTAACTCTGTCACTTCCTCCACATAACTCGAACTTGAAGTTTCATTGCTCCTTGTATCCTCTGTTCTCGTAGGATCTTGTGTGATTTTGAGATCATCAGCTAAGTTGTCTTCCAAATCTATGCACTCCTGAAGACACTCACTTAGGGTTTGCAGCCGTTTTACGTATACTAACATTCTCATTGTTCCGTTCGTTAGACCTTCTAAAAATAGGGATATCATTTTTTGCTGAGAAGGTCTCTCTGTTATAGGGCATCGGGTTACGTATTGCTTAAATCTTCGTGCTGCATTTTTTATTGTCTCATCAAGAGCTTGTTTGAAACTATGTAGTAAGGATGACGAATTGTGCTTGATCCCTCGCTTAGTGAATTCCCAAATAAGTTCTTGGAAGAATTGTTCAATATGTTCAAAGCAACTTGGGTCCAAGGATTGAAACCACGTCAAGGCTATTCCTGTGAGGGTTAGTCCAAAGGATTCATATTGCATGAAAAAGTCATCCACTTGCTCCGCTCGCAACACCTGCTTGAATTCTGCAATGTGGTCATAGGGGTCTCCTGTGCCATTGTAACGATTTCTCATACATTTGGCCAATTGGATTGGTCTCACTCTTTTACCTGGCTCTAAGGATTGCATTATGATGGGGACACCTTGCGGCGGTTCTGTCCTAAAGGTAGGTCTATTCAAATTTCCCATTCTCTGGCTAGAGTGGCCGTGGGGGTTGATTCTTGGCATGTTGAATTGTTCATGTGGTCTATCGGGTATACTACCTTGGCTCATTTGTCCTAACGTCACATTTTCTGTTCTTTGTTGGGTTTCGAATGGGTTTTGCGAGGTAGTTGCCTGATCTCTAGCTAACTCTCCTCTTTCATTAATCTGATCAGGGTTTTCAATTACTACATATATCTGGCCCATCTTGTCCCTATAAACTCCACTTTCATACTTGACAGCTGGTCTTGGAATTATTTCGGATTCTGTGTTGTTTACCATTCTTGCTACTGTCCTCTGTAGACCATCAAGGTAGATGGGTATTCCATGTAAGTTGGTGGATATGTATTGAAGAGACATCCTATATTCCCCTTCCACTATAGACATAAAACCTTCCCTAGGTACGGAACTATGCATCTCTTCAGAAGCCAAGAGTCCCTCCCAGTTAAGTGACATTTTTTACTCACTTGTCTATGAACTCAGCACCTGGTGTTAACCCCTGAGTTGACTTGGTTGTGCAGTTGAACTTAGTTTCAAATGATTTGGTACTTTATCTTCCTAAGTGTATACTTGATCTTAGGTTCCTAAGCCTTGTCTACAAGTCCACAATTGTCCTTTGAATTGCTCAAAATCTTGTGGAACCCCTTGTTTCCTACTCCAACCTGAGGGTCAACTTAAAAATACCCTATCTAATAATCATGGTATTAATTTTACCATAACTAGTTGATGTTTTTGTTGTACTCCTCACGAGCTTTCCAACAAACCCAAGATCACTTCGAACGGATTTCGTATGAGAAAGTTATGCCAGTTCAGGGTTCTGGGGGTTAAAACAGGGAAACCGGACCTCTTAGGACTTGCTTCAAAACAGGCGATACACGATACTTGGTATGTATCACGATACTTGAAGTAGGCGATACACGATAGCTGTGATGTCACGACACACGATATTTGGGAAATATCGCGATACTTGATGTCCACGATACTCGATCTTTGAACCAGACAATACACGATATTTCAAGGAAAACGATACTCGATACTTGAGGAATATGATACACGATATTTGGGAAATATCGCGATACTTGATATTCACGATACTGGATACTCAGAGAACACAATACTTGATACTTGGTAGGTATCGCGACCGGGATCACACGATACACCAGACACGATACACGACAAGTATCGAGAGGAAATTCAAGATGATACTCGATATTTGCCAGGTATCGGGAAAGTAGTATCCGCGATACACGATATCCAACAAGTATCGCGATACTTGAGCAAACGCGATACTCGATACATGATACTTGGGAAGTATTGCGATCGGGCAAACACGATACACGATCTCTGGCAAGTATCGCGATCGAGCAAACACGATACACAATACTTGTGAAGTATCGTGATACTCAACCACAGGAAATCACTATACTTGTCAGGTATCGCGATACCTCAACCGCGGGAGAAACACAATACTTGGATTTTTTGGAGTCCAAGTTCAAACATTTTTGCAAATATGAGTACCTTGTGTCCTCCTTGTCACTCCTATGTGTCTGTAGATGCAAAATCTTCCTTCAAACCCATGATATTGCACTCACGATACTTGGCGCAGGTTTCGTCATGTCCGGGGCTGTTCACTCAGATTTTCAGCTATTTTGGTACTACTTCTTCAGCGCCTCTGTTCTGCACCCTCTCTAAGGTTTTTTGTTACAACCACAAGTAAAAAGCGAGGTGAATGTACTCTAGATAATGGAAAAAAACTGAGAAGATGAAGGTGGGTGGAGATGGTGATGATGATGAAGATGAAGGAGAAGAAAAACTCAAAAAGTGAACTGAAAATGGTGATTTTTTTTTACCTTCCAACGTCGCTACTCTACGTCTTACCGTCACACGCTCGTCCTCCAAGCTCTCTCCCCGGCAACGGCGCCAAATTTGGTGTCACTCTAGCACAATGGTGAGTACCAACGTGAGGAGATTCACCTCATCAATGTCAACCCGTGGAGACGTGAGGACCGGTATGAAGACCGCGAGCGAGTGATGACACAAGTGCGTGAGTGAAAGCACACAAGCATGCACACACATACACACACGCGCGCACAAGGTAAGAGCAAAGAGTGGAACAATGGAAGATCTTCAATGACACTAGAAATCTCATACAAAGCTGAAATCTACAACAAGCTACCCTAAAAAATGAGCTCTCCAGCCCTTTTTATAGTTTTTGAGTGGTTTTGGCCCTGTTCAGACCTAGTGTCCGGCCTAGTTAAAAATTAGGTTCTCGGGCTTATTTGGGGGCTCAAACGGAATCTAAAAATTATGACAATTGGTAGTATGATACATTTAATACTCCTCAAGCTCAAGGACTCCTTGGCTTGAACAAAATGGAGTTGTAAAAATAGAAAATGGTATTTACAATGATTTTTAGTGATAAAAATCACTATTTTTATAGGGATTTCTTCTGAAAATTTGATAGGTGCTTCTTGGAGCTCCCTACTTGCTCCTTCTTCTTGTGTCACCACTTCCTTGATCCACTTTTATGCATGTGCTTGACCTTGAGCTTCAATACATATACACATACACATACATATACATATACATATACACATACATATACATATACATATACACATACACATACATATACAGATACACATACACATACATATACAGATACACATACACATACATATACATATACACATACACATACATATACATATACACATACACATACATATACATATACACATACACATACATATACATATACACATACAGATACATATACATATACATATACATATACATATACATATACATATACATATACATATACATATACATATACATATACATATACATATACATATACATATACATATACATATACATATACATATACATATACATATACATATACATATACATATACATATACATATACATATACATATACATATACATATACATATACATATACATATACATATACATATACATATACGTATACATATACATATACATATAAATATACATATACATAAACATATACATACACATATACATATACATATACATATACATATACATATACATATACATATACATATACATAAACATATACATATACATATACATATACATATGCATACAGATATACATACACATATACATATATATACATATGCATATACATATTCATATGCATATACATACATACACACATACACACGCACACACACACACACGCATATATATATATATATATATATATATATATATATATATATATATATATATATATATATATATATATATATATATATATATATATATATATATAGATATATGCATATACATATACATATCAATATTCATATAGATATAGATATACATATACAATTACACATACATAAACATATGCATATACATACACATATACATATATGTATACATATACATATGCACATGCATATGCATCTGCATATATATATCCATATACATATACATATACATATGCATATACATATACATATACACACATATACATATATATATACATATACATATGCATATACAGATACATATACATATACATATACATATACATATAAATGTACATATACATATGCATATACAGATACATATACATATACATATACATATACAGATACATATACGTATACATATACGTATACATATACATATAAATGTACATATACATATGCATATACAGATACATATACATATACATATACGTATACATATACGTATACATATACGTATACATATACGTATACATATACGTATACATATACGTATACATATACGTATGCATATACGTATACATATACGTATACATATACGTATACATATACGTATACATATACGTATACATATACGTATACATATACGTATACATATACGTATACATATACGTATACATATACGTATACATATACGTATACATATACATATACATATACATATACATATACATATACAAATACATATACATATACATATACATATACATATAAACATACATATACATATACATATACAGATACATATACATATAAATATACAGATACATATACATATACATATACATATACATATACATATACATATGTATATACATATACATATACATATAAATATACATATACATATACATATAGATATACATTGTCATATACATATACATATACATATACATATACATATACATATACATATACATATACATATACACATACATATACACATACGTATACATATACATATACATATAAATATACATATACATATACATATACATATGTATATACATATAAATATATATATACATATACATATACATATACATATACATATACATATACATATACATATACATATACATATACATATACATATACATATACGTATACGTATACGTATACATATACGTATACGTATATATATACATATACATATACGTATACGTATACAATACATATACATATACATATACATATACATATACATATTGTTGTAGAGCAAAGGAGTAAAAGAGAAGAGCCCCAAAAGTTTTGAATTAATGGGCATATTTTTCTTCTTCAAAGTCCTAGAGAATTCCCTCAAGCCATGTAAATGCACTAGAGGAGTCCTCTAGTGGCATGATCCCAATTTGTTGTAAAATATCCCTTGTAAATTAGTAGGAAATTCACTTTTTTGGAATAAAGTGCCGGTCTCTTGTGTGAAAGGACCAAACTTAGGGCACATGTATATAAGTCACTTGGTGACTCTTTGTAGAAACTTTTGGCTATTGTGAAGAAGGAGCTCTCCAAAATTTCGAATTTGCCTCTTTCATGTAGATTTCCATCTTCTCTTTGATCTTGTATGTGTATGTAATGCTTGGAATGTGTGTGTAGGACTGTTGTCTACCCCTCCCCACTGTTTTTGAACTACTGTAGTGTGTGTGTGAGCTTGTAGGAGTTGTGGCGTGAGTGTGGGTGTTTCCCGCCATTCGCTATTTTGGTCATTACTTGGAGCCGAGTTTTCAGAATCGAATCACTTCCAATAGATGCGTCTTGTCGAGAGCTTCGAAACGAGTACCCTATTGACTATATTCCGAGTTCGGAGCTGGGAGAAATCCTTGATTTTCTGAAACTTCTGTAAGACGTATCGCGGTAGACACTTTCAGTTTCTCAGTGAGTTTGAGAGGTTGATTAGTCTTCTCTCATTCATAGCAGCTGAACCACTTCATGTTCCATCATGTGTGCACATGTCCTCATACACTTGGTTAGGTCGTTCGATCGGATTGACATTTAAATGTGTGTTAATTTCCCACTATATGCACTGGTGTTGCAATAGAGGTACAATCTCATTGGCACGAGTCCTTGAGTCTTCTTGACTCAAGTACACACGTTTTTGGCACCGTTGCCAGGGAACACTCAACCAAGGTGCCTTCGTGATGGTTATAGATCGAATGTGATGGAATCGTACTTGTAGAAGTGAACTCGTTCCGTGGCAAGTAGTCAATCACTTCAGCACTTGTTACTTCACATCCCCAAGGTGTGTGTAATGAGTTTTTAGGTTTAGGGTTAGTAGGAAGGGAGAGAAGTAGGAGTTAGGGTTAGGAGAGAAGGAGAGAAGAAGTGAAGAGAGGTGAAGTAGGAGTAGGCCAAGACCACTAAAAAAAGCCCAAAAATTGTCTAAAATTAGCAATGTTCAATTCCTGTAAAAAAAGGTATAAAAACCAAAAAAATTGACTCATTTGATACTTCACTGCACTCTGGTATCGTCTGCGAGCAGCGACCGGTATCGCGGGAGGAGTATCGTGCATTTCAGACCTTCAAAGTTAGATTTTGAGCTAAAGGTGCAAGCAAGGTAGTACAAAGGTAAGGTTCCACAAAGATTATCTGATAAAAACACACTAAAAGTGCACAAATGAGTGATTAAATGCATGCGCGGTATCGCGGGGGGGGGGGGGGGGGGGGAACTAGTTGTTAAATTTCTTTGTGAGGGACAAGGGCCTAGGAGTGAAGAGGTGTGTGAAGAGAGCCAGGGGATGCAAAACTTTTTGAATTTTTTAGGCTTTTTGGCTTGAGTATCGCGATCGGTTGAGTTTTGGTATCGCGATACAAAAATTCCCTTGTATCGCGATACTCGTCGAGGTATCGTATCGCCGGGTACCAGTCTTGGTATCGCAATACCAATCTGGTATCGTGTCGCCAAGTTGGTATCGAGATCTCACTTTACCCAGTAGTATCGTATCGTTATTTACTGTGGTATCGTATCGTCCACTTGGCTGATTCGTATCGCGATACCATCTTCAGTATCGTATCGCCTTGGTTCTCAGGTATCGTATCGCGAGGACCTTGGTATCGTATCATCCATGATCATGGTATCGTATCATTAATCCCAGAAGTATCGTATCGCCCACTTCCTAGTGTAGTATCGTGATACCATAACTGGTATCGTATCGTACAAGTTGGTGGTATCGTATCACCACTTGTCTTGGTATCGTATCGCCTCGTTGTCGAGAGTCGTATCGGGATACCAAGTTGGTATCGTATCGGCATATGCTCTAGTATCGTATCGCTTGAGCAATCTGGTATCGTATCGCAGGGCTTCTAGTATCGTATCGTGTGAAAGAGGTGGTATCGTATCGTGGCCAAAATCAGTATCGTATCGTCTTAGTGCTCAGGTATCGTATCGTGAGGATTGTTGGTATCGTATCGTGGCAATAGTTCAGTATCGTATCGCCTGCTATAGCAAGTATTGTATCGTGTAGATTCCAAGTATCGTATCGTGGCCAGCTCGGTATTGCCCACTGCAATATCGCCTGGAAGTGGTATCGACTAGAGTGGTTGAAGCATTTTGTCAGGTAACTTGAGGCTTTGGAAGAGTTACTCAGGGAGAGTCTCTGGGACTTAGAGAGTCTTAGGAGGGTGAATGAACTTGAGGTCAGGGAGAGTGCTAAGTAGTCGAAGAAGTTTCATATCCTCAGTGGGAAGTGCTGCCCAGGTTAGTCACCACTCTGCCTATTCAGAGACCTCTAGTGACTCAGAGGAGGAAATATACCCATGGCTTCGGAAGACATGCAGGGTCCAACTCCAAGTAGAAATTTCATGACTACTGTAGAGGGAGATTACCGTACTTCCTTGCAGTATGTGTCTACAAATGCCTAGGAGATCCCCATCTACCTGGATGGCTTAAATAGATCTGTGGCTAGGATGGTAACTTCCATGAATGCCACAATCGTGCCCCGACCTACTGTCAAGTACGAAGGAGGAGCATATGTGGACAAAATTGGTCACATCTACATCGTGACTGAATCTCCTAAAATGATCAATGAAAGGGGAGAATTCGTGGAACCAGAAAACTCCAGAAGAACAAACCCTGAAGAGCTAGTGACTACCCCTAGAGGCAGATCCCAAGTAACTTGAGTCTTGAGAGGAGACTTGATACCTCAAGACGACTATTTATTGGAATTCTATATGATCCATGGATCAGACTTGTTGCTTCAAACAGACTTACCTGCTCCAGGGAGAGAAGAAAGCCCCATGACATTTTATGAGCTAAAGGATCCAGAAGATGAAGCTAGACTAACATACTTGGACAAAAATCAGAGGAGATATTGGCCCATGAGTGCCTTAGACAGGGCTCGGCTGAGATACATGGGTGTGCCTGTATTTCGTCAGAGAGATCAGGCAACTACGTCTCAAAACCCTTTTGGAAATCAACAAGAGACAGAACATACCACGTCATGACAGACCAGCCAACGAAGTGTGCCAAACTGTACTCATGTGCAATTTGCAACTCTAGGAGTGCAAACACATAATCAGGCCCATGCAGGGGTAGGTAATCAGTACCGACCACCCATAAGACCACGACCACCAGTAGGAGGACAGCCGGGAATGCCCCCAGTTAGACCAGCAGTCCCTGTCTTCCTTGTAATGCCGAGACCGCCTGAACCAATGAGAAGACAGACCTATACAAGTGGCCAAGTGTGTAAGAAATCATTATGATGGATTATTAGAACCTTATGATCACATTGCCGAATTTGAACAAGTTCTAAGGGCAGAACAAGTAGACGACTTCTTTGTGCAGTATGAGTCTTTTGGACTCACCCTCACAGGAACGGCTCTAACTTGGTTCCAGCCATTGGACCCTAATCAATTTGGTAACATGGAGCAATTCTTTCAAGAATTCATTGGGGAATTCACGAAGAGAGGGATCAAACACAATTTCGTGTCTTCCATAGTTTTAAACAGAACCCCAATGAAACAGTGAAAACAACAGCCCGAAGATTCAATCAATATGTGGATAGATATCCAGTCACTGAGAGACCCACACAACAAAAAATGATCTCATTGTTTTTGGATGGACTCACGAACGGAACCCTAAGAATGCTAGTATACGTGAAGAGGTTACAAACTTTGAGTGAGTGCCTTCAAGAGTGCATTGATTTGGAAGATAACCTAGCCGAGGACCTCAAAAGTACACCCAGCCTCACTAACAGACAGGCTGGGTGTACTTTTGAGGAGGGACTCGCGCACAACCTATGTATCCATACAACAGACAGCACCAATAAGGGACTTCTTTGTATTGCCACATAGAACAAAAATAAACCAACCACACTACTGAGAACTGTCCATTCAATAGGTAAGCACGCCCTGTCCAACCACCACAGTACCGACCTTACGGATATCCACCTAGAGAGCAAGGCAGAGAGATACCAAGATACAGTCCGTACCCAACACCAGCAGGAGCACCAAGACCATATGAACAGGCACCATATCCACCACCACAACCAGTATTAGGACCCCAACTGTCGCAACCTCAATAGGTAGTGCCTGTGAAGTATGCTCAGCCAGAAGAAAACTTGGAAAGAGCCATAGTACCAACATCGACAATGACCAACGTAGAATCAGCAAACCCTGGATATGAGCTGCCACCAGGAGATTACTACCCATATGAAGCCAACATGTTAGAGTATGAACCACCGTATGATATGGCTTATTATGAATATGAAGACTATGATCAGACTTATGGAACGGAGGTAGCCACACTAATGTATACCGCTCCTAAAGCACAACCACCCATGAGACCACCCATTAGACCGCCTGTGCAAAGAGGACCATGCTACAGATGCGGATGAGACCATTTTATTAGAGAGTGCCCTCGACCTTACTATCCACCACCACCTAGGATGTGGGAAGGATATTGCAGTGATTGCGGAAAGGAACACCTTTTTCGAGATTGTCCTGAAAATCCTACCAAAGTCCAGGATACTGCGCCAATCAACGTAATCGAAGTTATAGAAGGATCTAGAAGTGATAAGGAATACATAGTGCCATTAAAGGCCAGTACAAGAGCCCAAACGAAGCAACAAAAGGGAAAACAACCAGAAGAGAAACAAGAGAGTAATAACACAGTAAGCCCTAAGACTCAGATAGTTGAAGATTCTGAGGATCCACGGGAGAGTACCCAGAACACCAAAGCACAAAAATGGAAGGAAAGAAGAGAAAAAATCAAAGATAAATGGGCAAAAAATAAGAGTCTAGACAATAAAAAACAAACCAGAAACAAGAAGGAGCATAAAGAACAAAGGACTCGGAAGGAGATTCGTGAGCCACCACGTACCCAAGAGGTAGAGAAGCCAGGATCAATTCTAGCTGACCCAAGACCAGATGATTTAGACATGTGGCTGAAAGCTTACCACGCTAGAATTAAGACTGGGCCAAATATAGAGCAGCATGAAAAACTCTACCCTCAAGGGGAATTAGAAAAGGAAAGACTAGCGATATGTAGGAGACTGATAGAGGTAGCACAAGCAACCCTAGAAAAAACTATCCCAACTCTGCCAGAGACAAGGATAGCCGAGGCTCAATACGAAGAATGTGTCAAATCCAAAGGCAAGAAACTTATGGAGGAGAATGACAAAGGTGAACGAAGGAAAATACAAGAGGAACCTGTGTCAATAATACCCGACTTAGAGGCAGATTGGCCAAAGGACTTATGGAACTGAATACGAGAAGAGCAATGGAAGAAGAATGGAGTCAGTCAGCCTCCTTTTGAAGAAATAGATATGGAAGTTTATCAACCACACCCAAACCTAGAGGAAGTATATGAGGAAGTATCAAGACTCGATAGATATAGGGAGGAAACCCTGAGCATTTCAACATTGCCTAATTACATGGGAGAATACGAAAAGGAGTCAATAATAATACGAGCACCCACAATACATGGGAAAGAAAAAGGAAATTCAGAAGAGAGTTCACACAATCTAACGGAACTAAAGAAAACAAAAGTACAATGCAAATTGATGGTGGAAGAGTTACTTCAACTTAAGCCACAATTATGGAGGTAGTTAGCAAACCAATTAGAACCAAAGCCAAAGAAGGAAGAAATGAAAGGAAAGGGAAAAGAAAACACCTCTACAATACAAATCCCAGTTGATAAAGTGGGGGAGTTTAGTGAAGGAGACGAAGGTAATACGTGTCTGCCTGTCACATACAATGGGTACATGACCAAGGCTATCCTAGATACGGGAGCCGGGGTAGGAATTGCCACCAAGGAGATATGGGAAAAATGGGGAAAACCTGCCTTACGACCCACACACATGAAGCTACAATTAGCAAACGGTCATGTGGAGAAACCCTTAGGAATATTGGAAAGAATCAAATTAACTACCTGTGGAGTAGAATTTGAACACACATTAGCCATTTGTAAGTTCGAAAAAGCCAACAACTACGAAATGATATTAGGGCGACCCTTTATGAGACAAATGCGGGTAGTGCAAGACTAGGGAAGAGATTTAGTGTACCTACAACATCAAGGAAACACGACCAAGATAAACTTGCATACATTTGCTTATCGAGATGTCCCTCCACTACAGTGGAATCCCATACACAAGGAGGAAGACGACCTATCCATGTATAGTGCTGGATCGAGCGATCAATCTTGGATGCACGAGGATGCTCAGTTATGGATGTGCAAAGAGGCCAAGAAGGAGGAGAATAAAAGACAATTGTGGCCGATAGGATATCCTAACTACCGACCAATAGAGGACCCTGATTACATGCCTCAAATCTTTCCTGATGAGACCTTTGAACCGCATGGATGGATGGAAATCTTAGCCACCTTAGATGTGTGCATGAATGAGGAAGTTTTGACAATGAACGAGTGCATAGATGAGGAAGGCTATGATGTAAATCTTTATATGGTTGTTCTTCAAGAAGTAGAAGAAGGGGAAGTTTTGGAAAAAGAATGGAAAGAGGAATATGAGAGTATAGAAATGGAACCGGAATTTGACTCCGAAGTGAGTTACCTAGACACCATTCAAAGTAAAGAGGGACAACAACCAACAAAGATCTTAGCAATTGAAGCTGCTCCCATGGTACAAGAACAAGTGGAAGACATGAGTAAGATGGAACCGAACCCAGATCTTTTTGAAGTCCCTGAACATTTTAAAAAATATGAAGTAGAAGAAGTAAAGGTGGCCATTCAAATGCCTAAACGAGAGGCTAGAGACGGAGAAGCATACGACAACAAGGAACAAACAAAAAAAATCGTGGTAACAGTGGAAGACGGAGAGGAGCGATGCACATACATAGGCAAAGATGTATCAATTGAAGAGGAAGAAGAACTCATACAACCGATCCAAGAATATCGAGATGTGTTTGCATGGACATATAAGGATCTTAAGGGTGTGGAACCCAACATTTGTTCTCATCGAATACGGATGACTGCAGACGCAAAACCCTCTAAACAACGCCCTTATACGTATAATGAGGTTTATATAGCCAAAATTAAGGAAGAAATTGACAAACTACTAGCTGCAGGATTCATATATGAGATAGAACACACCGAGTGGGTATCGCCTTTAGTTGTTGTGCCGAAGAAAAATGAAAAATTGAGGGTGTGCATTAACTTGAAAAAGGTCAATGCAGCCACCATACGTGATAGCTATCCAGTACCCATCACAGACCATCTATTGGAGAGAGTAGCAGGAAAGGAAGTCTATAGCTTCTTGGATGGATTCTCCGGATACAACCAAGTAGCTATTGCTATTGAGGATCAACATAAGACCGCATTCGCGACCGAATGGGGAGTCTATGCTTTGAGAGTGATGCCTTTTGGACTCACTAATGCACCTGCTACTTTTCAACGATTGATGTGTCATGTTTTCAAGGAATTCCTGAAAAAAAGCATGGATGTGTATGTGGATGATCTATGTACATACTTGAATCAAAGACGAGATCACATTCCCGAATTAAGAAGAATATTTAATAAATGCCATCAGTATCGAGTCTGCCTAAACCCAGAAAAGTGTGTCTTCATGGTGAGACAAGGGAAGATCTTAGGACACATAGTCTCAAGAAATGGAATATCCATGGATGAGGACAAGATCAAGGTCATTTTAGATCTTCCTAGACCAAAGAATGGGAAAGAGGTACAAGCCTTTATGGGACATTGTGGATATTACCGTCGGTTCATTCACATGTATGCCATAATAGCCAAACCCTTGTATGGTCTCTTAACTCAATTCACTTGGACTGAGGAGTGTGATAAAGCATTCAATGAATTAAAAAAGAGACTTAGCACAACCCCAATTCTGAAAATGCCCAATTGGAACAAGCCGTTTCATATTCACGTGGATGCATCTAATTATGCAATCGGATGTGTCTTAGCCCAACCGGCCGATGAAGGAAAGCTAGATCACCCAATTGCCTATGCGAGTAGACAACTAAATCAAGCGAAAAGGAATTATACCACTACTGAACGAGAAGGGTTAGGAATGGTCTACGGAGTGAAGAAATTCAGAAACTATCTTTTAGCTAACAAATTCAAGTTCTTCATAGACCATCAGGCCTTACTGTACTTGGTTAATAAACCCTGTAACACGGGAAGATTAGTAAGATGGTTCTTACTGTTAATGGAGTTTGACTTCGAAGTGGTAGTAAAAAAGAGAAACACGCATGTAAGAGCAGACCACCTTTCTAGGTTAACCCACGGAGAACTGCCAAGTGGAATACCCGATGATCTGCCAGATACTTACTTGTTCAATCTGGAAGTATGTCCAAAGTGGGCAGAGAAATTAATTCCTATACTCACCCATGGCCCACAACACTCAATCAATAAGAATAGCAAAAAGGAAATTCTTCAATCAAGAAATTTGCACATTATTGCTGGAAGCGTGTACTATAAGGAACCCAATGGAGTGTTGCTAAGATGTGCCGAGGAGGATGAACAAAAGCAACTAATTGAGCAAGCACATGTGAACAAATGGAGAACACACCAAGGAACGTATGGAACCATTCGAGAATTGAAAAGATTAGGAGTGTACTGGCCTGACATGCCCAAGGACGTCCATGACTACGTGAGTAATTGTGCAGAATGCCAGGAGACAATCCCGGAGGATCATATGTCCATACCATTTTCAACCATAGCACCCAATTGGAGTAAAACATTGGTTAAATTTCTAAAGAACAGAGAACATGAGGAAAGAATAAGTTTAAATAGAAGACGATCCCTAGAAGAAATGAGCAAGGATTACGTACTTATGGGAAAACAATTGTTTAGGAGAGGAAAAGATAATCAATTACGATTATGCGTGCATGAAGGAGAGTATCTACCCATATTAGAGATGGCACACGCAGGTGCCGCGGGAGGTCATTTTTCAGCTGAGAGAACTGTCAAAATGATCCTCTTCGCCGGCTTGTGGTGGCCAACTCTACATATGGATGCGGAGACTTATGTACGAAGCTGTGAAACGTGCCAAAGGGCTAAATACCCAATTAGGAGAGATGACATGCCATTAAGACCTATGGTGTGTGCGAGAGCATTTTCCAAGTGGGGTATCGACTTCATAGGACCCATCAACCCACCAGCCAAAGGCTCTCATGCAGAGTACATCATAGTAGCCACAGATTACTTGACCAAATGGGTAGAAGCAAAAGCTACAAGAAAGAACGATGCTCAGACCACTACTAAATTCCTTTTTGAGAATATATTCACTCGTTTCGGATTACCAATTGAGATTGTGAGTGACCAGGGAACGCACTTTCTTAATGAAGTAATAGAGTCGCTAATGAATGAATTTTTAGTGATTCACAAGAAATCAGCCCCATACCATCCCCAAGCCAATGGTCAAGCGGAAAGTTCCAACAAGGTATTATGTACTGCATTGACAAAGATTGTCAATAATGGAAGGTCGGATTGGGACAAATAATTGCATCATGCAATTTGGGCCTTCCGAGTAGCATATAAGACTGCCATTGGAACTACCCCATTCAATTTAGTGTATGGGTAGAACACTATTTTGCCAATTGATTTTTTAATCCCAACCTTGAGAGTAGCCCAATAGTATGAATGGAACGGACATGAGTTATCCCAACAACTCTACCAAATCGAGAAGTTACATGAAACTAGGTTACAAGTAGTGGCAGGAATCTACGCAGCCAAAAGAAGACAAAAGGCATATTATGATGCACATATAAAAGACAAAGGACTTAAAGAGGGAGACTTAGTCTTGGTGTACACCTTAAAACAACATGCCAAGAAATTACAAAAACGCGGATATGGACCTCTGATCATCAATAGAATCTCTACTAGTGGAGCAGTTAATCTAGCCACTCTAGATGGAGACGTTCTTCCTAACTACATAAGTGGATGTAGAGTAAAAAGGTTCATGGAGCCATTGACGGCCTCCATGGAACAAAGAGTCTTAGTGTGCAAAGATGAGGATTTAATAGAAGACTTAATCCTAGGACAGGACTGGATCATTGAGAACGAAGTAAGCATCAACCTAGCTCAAGGCTATGTTTCTGCCAAGATTGGGCACAAAGAAATTTTTAGCTTATTAGGAGAGAAGCCTTTACTTTAACCAAAGGTAGCCGAGAGTTCTGAGAGGTGCCAATAAAAGACACTGGAAAGTGATCCTAATCCTCATATCTCAGAAACCAATCTAGAAGACAAAGAAAGTTCAAACTATACAATGTCTAGTGAAGAATCGAAATCACCACATTCAGGTGAGGAACAGCAAGCCACTAAGGAAATCAACTCTCTTGAAGCTCCTCACCCAGCCAAAAGATCACCATATTGGAAAACAACAAGCAGATACTCGTATCAAGGGAAGGACAAATACAAGTGACGCAAGGATCAGGTGCAAAACGAGAAGAAGTCAGCACCCACACTTAAGAAGAAAGCAGAAATCAAAAAGTCAGCTACACCAAAGTCCACACCAACAGGACTCTTGCAGGTATGGATCCCCAAGCCTTTGATTGAAGCTCAGAGATCATGCCAACAGATATGGATTCCCAAGAAGGTCACACAGGAAGCTAAGCAGGCAATAAGCACTCAGGAGGATGCAATACATCAAAAAAAGCTAATGACACAACCACATTAGATTCGTCCCAGAAACAAGAAAAGAACCGTCTGTACTACTAGAATGCTAATGGAAACAAAGAGAACACATGAAGCCCGAAGAATCAAAGAAACAAAACGACCTCTCTCAGTGGTCACGAAATGGATTTGGAAACCCAAGCAACTGCAAGGAGTGGACAATCGAAGCCGTAGAGATTCCCATTGCACTCATGAAGCCTCTAATGCACCTCAAGTATGCATAATAGGGCCACAATACGAGGCCAAGCATTCGGCACATGATGTACATTATAAAACTAGTGGTGCACATTCGCCGAGTGGAATTAGGTCATAGCTTCAACTCTCCTAGGAATGGACATACTGTGTACATAAATAAAAGCTTTGGCTATACTAAAGATTGTGTTTTTTTTAGGAATATAAGAAAAAAAGTGGTAAGAGATCTCACCTATGTAATCATGGGAAACGGAGTGATGAGCGACAACACACTGCAATGAACTACACTACTTGCTATACTTCCTTTCAAGCTAATGCACTTTTCATTACAAGTGCAGATGGCTTCTGAAGACTCGGAGGCTACGATTCAGGAGGAGGCATAGGAATTTCCTCCCCAAAGTCTCACAAAAGCCAAAGGACATTGGTTTAGAGAAGAACAACCAGCAGGAGAGTATCTCTTCCTGGCGAATATAAAGATCATGGATACAGATCATCATTTTCCGATTATGTCTCAAGACTTCCGAGTGTTGCATGAACTACCATCTACAATCGCCATAATGAAGAAAGCAGGAATTCATAAATATTTCGAATTGCCCATATATAAGCCCGACTTCCAAAGATGCACGCAAGTCATGAACACCCTACAGCCTGCACTGCATGATCCATTAGTGCCCGAGGCTAGGGTGATGGATAAACAAGGCGAATGGGTTGTCATCCAATTTACACATGATCTGATTAAGGAAGATTCGGATGGGAGAAAGACGGTGTCACGGTGGTAAAAGAAGAGAGTCGCGGAGCCAAGACACGAACATTCATAGATATTAACAGAATAGACATAGAAGAGGAAGTCAGACTAATCCACCAACCTTTCTGCTTCCCAAATATGCATCGGTACACGGCTCCTCAAAAGATTATAGTCCAATTGCTCTCCCATGCCATCAAACAGATTGGCAACTAGATTAATATGACTCCCTACATACAAGAAAGGTTATTCGAAGCAAAGAAGCAATGGAATAATAAAAAGTTCCTCAATGGTAGTGTGGCCCTGACCATCTTGATCTACCATGCTTTGGGCATAAGAGAATACTTGCAGGAAATGCCATCTTCGATTGCTCTTGCTCAGTATGTCAAAGTCGCCACAGTTCCTAAAAAGAGAAAAGGAGTAAAGATTGTGGAAGTGGCAGAAACTAGTTCTCAACCCAAAATGAGAGGCACGAAGAGACTCAGAGAAGTTAGGCAAGTGGAAGAGGAAGTCCTGACAAAAAAAAGAATCCATGTGCTCCCTAAGACAACCATTGAAGGGCAAAAAACAATCACAGAGGAAGAATTGACTAAAGCCCTGGAAGAGACCCATCAATACACAGAAGGCCAAGTCAATTTACCGATGCAAGGTCATCATTATCAACAGACCCAACAAGAAATGGAAGCAAAAAGAAGGCTCACCAAAGTCCATCGGTATAGGGAAATAGGGCTGGACAATTCAAGCTCATCCTCAGATGCACAAGAAGAGCCCGACAACTCACTACTAAATGTAGATATTCAAAGTGAGTCAAAGGATGATGGACAATGGGCAGAGTTGAATGAAGTCAACTACAATGAAGAAGCAGACGACATAAAGATGGATGATCACATTACACATCTTGATACGAACACCAAAAGTCAGGAAGAAGACCAGGAAGGTACGCATGTGATAAAACTTAATGAGACTTCCACTATTCGTATCAAGGAGGCTACACCACCTCGCGGAATGTCCGTAAAGATACCAAAGGAGGAGCCTCAGAAAGAGAAAGTAGAAGACGAAGAACCCTTCACACCAATAAGGGTAGTGGCAGAACCCTCCCCCATGGATGTCACATTTCAAGGGAGTGCCACAAAAGCTGTTGATCTAGATGAACAGGAAAATATTCAAAACATAAAATTACAAATTAGACAACCACACAACGAAACCATCCATATGGAGCAGGGAAAAGATGTGCTCGCAGGCGAAGCTCCAAGCATACCAAGAACTTGGTTGAATTTAGACATTGCTCAACTCAAGCCTGTGGTACAAGACATGATTAGAACCGCTCTAGATATGCAACAACTAATGCTTGAGGCTGATGAAGACTATGATCAAGCAATGCAAGATAAGCACGACCTTCAAGTAAAGAGTAAGAATCTTTCAACGGAATTGAAATTAGAAAGAGAGAACCTAAGAAACAAAGAGAAAGAAGCCCAAGAAGCCAAAAAGCAGTGCAATGAGTTAATGGCCGAAAACGAGAGATTAAAAGCACAACTACAAGAAGTAGAGACAAAATATGAAGCTAGCGAGACTGAGAAGGCGCGAATCGCTGCCCGGAGCAAAATATTGGAATCACAGATCAAAGTATACATGGAGGAAGCAGAGAGCTTAAGGAGTAGAAATAAAGAACTCATGACCGCCCTTCTCAGTGACTAGCCAATAGAGGTTCAAGAAAGACCAGAAAAAGATATCAAAGAATTGGAGACAAAGATAGCTAAGTATGAAGATTAGCTCAGAAAGGAGCAACTCACCATTGCCGAATGGGAAAAAAGGTACATGGATGATACGATAGCCCTAAGAACTAAATGAAAAAAGCTGAGAATCGATACCTGCTGCAATGTAAAGAAGACACTGATCATTTGGATATTGTGGCACAAGAACTGCTCAAACACAAGGACACCATTGCACAGGCTACTGAGGAAATAAAGAAGAAAGACGTATTGATTAAGCAACTTCAAGAGCAGTTAGAGCAGAAAACAATGGAGGGGACACCAGTAGTTCCAAAATCTGTAGAGGCTACTGTGGAGACTGAGGTACGTCCTCTCTCTCCCCCCTCACATCATTCACCGATAAGGGAGGAACAGGCGGTTCACATTGATCATAATACTCAGGAAATTATAGAATTAAGCCGATCGGAAAGGGCACTACTGGTGTCCTAGCTCACTGCTGATTTTGAAGACCAAATAATATAGATCATGAAGGAAGCTCACATAGAAAACAAACAATTAGAGCAAATTTTGAAGCCCTTCAATGTACCATATGGTCTTCTAAAGGAACAAACGTGTCATTATATAAGGACAACCACTAATCAAGAACCTGATAGCACCCTCCAGTTCGACAAGAATACTTTCAATCACACTCAAGAGGAGTTCGAGCAGGCGGATCCCATATGGAGGAGGAAAATTTTGGAAAAGAATCCTACACTATGGGTACAGTGGGAAGCATCACCATATGTGCTTCAAGTCAATCCATCCTTTTGTCCTCTACCCTGCAGACATGCCTAGATGCAATTTTGGGAAGGTCAGCGCCAGGGAAATATCAATAATCAGTGGCTCAACTATCCGTTGTTACCTAGTCCGCCACATAATCTCCTACCGACGGAGGAATATATGGTAAAAACTATGGAATTTTGGATTGCCAGATATGCTACAGTCCCTGATTTAGCTGTTAAAATGACAAATAAGATATTCAGCATGCTACTCACGGTAATCAAAGTATTCCAACATGCAAAATACACTTTTTTGAATTTCATTGGCATTACGCAAGGATCAGAAGCACTCATTTTTTATCTATCCACTATTCCAAGCCGCCTGACACTTATGGCATATTATTCTCGAATCATGTTTTTGCCGTCAACGTATATGCAAACTTTCGAAGAAGCATTTTTCACTGGCTTCTTCGAAATAGATTCAAAGATTTTTGTAAAAATGACTTCAAACTTGAATGCACGTCTGGTTGCTTATGAAACAAGTTTTTTTGCGGATCACCGACAAGCACCAGAGGACGGAGTTAAGTCCCAGCAATGGAAAGAATTTATGATTTGTCACGCTAATCTGTTGAATCAACGAGAGCAAGCAGCCATATAGACATACACATGTCGCCACAAAAAGCCTGTCGGGGACGACAGAGTTCAGGAGGAGGGACGTGTGGAAGGGGAATCAAGCAAGAAAAGAAGAAGAAGAAGATCAAAGTCAAAAACAACTCAATAAAGAATGAAGATCATGATACAAAAGAACCACCCTCTACCCAAAGCCTCGCAGGGGCATGCATCAGGCAACAACGCGAATCATCCAGGTCCTGAGAAGTGGAATTAAAGATCAATCAGAACCAGGATATTTCCTGGGAAGGACGGACCAGGGCTAGGAACTATACATGAAGAAGTGCAAGACAATAATTGGCAGGTAGTAATCCTTATGATGATAGCGTGCGGTGAAAAGAAGGTAAACAGGCTCAAAGCAATACAACAGGGTCAAATGTGTGCAACCAAGACAAATCAGAGTACCACAAGCAAGACATAGGTCACTGGTGGTGTGCGTGGCAACCCCACTAAATACAGCAACCCAGATATGTGATGTACGGAATACCAAGGGGCAAAACAGAAGCAAAGGACAGAGATTGGATAACATAACAAATTCTCTGATGGTCCTTATTGCTTCTCCGACCACTGGGTGCGTGTATTCAGAAATCTTAAAGCAAGCCAAAGACAGAAGCAAAGGACAAACCTCGGATAAGATAACCAATTGTCTGACGGTCCTTATTGCTTCTTCGACCACTGGATGCATGCACTCAAAAGACTTAAACAAGCAGCCAACGAGAAGCTAAAGCCTGTCAAGGGACGACAAAGACAAAGAGGGGGAGAGTCTTGCAGAGCAAAGGAGTAAAAGAGAAGAGCCCCAAAATTTTCGAATTAATGGGCATATTTTCTTCTTCAAAGTCCTAGAGAATTCCCTCAAGCCATGTAAATGCACTAGAGTCGTCCTCTAGTGGCATGATCCCAATTTGTTGTAAAATATCCCTTGTAAATTAGTAGGAAATTCACTTTTTGAGAATAAAGTGCCGGTCTCTTGTGTGAAAGGACCAAACTTAGGGCACATGTATATAAGTCACTTGGTGACTCTTTGTACAGACTTTTTGCCATTGTGAAGAAGGAGCTCTCCAAAATTTTGAATTTGCCTCTTTCATGCAGATTTCCATCTTCTCTCTGATCTTGTATGTGTGTGTAATGCTTGGAATGTGTGTAGGACTGTTGTCTACCCCTCCCCACTGTTTTTGAACTACTGTAGTGTGTGTGTGAGCTTGTAGGAGTTGTGGCATGAGTGTGGGTGTTTCCCACCATTCACTATTTTGGTCATAACTTGAAGCAGAGTTGTCAGGATCGAGTGAAATCACTTCCAATAGATGTGTCTTATCGAGAGCTTCGAAAAGAGTACCCTACTGACTATATTCGAAGTTCGGAGCTGGGAGAAATCCTTGATTGTCTGAAAACTATTGTAAGAGGTATCGCGACAGACACTTTCAGTTTCTCAGTGAGCTTGAGAGGTGGATTAGTCTTCTCTCATTCATAGCAGCTGAACCACTTCATGTTCCATCATGTGTGCACATGTCCTCATACACTTGGTTGGGTCCTTCGATCGGATTGATATTTAAATGTGTGTTAAGTTCCCACTATATGCACTGGTGTTACGATAGAGGTACAGTCTCATTGGCACGAGTCCTTGAGTCTTCTTGACTCAAGTACACACATATACATATACATATACATATGCATATAAATTTACATATACATATACATATACATATACATATACATATACATATACATATACATATACATATACATATACATATACATATACATATACATATACATATACATATACATATACATATACATATACGTATACGTATACGTATACGTATACACATACATATACATATACATATACATATACATATACATATACATATGCATATGCATATACATGTATGCATATGCATATACATATACATACACATACACATACACATACACATACACATACACATACACATACACATACACATACACATACACATACACATACACATACACATACACATACACATACACATAAACATAAACATACACATACACATACACATATACATACACATACACACACACACACACATATATATATATATATATATACATTTACATCCATACATATATATACATGTGTGTGTATGTATGTATGTATGTATGTATGTATATATGTATATATATATATATATATATATATGTATATATATATATATATATATACATATACACACACACATATACATATCCATATACATAAAAGATACATTTACATACACATAAACATATATTTACATATACATGTACATGTACACATACATATACATATACATGTAAATACACATATACATATACATATACATATACATATACATATACATACACATAGACATACACATGTGTTAAAATTCAAGCTTCAAGCTACAAATTCGTGAGGAATCTTTTACGGACATGTGGGGCAATCAAAGGAAGCCAAAAGCCACGAGATTCCATCAAGAAAAGTCACTCAACCACTGCCCAAGTCATCTCAACTAAGTCCTCCAAGTTAGGAGGCTCATTTGGAAAGGTAGTTCCTAGATTTTAGGGGCACACTTCTCACTATAAAAAGGAGCATGTATCCGGACTTCTTTTGGGCCATCTTCTTGGCGTTTTAGTTCATGTAAAGTGAGCACTAAGTTCTCGAGTTGTGATAAGCAAGTCCCTTGCTTAAGCTAGCCCCTTGCTTGCTTGTTTGTTTTCTTTTAGTAGGCATATCTATGTGTGTGCGCAGGCAGTGTTGCAACTCTCTCCCCCTGCGTTGTTAGCATTGGTTCTCCCTCATATTGTATCCATTTGATGTAATTCTTATCGCATTGGATAGCTATTAGAGTCTATTTTATGCTCACCAATTCTCTGGAGCATTCTTTGAGTATTCTGGGAGTAACATTCATTTTAGTGAAGTTGTGTGATTGATATCTCTCTCTGTGTGTAGGCTCTATTGGAAATATTTTGCTCTCTGTTGTAAGGGCTGGTTCTCCTTCTATATTTATCCATTTGCTATGATTTTGGTGTCATTGGGTAGCTAGTAGAGTGCACTAAAGTTGACCCAAGTGTGAGATTCATTCTCTGTATAAGCTTTGAGAAAAGCGTGCTGGAGTGAATTGAGGTCTCTGCTTGACTAGCAGTTGTGAGCATTCAACTAGCTCATGTTGTAGACATTGTTTCTCTTTGTGTAAGCATCCATTTGAAGTGAAATTTGATTTGTTGGAAAGAACTTGGTGTCTACGAGAGGTCTACAAAAGCTCACTGGAGTTATCTGCATAAGCTTTGAGTAAGAGCATTTTTGGTGTGCAGAGGTCAAAGAAGGATACCTGTGGAGGTCATTTACGCATCATCGTTGCTTAGGGGTTGAGATACTTCCCCCATCAGTGGTATCAGAGCATTTGGGCATCTTGGAGGTATCCCATACAAGCACGAAGACCTCTTGGAGTTGGTGGTTGAAGATTTGCATCAACAAAAGCTTCTTGGAGGTAGCTCACATCAAGGGGGAGCTATTCTATTGAAAGTTTCAAGAGCACAAGGTGTCCATCTAAGGAAAGCTTTAGATTGAGGTAACCTCAGAGCCTCATTTTCATTTTACACACATTGGAGAATTAGCCAAGGGCTAGTTCAAGTATCAAAGACTAGATATGGGAGACTTCAACACTCAAATTGAAAAGCTAGACAAAGGGAACTATCAACCATGGAGATTTAGGGTCTCCAACTATCTTATGGGCAAGGGCCTTTGGGAGTTGATTAGTGGAAGTGAACCAAGACCTAGGTTGGATGAAAATCCAACCAATGACCAAAGAAGGGGCTTTAGGGAATGGAATGAAAGAGACAAGAGGGTTATCTTTATTCTTTCCCAACACATTAGCAATAGCATGATCGGCCATATCCAAGACTTGTATTCAAGCATGAAGGTATGGGAGACACTTGAAAGGCTTTATTCAACAAGCACCAAAGCAAGGAAGATCCAACTCAAGAATGAGCTCAACAACCTTAGGAAGAGCTCAGGGAGTAGCATAAATGATTACATACTTAAGGTCAAGGAGTTATCAGATGCATTGGGATCCATTGGAAGCCACGTAGACGATGACGATCTTGTGGCTTATACTCTCAATGGTTTGAGAGATGATGAGAAGTGGAAACCTTTTACCACTTCAGTTTATGTAAGGGATAATCTTCCCGATTTTGAGCAATTGGTTGCTCTCATGGTCACCGAAGAAATGAACATAGGTGGAAGTTCAACTGAAAGCAAGGATGCACAAGTTTTCTATGCAGGTAATCAAAGGGGCAAAGGAAGAAGAGGACAAGGAAGGGGCAAAGGAAGGTTTGGAGGAAGGCAAGGCCACTCAAGCAATCAAGGACATGACCAAGGCACCTCATCACAAAGAGGGAGAGGAAGAACAAGAGCAAATGGTTGAAAGAGGCTATCAAGTAAGG
Source organism: Ceratopteris richardii (assembly GCA_020310875.1). NCBI lineage: Eukaryota > Viridiplantae > Streptophyta > Polypodiopsida > Polypodiales > Pteridaceae > Ceratopteris > Ceratopteris richardii. Next base: position 52,601,230 of record CM035423.1, read on the forward strand.
TTCAACAAAGGTGGATGCTTTGTGGAGAACCCTAAGCAAGGTTACAAGGTCATAGCAAGAGGAAAGAAGCAAGGGAGACTCTTCACTTTGGAGGTAAATTCTCATTCCACTCAACATGTCTACTTCACATATGGAAACAAGAGGATTTTGGAGTTGGACTTGTGGCACAAGAGGATAGGTCACATCAGCATACAAAGAATGAAGGAAATGCAATTCAAGAGGCTGGTTGAAGGTCTTCCCAACTTCCAAGGACAAGGTATGAAGCATTTCTGTGTATCTTGTCAACTAGGGAAGCAAGCGAGACTTCCATTCAAGAAGAGTGGCTACATAAGCCAACATCCATTGGAGTTGATACATACAGATGTGTGGGGGCCAACTAAAGAGCAATCCATTGGAGGTAACAAGTACTTCGTCACTTTTATAGATGATTGCACAAGGATGGTTTGGGTTTATTTCAGATGTGTTTACATGTTTCAAAGCATTCAAGGCAATGGTAGAGAAGGAAACAGGTACATATATCAAGAAGCTAAGGTCCGATGGAGGGGGAGAATATTTCTCCAATGAGTTTTCTGATTTTTTAATGGATCAAGGCATCAAGAGGCAAGTAACATGCAGGTACACACCCCAACAAAATGGAGTAGCAGAGAGAAAGAATAGATACATTGTCGAGATCGCTAGAGCAATGCTTAATGAGATGAATGTACCTAACATGTTTTGGAGTGATGCAGCAAATACCGCCGTGTATCTAATGAATAGGGCTCCTACCTCAAGGATCCATGGCTTGACACCATATCAAGCCTATTATGGTAAGAAACCTGATCTTTCCCACTTGAAGATATTTGGATGTACTTGTTATGTACATGTGCCAAGTGAATTGAGGAACAAGCTACAACCAAAGGCAGAAAAGTGTGTGTTTCTAGGATATTCAAATGATCATAAAGGTTACAGGTGCTTCAACCCAAACACAAAGGACTTGAGGATATCAAGGGATGTAGCATTTGATGAGCTACTCCCTTGGTATAAGAAGTATGATTGTATGCAGAACTATGAAGAAGAAAAGCATGGACATGATGAAGAACAAATGGACCTAGAGCTAAGCGGCCCAAGGTGTTCCATCAATGAAGATAGTTCAAGCATGAACTCACCATGGAGGGGGAGATCTTCATCAAGCTATGAAGCACAATCAATCAACAAAGGCAAAGCAACATTGGTGGAGTTGGATGAAGAAGGTAATGAAGTTGAAGATGATGGACACATGATGGGAGAAGGAAGCCACGTCAAAGAAAGATATCAAGTTCCCAAGGCAAAGGAGGTTTATTCCTCCAAAAGGTGAAAAAAGGAAGTCTTCTGGAGTTAAGTATCCAACACAAAGGTTTACTTATGATTCATACATGGCAACGCATTATGCATATATGAACAAAGTAGTAGAAGATCATGAGCCCGATCGCTATGAAGATGCAAGCAGGTACACCGAATGGAAAGAGGCAATGCAAGAAGAGATCGACGCACTTGAGGAAAATCAAACATGGACTCTAGTGCCCAAGAAGTAGAGCATCGTCCTTCATATATCTTCATATATTTATGTCTAATTAGTAAGTGAAGCCCCAACATATATATATATATATATATATATATATATATATATATGTATATATATATATATATATATATATATATATATATATATATATATATATATATATATATATATATATATATATATATATATATATATATATATATATATATATATACATACATATACACACACATACATGTAGATAACGTAAAGCTGAATCCAACAAGCTTTGAATCACTGAATGTGGTGACGAATTGACGGAGATATGCACTTTACAAGTTGACAGACTTTTGAGTAGTATGACAGAGAACTCAGAAATGAACAATGTGAATGTATGTATTAATGAACACTTGTATACAAACCCATTAGCATGAAAATCATTGCCTAATGGTGTAGATAGGTGTGGGCTAGAGTGTAGGCCTCACACACTCATAATTACTGATGAGATGCTCGGGAAATGATGAGTTCTACCCGCGACTTTTCCATGTCCATTTTTATAAGGAATGAGTAAAAATTTGAATTCAAATTCAAACTTTTGGCTCCCTATGATCAAGCTCCTATATCCTAAGAGATATTCCTTCAATCAAATAGCTAACTTTCTCCACGAGTCCTTTTGGTAGGTGATTACAAAAGATTCCAAGTCAATTTGACTTTTACAAGGAGATAAAGTGGTAATTAACCACTAGCAATAGTTCATATGCTTCTTCATGGGTGTATAGAATTCAATGTATCCATCAAGCTAAATGTTTAGGCTTGTGAATTACACCAACAGCTCCCCCTCAAGCCAAACATTTTGGCTTGGTCTTCATCTTCAATCTTCAAGTATATCCTGCAATCCAATCATGGCTTTGAATCTGCAAAGTTTTGTTCCATCCAAAGCTTTAGTCAACAAATCTGCACATTGCATGTTGGTTGATACATAGGTCAGTTGAATATCCTTGCTTATCAACTTCTCTCTCACATAATGGTAATGGACCTCTATATGTTTGGTCCTAGCATGATAGATAGGATTAGCTACAAGGTGAAGAGAACTTGTATTATCTCCAAAGATTATTGGAGACCTAGTAAATAAACCCGATTTTGTATACAAAAGCTTAATCCAAATAGCTTCTTGTGTGGCATTAGCCAATCCTCTATAATGTGCCTCTATAGAAGACAATGCAACAGTTGGTTGCTTCTTTGCAGACCAAGATATTGGTTTATCACTTGCAAAAGAAATATATCCAGAAGTGCTCCTCCTATCATCCTTACATCTTGCCCAATCTGCATCTGAATAGATCTTGATATCAATATCTGAAGTGTAAGGGAAATACAAACCATGGTTTTGTGTACCCTTGAGATACTTCAAGATTCTCTTTGCAGCCTCTAAGTGAGGTATCCTTGGCTTGTGCATAAATTGACTTAGCACACTAACTCCATATGCAATATCTAGCCTTGTTAAGGTGGCATAGTTCAACCTACCCACCATACTTTGGTAACCTGTAATGTCATTTACTTCATCACCTTCATGGGCACTTAGTTTTAGGTTTACCTCCATTGGAGTGCTTGCTACTTTGGCATCCTGCAAATGAAACTTCTTTAACATGTCCTGTATATATTTTTTCTGAGTAATGTATATTCCCGAGTTAGTATAAACTAACTCTAGCCCAAGAAAATACTTCAATAGACCAAGATCATTGATCTTGAACTCCTTCATCATTTGACTCTTGATATATCTGATTCCATTGACATCATTACCTATAATGATGATGTCATCAACATACACACAAAGGTATATTACCTCTGAATTACTTCTCTTGATGAATAGAGAAGTATTTGCCTTGCTCATGAAAAATCTTTGGTCTTGAAGGTATGTAGTTAACCTGTAATTCCATGCCCTAGGTGCCTGCTTCAATCCATATAAAGCCTTTTCAATTTGCAAACATATGTTACCTTCTTAGGGTCCTCATAGCCAGGAGGTTGTGACATATGTACCTCCTCTGAAATCCATCCATTCAAGAAAGCATTCTTGACATCCAATTGGTACATATTCCAATTTTTCGATGCAGCCACACTTACCAACACTCTGATTGTTGGCATCTTGGCCACAGGAGAAAATGTCTCTTCATAGTCAATGCCTTGGGTTTGTACAAAACCCTTGGCTACCAATCTAGCTTTGTACCTATTAATTGTTCCATCAGAACTTCTTTTAAGCTTATAGATCCATCTGGATCCTATTACCTTCATGGAGTCCTTCTTAGGTACTAACTCCCATGTGTCACTCTCCTTGAGTGCTTCAATATCCTCATCCATAGCTTCTTTCCATTTTGATTTAGTTATGGCTTCTTCATATGATCCTGGTTCTTCATTTGACAAATCTTTGACAAGATAAACAAAATGTTTAGTAACAAGAGATGTATCATACCCATATTTGATAGGTTTTTTGCTTTCTCTTTGTGATCTTCTGGTTGATTGAGTTGAAGATTCAGGTATGTCTTCAAGTTTCTTCATCTTCATTTTCCCCTTGGACTTCCATGCCTTGAACTCTTCAAGGTTGATAGTATCTACATCATCTGAACTTGAGGCTTCATTCTGAGTAGGTTCCTCCTTTGCAAGATTTGGAAACTCCTCTTCCAAATCAAGGGTAATTTAACCTTCCTGCATTCATTCTCATACCAAGAATCATTTTCATCAAAGAAAACATCTCTGCTTACCATGAATCCCTTATTGGTAGGGTTATAAAACCTGCAACCTTTTTTATTTAGATCATACCCAATAAAGATGCATTTTTCAGCCTTTGGGTCTAGCTTACCTCTTATCTAAGAAGGAATGTGTACATATGCTACACATCCAAATATCCTGCAATGGTCAAGTGAGGGTCTCTTACCATGCCATGCTTCATAGGGTGTCATGCCATCAAGAGACTTAGATGGTAACTTGTTTATGAGGTAAGTGGCAGTAGAAACACTCTCTGCCCATAGATAGTGAGGTAACTTTTTCTCATTCAACATAGATCTAGCTGTCTCAACAATTTACCTATTTCTTCTTTCAGCTACCCCATTCTGTTCAGGAGAATACCTTGTGGTTATTTCTCTTTTGATGCCTCTCTCCTGCAAGAAGTTTTCAAAATCATTGGAGAAGTACTCACCTCCTCCATCTGACCTTAGCCTCTTCAAATTCTTCCCTGTCTGGTTTTCAACTAGTGCAAGATATTTTTTAAAGCAATTAAATACCTCATCTTTGTGCTTCATGAAGTACAATACAGTCCATCTGCTATAATAATCAATAAAAGATACATAACACCTTGAACCTGAGACTGAGGGGTCTTTGCTTGGTCCCCATACATCTGTGTGGACAAGCTCTAGGTAGTCTTCATGCATGTATCCTTTCCTTGAGAAGGGTAACCTGTGAGACTTCGCAAATTGACAAGCACCACACTTATAAATCATATGTTGCTTGGATACATTAGGTATTTCCAGCACACATTGATCCCTGCATAATTGCTTCAAGGTTCCTTCTCCTATATGCCCTGATCTTTTGTGCCAAATCTCAAGTTCTGAAAGTGTTTGATCTTTATAACTGTATAGTGCAATATTCTTTGTGTCTTCCAACTCAAAAGTGAAAATTCTACCAGATAGCACTCTGAGTCAATGTAGAATAGGTGATCATCATTTGTACCTGATTTTGAAGTCATGTTCATGATCAAAAGAGAGTCATCCTGCTCCTCTGTGTAGTCGTTGTAGTCGTTTCTGGATTTGAATCCTCCTTGGTAGTTGCCATTGTAATTATTTTTGTAATTGTTGTTGTAGTTGTTGTTGTAGCCTTGGTGATGATTGAATCTTCCTCTTGATTGTGAGTATCCACCTCTTTGGTATCCTCTTCCTCTCTGATTCTTGTAATTCCTGAAACACTCATCTGTAGTATGATTTGATAAACCATAAATGTTACATGGTGAGGAGTTATAGGATCTCGCCCTACCTTGCTTACCTCCTCTGCCCCTTCCTCTTGATGATCTACCTCTCCCTGCATAGTTGACTTGGGAGGTAGATCCTTCATCTTCAACCTTCTTGTTCTTGCCTTTATCTTTAGACTTCTTATCAGTGTATAGGGCAGAAGAGTTAGTACCTTTGGAAGTACCTCCATTCTTGTTGAGCTTTGCTTCATGTGTAAACAATTGTCCCATGAGAGTTGTTAGATCTGGTATTTGCATGTCCATGTAAAGGTCCATGGCAGTGGTGAAGCTTTCCCATTTGTCATCAGCCTTGATCCCATTGATCACTTGCCTTACAATCTGCTCTTCTTCAATCTCTTCTCCTATGCTTGCTAACTGATCTGCCACATCTTTAATCTTGGTCATAAATTCTAAAACATCTTGCTTAGGTTGCTTCCTTAATGTTGTGAATTCAATCCACAACTGATTTTTCCTAGCCCTTGTGTTGGAGGAAAAATATGATGACAAGTGTTGAAGCTCAAAGTCAAGGACAAAGCATGGAAGCACACCAAAAGGTGGACACACAAGGAAAGGGAGCAAGTAGGGAGCTCCAAGAAGTGTATGTCAAATTTTCAGAAGAATCCCCTACAAAAATAGCGATTTTCATCACTAAAAACCATTGTAAATACCATTATCTATTTTTAGTAACTCCATTTTGTTCAAGCCGAGGAGTCCTCGAGCTTGAGGAGTATTAGAAGTACCATCGTACCAATTTTCATAATTTTTAGACTTCGTTTGAGCCCTCAAATAAGCCCTGGAACCTAATTTTTAATTAGGCCGGACACTAGGTCTGGACACGGCCAAAACTAGTCAAAAAACTATAAAAAGAGCTAGAGAGCTCATTTTTGGGGTTAGCTTGTTAGAGAATAGAACTTTTGTAAGAGAACTCTTTTGCAATCTAAGCTTTCCATTGTTCCTCTCTTTGATCTTACTTTGTGCGCGTGTGTGTGTATGTGTGTGCATGTTTGTGTGCTTTCACTCACGCACTTGTGCCTTCACTTGCTCGTGGTCTTCATACCGGTCCTCACGTCTCCGCGGATTGACAAGTAAAGGAGGTGGTGCTTACGCTTGAGCTACACCAAATTTTGGCGCCATTACCGGGGAGAGAGCTTCGAGGACGAGCGTTGTGATGGTAAGATCGTAGATTTGCGACGTTGGAAGGTAAAAAAACTGTCATTTCAGTTCATTTTCTGTTTTTTCTTCTTCATCTTCATCATCATCATCATCTGCACCTTCTTCCATCTTCTTCTTCATAGAAAATTCTTGTTTTTTAGTGCATTTTCACCATCTTCATACCATTTTTCATGCATTGTTGTGTGGGAAGGAGTTAGGAGAAGCAAGGGAGAGCAAGCGCTGTGTTTTTTTCATGATTTTCTGCTCATACGGAGCTCGCCATAGCCGGCGCTCAGAAATTTGAATTTCCCGCCAAAAAACGCGATTCTGTGATGAAAATCGCGATTCTGTGAAAATTCAAATTTTTTGAAAAATCACGATTTTCTGTTTTCCCGCCTAAAAGTTGGCTGAAAAAATCACGATTCTGTGGTCATTCTCAGAATCGCGATTCTGTGATTGTGCTCAAAATCGCGATTTTCATATCAAAAACACGATTCTGAGAAAATACGATTTTCAGCGGGCTCAAAATCACGATTTTCTAAAAACATGATTTTCAGCGGGCTCAAAATCGCGATTCTCACAAATCACGATTTTCAGCCAAAAACACGATTTTGTGAAAAAGGCGATTCTGTGAAAACACGAATTGTCACTCAAAATCGCGATTTTCAGAAACACGATTTTGTGCTCAACATCGCGATTTTCATGCCAAAAACACGATTCTGAAAAAAAAAAAAACACACACACACACACACACACGATTTTCAGCAAAAAAACACGATTTTGTGAATCACGATTCTCTGAGTCAAAATTGCGATTTTCAGAAACACGATTTTGTGCTCAACATCGCGATTTTCATGTCAAAAAACACGATTCTCTAAAACACGATTCTGTGCTCAAAATCACGATTTTCATGTCAAAAAACACGATTCTCAGAAACATGATTTCGTGATCAAAATCGTGATTTTCAAAAACAAGATTTTGTGCTCAACATCGCGATTTTCATGCCAAAAACACGATTTTGTGAAAAAACACGATTTTGTGAATCACGATTCTCTTAGTCAAAATCGCGATTTTCAAAAACACGATTTTGTGCCCAACATCGCGATTTTCTTGTAAAAAACACGATTCTGAGAAAATACGATTTTCAGCGGGCTCAAAATCGCGATTCTCAAAAAAATCACGATTTTCAACAAAAAAACACGATTTTGTGAATCACGATTCTCTGAGTCAAAATCGCGATTTTCAGAAACACGATTTTGTGCTCAACATCGCGATTTTCATGTCAAAAAACACGATTCTGTAAAACACGATTCTGTGCTCAAAATCGCGATTTTCATGTCAAAAAACACGATTCTCAGAAACACGATTTTGTGATCAAAATCGCGATTTTCAAAAACACGATTTTGTGATCAAAATCGCGATTTTCAAAACACGATTTTCTACTCAAAATGGCGAATTTCAAAACACGATTTTTTGAAAACACGATTTTGTGAACACGATTCTCAAGGTACAAAATCGCGATTTTCTCCAAAGGTCCTGTTTGCCTGTTTTGACCCCCAGGAGCCTGAATTGGCATAACTTTTTCATCCAAAGTCCATTTTTTGAGCTCTATAGCTCGTTGGAAAGCTCGTTTCAAATGCTACACGACCTCAACTGTTTTTTTTCAAGAATAACGTGTTGATTTTGAGATAGGATAATTTGAAGTTGACCCTCAAGTGGGACTAGGGAACCAAGGGGACTCCAAAGAATTTTGAACCATACCAAGGGGAAAATTTGGACTCTTGACTAAAGCTTATGAACCTGAGATCTGGTAGACACTTAGGAAAGGATAAACAAAGCATTAGATCTTCTGAGGCTAGTGTCAACCATACATCCAAGTCTTGGGCACAAAAACTAAGTGATCATCTTTTACTAAGTTCAGACACAAGTGAGTCAGAAATGTCTTTTAGTATGGGAAAACTTGCAGGTGGCTCAGGGACTGCCCATCTACAAACACCAGAAGGTCCCTATAAGACACAGTTGGAATATATTCGGACCAACCAATTAGGTGCTCGCATCTATGAGGATGGTCTGAGGCGATCAGTGGTCCAACTCAAAAATCCATATCAATCCTTTGGACTTGAACACCCGGTGGTCAAGTTCGAAGAGGGTTCATACATTGATAAGGAAGGAACCATGTATGTGGTCACCAACCTACTAGATAGGGCTGATGAGTTTGGAAATGTCATTCCTGAGAATGAAATAGGAGACCTAGAACAAGGAAATGTAGGACAAGGACCCCAGACTCCTAGAGGTAAGTCAGTTTTGACCCGAGTGATCACTCCAGACTGGATCCCTCAAGATAACAAAAGCATAGAACTATTTTTGAATAGAGAAACAGAGGAAGCCTTTTGGAGATTCAAGCCAGATCAACCTAGCCAATTGGGCATAGTCATCATCTACGAGTTCAAGGATCCAGAGATACCAGGAAAAGTTGTCTACCTGGATAACACATCAGAGAAAATTTTCTTGGTAACAGAACATGATAGACATGCATATACTTGGAAGAATGAATTGATTTTCCCCCCACCAAGATCCAATGTTTCCCATGGCCTCCAAGGAGTAGGATCATCCCACGCTCATGAAGCCCAGAGAGAAAGAACTAGAGAGAGACCTGAGGTAAGTTTTGCACACACCGTGGGCAGGAATAGATCAGGATTTGAAAATGAAAGACCTGAAAGAGAGAGACATCAAGCACATAGGCAACAAAGAGATGAACATGATTTTCCATTGCCTAGACCCCAAGAGCACCCAAGAACCCTTAGACCCACTCAAGTGATCAAGGCAATGAAGAATTATTTTGACGGGTCAGGAGATCCTTATGATCATGTGGCCAAGTTCAAACAAGTGTTAAGAGCTGAACAAGTTGAGGACTTGTTCACCGAGTACGAGGCATTTGGTTTGACCCTTAGGGGCACTGCCTTGGCTTGGTTTCAACCACTGAGTAGTCGCAACTATCGCGATATAGGTCAACTGCTAGACGAATTCATTGTAGAATTTTCCAAGAGTGGTATCAGGCATAACACATCGTCCCTGATCCACAGTTTCAAGCAGACACCCCAAGAAACAGTGCGACTAGCAGGTAGAAGGTTCAGACAGTACCTAGAAAGATGCCCTACTCCAGAGTTACCCACACCAGCTAAACAAGTGGCTTTGTTCTTAGATGGCTTACTGAGCACAAAGTTAAGATCATATGTGTACTTGAAAGAGCCTAGATCCATAGAAGAGTGCGTGCGGACGTGCATCGACATAGAAGATAACTTGGGTGAGGAGTTAGGATTGTCCAAACTCTACAAAGATTCAGATAGTTCTACTAGTCATACTTCAAAGATCTCCACAGAAATAGAAGAGATAGCTGAGCAAGTTGCCAAGAAGCTGGGAGTCCAAAATAGACAAACACAAAGAGTCACCCCATTGAATCGGTGCTATACTTGCGGAGGTGACCACATGGCTAACGTATGCCCAACGCAAAACCAAAATATTAGAGAAAGGAATGCTCCCTATTGTACTATTGAAAGGAAGTACACAAACCATACGGCTCAAGATTGTCCCTACAATAGGCAGGCTGTTAGACAAAATTATCAGCAACCTTACCCACAAGGTAGGTATCAGAACCAATACCAACAGCCATATTATAGACCACAACAGCAATATCAGGTACCATATAGGCCACAACCTGTCTTGGGAAACCAACCACCAGCTCCAGCCAACGTGATTCCAGTCAAATATGCTATGGGAGAGGAAAATCCAAATAGAGCATTGGTGTCCCTAACCCCATTGATACCAGATAATGATTCTCATGCTCATAGTTCAGACTACTCCCATGAAGGTAGTCCACATGCGTATTACACAGAGTCACCTGAACAAAGTGAGATTTACTCGTATCAATATGAGGCACCACCTATGGAGCAAAATTGGGAGCCAGAATACTCCAATGTCATGTACACAAATCCTAACCCTAGGCCCCAATTGAGACAAATGAGACCACAAGCCCCTAGAGGATCTTGTTTTAGATGTCAAGGTGATCATTTCATTCGTGACTGTCCCCACCCATCATCTCCGAGTCAAGGACAGGCTATCACAATACAGGCTTTTTGCCCTGATTGTGGCAAAGACCATCTCCCTAGAGATTGTCCAAGAAACCCCTCCAGTGCACCCAAGATTACACCCATTAATGTGGTAGGCTTAGTGGCGGATTCAAGTTCAAGTAGCAGTAATGTGGCACCTATACAGGCAGTTACTAGGGCACAAGCATTAAAACAAGAAAAACCAGCAGAGCAATCGGAGTCGAGTGAATCAGGAGAGCCTAGTAAGAGGAAAACAAGAACATGGAAGGATACCAGAGAAAAGGCCAATCGTAAGTGGAATAAAAAGTTATCGGAACTAGAAGAAAGCTTGAAAGACGCAAAAACAAAAATAGAAGACATTGCATCTCAAAACCCCTCGCATGCCGAAACTCCATCCATTCCACCTCATCACACCCCACCACCCATTGTAAATAGACCGCAACCAGGGTCTGTTCTTGCAGATCCAACCCCAGAAGGCTTGGACATGATGTTCAAGGCCTACCAGGCTCGACTTCAAGAAGGGCCTACAGCTGCAAACCTAGACAAGAGTTACCCTAGAGCGGACTTAGAGATTGAACGGATGAAAATGTGCATGAAAATGGTAGAACAAGCTCAAGCTATACTTGAGACTAGTCAAAAGTTCAATCAGACAAACTCTGTCAAAGGGGATTTGCATTTCCAGGGCTTACTAGAACGATTAGAGCAGTTGGTAAACAAACCACAAGTTTCTTTACCTCCACAGGCTCAACCAGTTATTGAAAGAGGAAGCTCACCACCAATGGGAGCTTATGTTCCTAATTCCACGGATCCAGGAATACCTCCTTCAATTCAACAGTACTCTCAAGAATTCTTGCGGGAAATACAAGAAGAGAAATGGGCCAAGGAGAAGGGTAATTCCCCTCCTATTCTTGAGATTGATGATCTTCATGATCAATTTCCCCAAGACATTCCATCTATTTACGGAGATGAAGCAGAACAACAAGAAGACGAAAGGTTAGATTTTGAATCTAATACCTTAGAAGAACTGCCTCAATTTCCAGACCCATGGGAATCTGAATCTCTCCAGATTAGAGCTCCCACAATACTAGTAAGAAATGAAGACTCAGTGGTTCCAAGGAACACGGATGTCGTGAAGAACACTAAGGTTCAATGTCATCTCACTGTAGAAGAGCTGCTCAAAGCAAAACCTGAGCTTTGGAATCATGTGAAGGATCAGGTTCCAGAACTTGATTCCAACATGCCAAAAGCAGGCTCCAAGCAAAGGGTACCAGAGATACCTCTAGACAAAATAGGGGACATGTGTGAGGGTGAAGAAGGTAGTACTTATCTTCCAATCACCTACCAAGGTTACACAACCAAAGCAATCATAGATTCAGGTGCTGGTGTTGCTATTGCGACCACCTCCTTGTGGAAGCAATGGGGCAAGCCCACATTAAGACCAACTAGAATGAAGCTTCAAATGGCTGATGGTCATTTTGAAAGACCTCTAGGATTGCTAGAAGGGATCACTCTAACCACTTGTGGTGTAGAGTTTGAGCACACATTTGCTATATGTGACTTTGAGAAAAATAATGTCTATGAGATGATCCTAGGAAGACCCTTCCTACGACAATTGCAAATAGTACAGGATTGGGGAACTAACTCCTTGTACTTACAGCACTTAGGGGTCACCACCAAGGTCAATTTGAAGGATTACACCTTCAGAGATGTACCACCCCTACAGTGGAATTCTATCCACAAATCGAAAGAAGATTCCATCTCTGTGCATTCTGAAAGTTCACCTAATCCATCATGGCTGCATGAAGATACTCATTTGTGGATGTGCAAGGTCGCAAAGGAAGAGGAAAAACGTTTAAAGGCAAGAGAAGAAGGAACTTCGCTAGGAGATAGACCAGTTAGAGACCCAGCCTACACACCAATGATCTTTCCAGATGAGGAGTTTGAGCCTCATGGCTGGCCAGAAATCTTAGCCACCATGGACATTGCTGTCAATGAGGAACAGTGGACACCACATTGTGATGAGGAGGGTTATGATATCTCAGTGTTCATGTGTCAACCCTTGCTAGAAGAATGTGACCCTAGTGATGTCATAGAAGAAGAAGAGAATGACGATGATCTGGAATCTATTGTGATGGATAGTTGCTTTAACTCAGAGCAGCACTATCTAGAAGATATAGGAGTGTTCACCCAGAAAGAAGAAGAACCTCTCACAAGTATTAAAACGGTAAATTCAAAGGATGGAAGTGAGAGCAGTCAAAAGAAAAAGAAAAGAAAAGCAGTGAAACAAGAAGAGGAGGAATCATTGTTTGAAGTACCAGAAAACTTCAAGAAATATGAAGTTGACGACCGCAAAATTTTGGTACGAATGCCTAAGAGAGAGGCCATCATAGGAGAATCATATGATAATAAAGAAAAGACCAAGAAGATTGTAGTGACCATCGAAGAGAATGAAGAGAGATGCACATATATAGGAGATGACCTAAGTGCAAGAGAAGAAATGGAGCTTGTCGCTCTATTAAGGGATTATAGGGATGTGTTTGCGTGGCACTATAGAGACTTGAAAGGGGTAGATCCAAGAATTTGCTCTCATACTATCCCCATGACTGCTGCTGCCAAGCCCACCAAACAGAAGCCCTACACATATAATGATACCTATGCAGCCAAAATAAAAGAAGAAATCGATAGGTTAATTGAAGCTGGATTCATCTATGAGATTGAGCATACTGAATGGGTGTCCCCCATTGTAGTAGTGCCCAAGAAGAACGGAAAGTTGCGAGTGTGTATTAACCTTAAAAAAGTTAATGCCGCTACGATTAGAGACAGTTATCCACTTCCAATCACAGAACACCTATTGGAGCGTGTTGCAGGCAAGGAAGTTTATAGCTTCCTTGATGGATTTTCAGGTTACAATCAAGTAGCCATTGCCCCAGAAGATCAACACAAAATAGCTTTTGCTACAGAGTGGGGAATCTTTGCATTTCGTGTGATGCCATTTGGGCTCACCAATGCACCTGCAACATTCCAAAGGCTCATGTGTCATGTCTTCAAAGAGTTCTTGCGAAAGAGCTTAGAAGTGTATGTGGATGATTTATGTGCTCATTCCCAAGAAAGAAGGTTTCACATCCCTGAGCTCAGACAAATCTTCAACAAGTGTAGAGAATATCGAGTGTGTCTGAACCTAGAAAAGTGTGTGTTTATGGTGCGTCAAGGTAATATCTTAGGTCATATTGTTTCTAAGAATGGAATCTCAACAGATGAAGATAAGGTACGAGCCATAGCGGAGCTACCAAGGCCAAGGAATATTAAAGAGGTACAAGCCTTTATGGGCCATTGTGGATACTACCATAGGTTTATCCACATGTACGCGATCATAGCTAGACCCCTTTATGCCTTGTTGTCTAATTTTGAGTGGAACGACGAATGCGAGAATTCTTTCAACGAACTGAAGAAACGTTTGTGCACGGCACCAATACTCACCACTCCTAATTGGAATAAACCATTCCATGTCCATGTGGATGCATCCAATCATGCCATAGGATGTGTGCTAGCACAACCCACAAGTGAAGGAAACTTAGATTTGCCCATAGCATATGCTAGTAGACAGCTCACTGCAGCTGAACGGAACTATACCACAACTGAGCGAGAGGGCTTAGGCATGGTATATGCTGTGAAGAAGTTTAGACACTATTTATTGGCCAACAAGTTCAAGTTTTTCACTGATCATCAAGCTTTGTTATATTTGGTCAATAAACCTTGCAATACTGGACGCTTAGTAAGATGGTTCCTCTTACTAATGGAATATGACTTTGAAGTTGTTGTCAGGAAAGGTAGAAACCACCTTCGGGCAGATCACCTTTCTCGCATCACTTCAGGAGAGTCACCGCAAGGAGTGTCTGACGAATTACCCGATGCTTATCTGTTCAATTTAGAAGTTGTTCCTAAATGGGCAAATAAGTTGGTACCAGTCCTAACCTTTGGCCCTGCAAATAAGAATGTGAAAACATCACAAGAAGAAATTGTAAAATCACAAAAATATCACATATTAGCAGGAAGCATGTACAAACAAGATACTGAGGGTGTATTAGCTTGTTGTGTGGAGGATGATGAACATAGTAGTTGGTTGCAACAAGCCCATGAAGGAATGCTAGGAAATCACTATTCTAAACAACGACCATTGCAGAATCTAAAGCGTTTAGGAGTGTATTGGCCTAGCATGGACAAAGAAATACATGAGTGGATTAAGAATTGTCCAAGGTGCAGAGAGAGACCCCCAGTGGAGCATGCGACCCTTTATCAAGTGTCATTAATTCCAGATTGGAGTGCTCCATTGGTAGAGTTTATGAGATCGGGAAGATTACCCAAAGAGGCTAGTCTAGCAAGAAGATGAAGCATGGAGCAAGAGGCTCAAGGCTATGCCTTAGTAGGGGACAACCTATACCAAAGAGGCAAAGATGGTTACTTAAGACTATGCGTTCATGAATTAGACTATTTAAAGGTCTTAGAGACTGCACACAGCGGTGTTGCAGGTGGACATTTTGGTCCTGAACGAGTGATCAAGATCATTCTATTCTCAGGACTTTGGTGGCCCACTCTTCATATGGACGCACATACCTATGTGAAGAAATGTGACACATGCCAACGTGCACAATATCCAGTGAGAAAAGACGAGATGCCCTTGAGGCCAATGATGGGAGGACGTGCATTTTCGAAGTGGGGCATAGACTTCATAGGTCCTATTAACCCCCCAGCTAGAAACTCCCATGCAGAGTACATCATTGTAGCCACAGATTACCTTACAAAGTGGGTAGAAGTCAAAGCCACAACAAAGAATGATGCTCAGACTACGGCTAAGTTCTTATTCTAGAATGTGTTCACGAGATATGGACTACCAATAGAGTTGGTGAGCGATAGAGGCACACACTTCTTGAATGAAGTCATTGAAAATCTTCTCCAAGAATTCTTGGTGATACATAAGAAATCTGCCCCCTATCACCCACAAGCCAACGAACAAGCCGAGAGTACCAATAAGATCCTCTGTAACGTATTGACAAAACTGGTAAATAATAAACGCTCTGATTGGGACAAACAACTTCATCATGTTGTTTGGGCTTATCGAGTTGCCTACAAAACGGTACTCAATGCCACCCCATTTCAGATGGTCTTCCGACAGAACGCTGTGCTACCATTAGATTTCTTAATCCCTGCCTTAAAAGTAGCACAAGAGTATGAGTGGAGTGGGCATGAATTGTCCTCTAGGATCTTTGATCTCGAACGCTTGGGTGAGATGAGGCTACGAGCGGCAGCAGGCATATACGCTGCAAAGAAGAGGCAAAAGGCATACTTTGATGCACACATCAAGGATAAGGGATTGAAAGAGGGAGATCTAGTGTTGGTATACACACTAAAACAACATGCCCGTAAGTTGGAAAAAAGAGGATACGGACCCATGATCATTAATAGAATTTCCACTAGTGGTGCAGTTCAGTTGGCCACTCTAGAAGGAGATATCTTGCCAAACTATATTAGTGGCTGTAGAGTCAAGCTATATCAAGAACCTCTTACTGAGGATATGCTAATGAGACTCAACACTACTAAGAAGCAAAAAGATGAAGAGTTAAGAGTGAGAGAAGAAGCACAGGTAGAGGCCAGAGAGCGTATTAGGCGAAATAAGTTAAGGCGATTAGGCCTAGAAGTCAACTCAAAAGCCCCAAAATATCACATGGATATGTGTCAAAAGTCAGGCATAGCGACTTCTCAGGTCATTGACCGAAGACCCTTTGTGACCATAGAGATAGGACAAGGGAAGGGTGCAAGGACGGTGAAAGCATTGATTGACTCAGGTGCAGCAAGTAGTGCAGTTAGACTTTCCTACTGCCAAGACTTGGGGTTGAACATCAATCCCATAGAAGCTTATCTCATAGGATTGGGAGGTGTGGAAACCCCTTGTTTGGGCGAGGTGGAACTTCCCATCTACCTTCAAGATGTTCTAATGAAAGTCAAAGCGCTAGTATGTCAAGATGAGAACCTTACAGAACCACTTGTCTTGGGTCAAGATTGGATCTATGACCATGCAGTTAACTTAAACCTAAGAAGTCACATTCTTCAAGTTTGGGTACATGAACAATGCATTACATTAGAATTAGAGAACTGCATGCTCCTAAATCATGGCACCACACACTCTCTTAGTTCTTCCAAGACTAATCATATGAAAGAAGATGTTGTATGTGTCAAAAGCTCTATGATGCAGAAGGAGTCAATCGTGGAAGACCAGGTTCGAAGGCGGGTGGATCTTTCTTCTTCTCCAAAGAATCAAGTAGCCACAATAGTGAGTCCACCACACAAGCAAACACAACCGTTCACGACAACTGCTACATCAAATAGAAAGACACCATTCCATAAAAAAGCAGTTCTGAGCATGAAGCAGATATGGGTACGCAAAGGAGAGCAACCACCAACCTTGCCCCCACAAATTCCATCCATGCAAACCAACCAGGCCAGAAGACGAAGGAAGCAGCTCAGACAAGCTCAATCACAAGGTATCCAACAAGTTTGGGTGCCTAAGAAGTTAGCTGCAGCTCAACAAGGGCAATTACAGATGTGGGTACCTAAGAAGCTCCTACATCCACAACAACCTTTGTTCTCCCACATGCAAAAGGTTTCAACAAAGAAGCCAAAAAGAGAAAAGGGTAAGAACCACGTACAGAGACCAAAGGAAGATCAAATCAGCTCTTCAACATTAGTAGGAAGACATGCAAAAAGGATATGGGTTTGGAAGCCAAAAGTGCAAGTAGCCTCCACCGAACCAAAGCGTCAACCACACTGGATACCACAGTTCAGAAAGCATCCAAAGAGAAAGACGCCTGAAGTGACCTCTACAGTGCCAAATGATGTTCTAAAATGGACTCCCATAAGGAGGATTACATCAGTTCGAGACTCAATGGATACCTCCACCAAGGTCGGCATCAACATCCACAAATAACATCGAAAGCCTCGAACGAGCAACAACCATGTGCTCCTTGCACAACCCTGTCTTTTGCACCATTCAGGTCATGCATTTCCAAAGTATGCATTAATATAGGGCCACATTACACGGCCGTGCATAGACACACTTGAGAATCCCACGCACAAGAGCACAGTGACATATGTCAAATATTTCTATTGATACTAACTTTTGTGTTCTTGTTTTGTGATATCCTTTTCCTCAAAAAAAAAAACAAAAAAAAAAAGAAAGGGAGAGAAAAGCGGGAGAGAGCTTGTTCCCAGGTTTGGCTTATGAAACATGAATGAGTCATGCTTAGTTGAAGGTGGAACTGATTACTAGGCATTTATCAATTTGGATAGAAGTGTGTCTCGGCCAGCAGTGAGATTATTGCTGCCTTATCTGGTAGATGACAAGCATTTGGCATGAACATGGCATCTACAACTATGATTTTCTCTTACCATGGTAGGAATGAAGAGCTTGAAGGTCCGCAACTTGAGTGATGCTTGACTACTTCATGTACCAGAGCATCCAAGGAGATATCTGCAAAGGGTAGTTCTAGAGGAGAAGACTCCTGCATATGGTGAGCTAAAGAGAATATGTGAAACTCAGCTTGGTGTAGTTACCCGATGTTGCTTGCCAAGGAATATAAAGAAATTCAATTCTCAGTATTTGACAAATGTTGCTTTGAAAAGAGGAGAGGAGATCCACCACTCAAAAGATCTCATCAGTGGACAATCAACATGGACATTCATCAACAATGTTCCATCCCAAAGGCCGAGTGTACAACACGAAGAGACAAACATCCATCAACCTTCTCCATGGTAAGTATCTTTACTCTAGAAACACCATAACCATGATAGTTTAGGAAACCTCTTCGTCAGCATACCCTTGAGCACTTAGCTCAAGACCTGCAATTTTTGCACCATGCTTCTTCCAATGCATTTTCCAAGTAAGCATGCGTAGGGCTACATTACAAGGCCGTGCACAAGGCACATACTTTTTTCAACCCAGGCACGAACACACTTACCCATCATTCATTATGGGTTATGAGTAGTTGGCATGACTGCTCTCAACATCATCTTTGGAAGAGCTAGCGGACGTTTTGGGAACAACATCCATATCTCGGAAGCAAATTGAAGCCAGTAGTTGCTCCAAATCACTCTTGACAACCTCTTTTGAGCAACTTGCAGTTTTGAAAGCTCACAACGACACATTCTTGCTGGAATCCAAGGAACCAGCTCATACAACGGATGGACACCACCTCTCAAAGCACTACATGGAACAGCCCTTCCAACAAGGGTCTGTCAGGGATGACAGACTCGAGAGGGGGGGGATTGTTGAAGCTCAAAGTCAAGGACAAAGCATGGAAGCACACCAAAAGGTGGACACACAAGGAAAGGGAGCAAGTAGGGAGCTCCAAGAAGTGTATGTCAAATTTTCAGAAGAATCCCCTACAAAAATAGTGATTTTCATCACTAAAAACCATTGTAAATACCATTATCTATTTTTAGTAACTCCATTTTGTTCAAGCCAAGGAGTCCTTGAGCTTGAGGAGTATTAGAAGTACCATCGTACCAATTTTCATAATTTTTAGACTTCGTTTGAGCCCTCAAATAAGCCTTGGAACCTAATTTTTAATTAGGCCGGACACTAGGTCTGGACAGGGCCAAAACTAGTCAAAAAACTATAAAAAGAGCTAGAGAGCTCATTTTTGGGGTTAACTTGTTAGAGAATAGAACTTTTGTAAGAGAACTCTTTTGCAATCTAAGCTTTCCATTGTTCCTCTCTTTGATCTTACTTTGTGCGCGTGTGTGTGTATGTGTGTGCATGTTTGTGTGCTTTCACTCACGCACTTGTGCCTTCACTTGCTCGTGGTCTTCATACTGGTCCTCACGTCTCCGCGGATTGACAAGTAAAGGAGGTGGTGCTTACGCTTGAGCTACACCAACCAGGTTTCCCAATTCTCTTGGGATGTCTTACAATTTCTAATATGTGGCAAAAGAAAATCAGAGATGGAGTTGAGTAAATAAGACCTTGCCAATGCATCCTTAGCACACCATGTGTTGAGCTTTTCATGTTCTTCCTTGGTTGGTAATCCTCTTGTTTTGAATGAGGGCAATTCCTCATCTCCTGAGATGTATCCATAGAGACTCCTTCCTTGTAGGTAGGTCTTCATCCTTAGAGACCATGCTTGATAGTTGTTCCTATCCAATTTATCAATAAATGAAGGAAAACCATCTCCCATTTTACCTTAGTTTGCTCTGATACCACTGTTGGGAAAGATGATTGGATGCTCCAAGAGATTGAGTAGGTACTGCCAAACCTGCTTTGTACCAGCCCCCTTCTTCTTCAGACTTGATAAGTAGACTTTCTTAACTTTCCAATGATACCATAAAATGGCCTATGTACTTTGGAAGTGATGTGTGCAATGATTCAACCAAAACAGATAACTTTGATACTCACAAACTCAAGAAAACCTTCTATTTATGTCTTGACACCTGCTGGGTATTTTGCTCAGTATGACCAGCAGAGTAGGAATTGGAAAACTTCCTTTTAGGGGTATCTAATTAGCTTAGTAAGCTAACTATTCCAAGTGGAATGATGTAACAAGATAAACTATGCTGAGAGAAATCAATTTAGCAAGTTAAGCTATACCCCCGATTTTTTAGGACTGTAGCAAAAACATATACATATACATGTAAATACACATATATACATATACATACACATACACATACACATGTACATATACATATACATACACATACACATATACATATACATACACATATACATATACATATACATATACATATACATATACATATACATATACATATACATATACATATACATATACATATACATATACATATACATATACATATACATATACATATACATATACATATACAAAATACATATACATATACATACAAAATACGTATACATATACATATACATATACATATACATATACATATACATATACATATACATATACATATACATATACATATACATATACGTATACATATACATATACATATACGTATACATATACATATACGTATACATATACCTATACATATACGTATACATATACCTATACATATACATATACATATATCTATTCATATACGTATGCATATACGTATGCGTATATGTATGCATATACGTATGCATATACATATGCATATACGTGTGCGCATATACGCGTGCGCATATACGCGTGCGCATATACGCGTGCGCATATACGCATGCGCATATACGCGTGCGCATATACGTGTGGGCATATACGCGTGCGCATATACGTGTGAGCATATACGCGTGCACATATATATATACACATACACACACACATACATATACATATCCATATACATAAAATATACATTTACATACACATAAACATATATTTACATATACATGTACATGTACACATACATATCCATATACATGTAAATACACATATACATATACATATACATATACATATACATATACATACACATAAACATACACATGTACCTATACATATACATACGCATACACATATACATACACATACACATATACATATACATATACATATACATATACATATACATATACATATACATATACATATACATATACATATACATATACATATACATATACATATACATATACATATACATACACATATACATATACATATACATATACATATACATATACATATACATATACATATACATATACATATACATATACATATAGATATACTTATACATATACTTATACTTATACATATACATATACATATACATATACATATACATATACATATACATATACATATACATATACATATACATATACATATACATATACATATACATATACATATACATATACATATACATATACATATACATATACATATACATATACGTATACATATACGTATACATATACATATACATATACATATACATATACATATACATATACGTATACATATACATATACATATACGTATACATATACGTATACATATACGTATACATATACCTATACATATACCTATACATATACATATACATATACATATACATATACGTATACATATACCTATACATGTACGTATACATATACCTATGCATATACGTATGCATATACGTATGCATATACCTATGCATATACGTATGCATATACCTATGCATATACATATGCATATACCTATGCATATACGTATGCATATACCTATGCATATACGTATGCATATACGTATGCATATACGTGTGCGCATATACGTGTGCGCATATACGCGTGCGCATATACGCGTGCACATACACGCGTGCGCATATACGCGTGTGCATACACGTGTGCGCATATACGCGTGCGCATATATGCGTGCGCATAGACACGTGCGCATACACACGTGCGCATACACGTGTGCGCATATATGCGTGCGCATACACTCGTGCGCATATACGCGTGCGCATACACGCGTGCGCATAGACGCGTGCGCATAGACGCGTGCGCATACACGCGTGCGCATATACGCGTGCGCATACACGTGTGCGCATATACGTGTGCGCATACACGCGTGCGCATATACGCGTGCGCATATACGCGTGCACATATACGCGTGCGCATACACGCATGTGCATACATGCATGCGCATACACGTATGCATATACGTATGTGCATACACGTATGCATATACGTATGTGCATATACGCATGCATATACGTATGCATATACGCATGCATATACGTATGCATATACGCATACATATACGTATACATATACATATACATATACATATACATATACATATGCATATGCATATGCATATACATATATTATACATATCCATATACATATACATATACATATACATATACATATACATATACATATACATATACATATACATATACATATACATATACATATACATATACATATACATATACATATACATATACATATACATATACATATACATATACATATACATATACATACATACATACACACACACACGCACACACATATACATACATACATATATATATATATATATATATATATATATATATATATATATATATATATATATATATATATATATATATATATATATATATATATATGTTTCTATTGAGATTATGGTGCCCATCAAAAATCAAATATTCTCATTACTATGCAGCCAAATTCTTGATCTAAAAAAGAGATGCTATATTCCATCAACATATACATTAACATATACATATAAAAATACATTCATTCATACATCCACATATACATATACATGTACATATATATAGACACATGCATAAACATATACATGTACACATACACACACACATATATAGACACATGCATATATATACATGTACATATACATACACATATACATATACATATATATACATATAAATATACACATACATATAAATATACACATACATATACATATACATATATGTATACATATACATATGTATACAGATATACATACACTTATAAATACACATATAAATATACATATACATATAGATATGCATATATTTATACATGTTCATACACATATACATATACATATACATAAACTACACACACACACACACACACACACATATATATATATATATATATATATATATATATACATACATACATACATACATACATACATACATACATACATACATACATACATACATACATACATACATACATACATACATACATACATACATGATGGGGGAAGTATCTCAACCCCTAAGCAACGACGAAGCGTGAATGACCTCCACAGGTATCCTTCTTTGACCTCTGCACACCAAAAATGCTCTTACTCAGAGCATATGCAGAGAACTCTAGTGAGCTTTTGTAGACCTGTAGTAGACACGAAGAGCTTTCCAACAAAACAAATTTCACTTCAAATGGATGCTTAGACAAGGAGAAACAATGTCTACAACATGAGCTAGTTGAATGCTCACAACTGTCAGTCAAGCAGATACCTCACGTCACTCTAGCAAGCTTTTCTCATAGATTATACAGAGAATGAATCTCAAACTTGGGTCAACTTTAGAGGACTCTAATAGCTACCCAATGACACAAAAATCATAGAAAATGGATACATAGAGAAGGAGAGCCAGCCTTACAACAGAGAGCAAAATATTTCCAACAAAGCCTACACACGAAGAGAGATATCAATCACACAACTTCACTAAAATGAATGTTGCTCCCAGATTACTCAGAGAATGATCCAGAGACTTTGTGAGCATAAAATAGACTCTAATAGCTATCCAATCAGGCAAGACTTACATCAAATGGATACAATATGAGGGAGAACCAATGCTAACAGCTTAGGGGTAGAGAGTTGCAACACTGCATGCGCACACACATAGATATGCCTACTAAAAGAAAACAAACAAGCAAGCAAGGGGCTAGCTTAAGCAATGGGCTTGCTTATCAAAACTCCAGCACTTAGTGCTCACTTTACATGAGCTAAAACTCCAAGAAAATGGCCCAAAAGAAGTCGGGATATATGTACCTTTTATAGTGAGAAGTGTGCCCCTAAAATCTAGGAACTATCTTTCCAAATCAGCCTCCTAACTTGGAGGAATTAGTTGAGATGACTTGGGGAGTGGTTGAGTGACTTTTCTTGATGGAATCTCGTGGCTTTTGGCTTCCTTTGATTGCTCCACATGTCCATAAAAGATTCCCCACGAATTTGTAGCTTGAAGCTTGACTTTTAACAGTCCCCCTCAAGCTTCATTTCTTCGTCCTCATCCAAGCTCCTTCATGTTGATGCATTGCTTGAATTTTGAAATCTTCATCCCATCCAAAGCCTTTGTAAACATGTCGGCAACTTGGTCCTTGGTACCAATATGATGTACTGAAACTTCCTTGGATATCACCTTTTCCCTTATGAAGTGATAGTGCACTTCAATATGCTTGGTTCTAGCATGATAGAAAGGATTTGATGCTATATGAATGCTACTCATGTTGTCACAAAAAATTGGATATGTGTCAACCTGCAAATTAAGCTCCATAAATAACTTCTTAATCCACATTAGCTCACATGTGACTTGAGCCAAAGCTCTATACTCAGCCTCGGTGGAAGATAATGCCACCGTGGGTTGCTTCTTTGAAATCCATGAGATGATCTTGCTACCTAGCATGACTAGGTAACCACTTGTACTTCTTCTATCCTCCTTGGAACCGGCCCAATCGGCATCAGAATAAGCTTTGACCTGCATATCATCATCAAATGAATAGAAAAATCCTTCATTTATAGTGGCCTTGAGATATCGTAACATTCTTTTTGCAGCTTGCAAGTGTGTAGTCATTGGACTATGCATAAATTGTGATAACACTCCAACTCCATATGCTATGTCGGGCCTAGTTATTGTGGCATAATTGAAAGGTCCTACAATAGATCGATACAAGGTTACATCCTCTAATGGCTCTCCATCAATGGAGCTTAGCTTTACATTAACTTCCATGGGATTTGAAATAGGCTTGCAATGTAGCATCCCAAACCTCTCAAGTAGGTCTAGAATATACCTCCTTTATATGAGCATAATACCTTCTTCTTTGTATACAACTTCAATGCCAACAAAATACCTAAGATCTCCAAGATCAGAGATCCTAAACTCCTTTCCAAGCTTTGCCTTGATCTCCTCAATGCCCTTTGTATCATTATTTGTAATGATAAGATCATCTACAAACATGCACATGTAGACTACAAGTTCTCCTCTTTGTTTGATGAAGATAGATGGATCCGCCTTGCATTGATTGTAACCACATTTGATCAAATAGTCCACCAATCTTTGGTTCCAAGCCCATGGAGCTTGTTTTAGGCCATAAAGTGCCTTCTTCAACCTACAAACATGATGTGGAAACTCTTTATGAACAAAACCTAGTGGTTGCTCCATGTATACCTCTTCTTCCAAGTCTCCATTGAGAAAGGCATTCTTGATATCCAATTGGAAAAGCTTCCATCCTTTGCTAGCAGCCATTGCAATGAGTGTCCTAATGGTGCTCATCTTTGCCACGGGGCTGAATGTCTCTTCAAAGTCCACTCCATAGGTTTGTGCAAAACCCTTGGCCACCAATCTTGCTTTGAACCTAGAAATAGATCCATCTGAATTCCTCTTTACTTTATACACCCACTTATTACCTATTACCTTCATGTTATCCTTCTTGGGCACTAGAGTCCATGTTTGATTCTCCTCAAGTGCGTGGATCTCTTCTTGCATTGCCTCTTTCCATTCGGTGTACCTGCTTGCATCTTCATAGCAATCGGGCTCATGATCTTCTACCACTTTGTTCATATATGCATAATGAGTTGCCATGTATGAATCATAAGTAAACCTTTGAGTTGGATACTTAACTCTAGAAGACTTCCTTTCTTCACCTTTTAGAGGAATAAACCTCCTTTGCCTTGGGAACTTGATCTCTTTCTTTGACATGGCTTCTTTCTCCATCATGTGTCCTTCATCATCTTCAACTTCATTACCTTTTTCATCCAACTCCACCAATGTTGCTTTGCCTTTGTTGATTGATTGTGCTTCATAGCTTCATGAAGATCTCCCCCTCCATGGTGAGTTCATGCTTGAACTATCTTCATTGATGGAACACCTTGGGCCGCTTAGCTCTAGGTCGATTTGTTCTTCATCATGTCCATGCTTTTCTTCTTCATAGTCCTGCATACAATCATACTTCTTATACCAAGGGAGTAGCTCATCAAATGCTACATCCCTTGATATCCTCAAGTCCTTTGTGTTTGGGTTGAAGCACCTATAACCTTTATGATCATTTGAATATCCTAGAAACACACACTTTTCTGCCTTTGGTTGTAGCTTGTGCCTCAATTCACTTGGCACATGTACATAACAAGTACATCCAAATATCTTCAAGTGGGAAAGATCAGCTTTCTTACCAAAATAGGCTTGATATGGTGTCAAGCCATGGATCCCTGAGGTAGGAGCCCTATTCATAAGATACACGGCAGTATTTGCTGCATCACTCCAAAACATGTTAGGTACATTCATCTCATTAAGCATTGCCCTAGCGATCTCGGCAATGTATCTATTCTTTTTCTCTGCTACTCCATTTTGTTGGGGTGTGTACCTGCATGTTACTTGCCTCTTGATGCCTTAATCCATTAAAAAATTAGAAAACTCATTGGAGAAATATTCTCCCCCTGCATCGGACCTTAGCTTCTTGATATATGTACCTGTTTCCTTTTCTACCATTGCCTTGAATGCTTTGAAACATGTAAACACATCTGATTTGTTTTTTATGAAATAAACCCAAACCATCCTTGTGCAATCATCTATAAAAGTGACAAAGTACTTGTTACCTCCAATGGATTGCTCTTTGGTTGGTCCCCACACATCTGTATGTATCAACTCCAATGGATGTTGGCTTATGTAGCCACTCTTCTTGAATGGAAGTCTCGCTTGCTTCCCTAGTTGACAAGATTCACATAAATGCTTCATACCTTGTCCTTGGAAGTTGGGAAGACCTTCAACCAGCCTCTTGAATTGCATTTCCTTCATTCTTTGTATGTTGATGTGACCTATCCTCTTGTGCCACAAGTCCAACTCCGAAATCCTCTTGTTTCCATATGTGAAGTAGACATGTTGAGTGGAATGAGAATTTACCTCCAAAGTGAAGAGTCTCCCTTGCTTCTTTCCTCTTGCTATGACCTTGTAACCTAGCTTAGGGTTCTCCACAAAGCATCCACGTATGTTGAACCTTACTTGATAGCCTCTTTCAACCATTTGCCCAACGGACACCAAGTTCTTTGTGATGGTAGGTACATGCAAGACATCCTTGAGACATCTTCCTTCCTCCTTGTCATCCAAAGCTACATCTCCAACATGGGAGATCTCATGGGCTGTATCATCACCTGATTCTACATGTCCTTTACCTTTGGGAACATGTAGATTAGTAAAC